>OX104131.1:34843521-35382119 GCA_944470555.2 Heterobilharzia americana
CGTGGTGCATCTTCTCTCGAACGTGATAATGAACGTAATACACCATTGCATACAGCAGCATATTTTGGAAGATTACATACATGTGAAAAATTATTGGCCACATCACATGGAATGCGTGCTATGAATTGTCCAGATGCTGTTGGACGTCTACCACTTCATGTGGCAGTAGAACATGGACATTTAGAAATTGTAAAGTTATTCCTTGATCATGGTTGCCTGTTCCGAAAGTGAGTTGATGACAAATTCTTGCTTAAAATGTCTTATTAACACTGATAATAATAATAATAATAATAATAATATTAGTCATCATACTTGTAAGGCGTATTATTCAGAGCGGCATTTGTTTATGAACTGTCTAATTTCATCAAGTCATTTTGTAAACTTGATCTGAGTGTTTGATGTTGGATAAAAATGGAATCATCTTATGACGTAACTAGGTTGGGGTCACTTAATAGAAAGGGATATTTTGGAAGTGTTAGGCGAAGAAAACGGTTTTTTTTATATGTTACCAAGAAAAATAACCTTCTTATTGGTTTATTCTGATATAAAGAAGTCAAATTTAAGTCAAGGAACAATCAGATATACTCACAGACTTATAATCCCTTAACGCCTATTTATGCAACTGTTATCTTACATTCACACAAATATTGTTAGAGTAATGTAGTCATGGGAACAGCAAATGAGTTCAGAGTGGCAGTAACAACTAAGAATATTTCATGTTGGTGTTCAATGCGTACTGACATAGTCTGAAGAACCATTGATAACCTGGAAGCACTGGACATATATTTCGCCTCTGTATGAAACTCATTATCAGTACTCACCCAGGATCTTCAGATACGATACTATTGAGTTAGCTAGGGAGTAAGAATCCAATGGTCCAATTTTAGTCATACATGATGAAGTCTTAAAGCATTTACAATTGAATTATTTCATCTTCATGGATAAAAGATGTGACCAAGTGAAGATTATTGGTGAATTTCACAGTCGATGAATGAGAACATGGTTATTATTACATTGATATTGAGGAGAAACAAAGCATGAAATGAAGGTTATTCAGTAACTATTGTGAATGAAAAACAGTCGAAGGTCACAAAGAAACTAGTCAACTTCTTTTTGTTCCCTTAGCAAGTAAGGTACTATGGTCATCTTTGCATGTGTTGGTTATAGATGGAATCTGATCAGACCAACTGATAATTATGAATTATAAAAATTGGCAGAGTGTTGAACCATCATCTCTACCTCAGAGAGTCACGTTTGTTAACCACACAGGCTTATAAAACATCTGGATGATAATTTACTTTGAAGATTTATTAGGACTTATGAATTTCAAGTTGAGTCCTATACTACGCGAAATGGGTGTTCAGTATTCCACAGTTTTCGATGATCCTCTAACTGATGTCAGTTCGTGATGAATTTCAACTTGATTCCTGGACAAGTTTTCACGATATTACATATGTGCTTAAACAGCTTATCTCTTCAAATAATTACATGGTACAACTATGTTAAATGGAACTGAAATGCTTGGTAAATTACAGTGATGCTGCCATTAACTTAGTAAATCTAGTCTTCGGTAAGTATGCAGCTAACCTGTAAATCACTTCTGGTAGAAGAGTGCCCTAATGAGTGACAACATTATTGTCAGCCAGCCAGCCAGCCAGCCAGCCAGCCAGCCAGCCAGCCAGCCAGCCAGCCAGCCAGCCAGCCAGCCAGCCAGCCAGCCAGCCAGCCAGCCAGCCAGCCAGCCAGCCAGCCAGCCAGCCAGCCAGCCAGCCAGCCAGCCAGCCAGCCAGCCAGCCAGCCAGCCAGCCAGCCAGCCAGCCAGCCAGCCAGCCAGCCAGCCAGCCAGCCAGCCAGCCAGCCAGCCAGCCAGCCAGCCAGCCAGCCAGCCAGCCAGCCAGCCAGCCAGCCAGCCAGCCAGCCAGCCAGCCAGCCAGCCAGCCAGCCAGCCAGCCAGCCAGCCAGCCAGCCAGCCAGCCAGCCAGCCAGCCAGCCAGCCAGCCAGCCAGCCAGCCAGCCAGCCAGCCACCAGCCAGCCAGCCAGCCAGCCAGCCAGCCAGCCAGCCAGCCAGCCAGCCAGCCAGCCAGCCAGCCAGCCAGCCAGCCAATCAGTCAGTCAGTCGGTATGATAGTGTATTAAAGGACTGAACTAAAGTAGGCATAAGCTGTAAACCAGTACGCATACGGCATACACTATGCAAAGCATCAGTAATAGAAAAGAAGCAGAAATTTATGCAAATGAGAATGTGCTAAACTGGAAAACGTAACTAGAAACAAACTGGTGAGTATGATTTCATGTGTTTCATCATTTTAAAGGGATGTCCTACAGATGAAGCATGCCATTCACCTAATATTTACTGCCTGGCCTCAGTGATGTTATGATTTCAAGATTCCATGAAAAATCTTCTTTATCCGTTTCTTGAAGAAGACGTTGTTCTTGTGAATGCTGAAAGTACTCTTATAGTGACACTTCAAATTATTTATACTGGGTGATGATTGAAGGTCAAATGAGAATCTGGGCTGAAGCAGAAGTTAAACCACCGACCTTCAGGTTACTGACTCGGAGCTCTACAAACTTAACTAAAAGGCCAGATCACCTAAAGTACCATTTAAACTGGTCACCCTATTGAGCAGCTATGACATGAGAGAATCATCAACCGATGTCAAGTGTCTCAACCCTTATTTCTATACACTGATAATGATGATTAGGCTGTCTTTTGTCTATCTGATCTGGTACACTTGTTTTACAGATAGATTTTTGAAAAACAGGTAGCTCCAATGACTTAACAACTGAAGCGATAATGTTCATGCTTTTCAAGCAATGAGTGCTTAGTTAGAATTTGGCCAGGAACACTAACAAGTCCTGATTAGGACAAAAGATGCGTACTACATTCCGTTTATAGTTGCCATTAAGCAAGTTATATTGTAGGGAAACTTGACTAATATAGTTAAATTGATTTACGGTCCCTCTGTAAGTAGAAAAGAAGATAAGATAACAGAAGGGGTATTGCAACTGTAACATGTATAAAATACAACGGTTTGTACACATATTTACAATAGCCTTGACTATTTCTAAGCTTTTCTAAAATAGAATATCAACCAAATCTGATATCATTTCGTGTGGGTCTTCTCAAAACTGAAGTAAAACGATTGGTTGCATAGGATTTCAGGGATTTACAACCTCTTATGAGGATCTGCGAAATCTTACTACACATTACAATACTATAAGTATTTCAGTATTAAAGATGGCACAAGGAATCCACAACTTACAGTTAGAATGCTCATTTAGCAATTACAAATAGTGTTCTAGCCTTTGGCTGGAAACCTACTGATATTAGTAAAATTCCCATATGTAACAGTAATTTATCTATTTGCAAATAAACTCCTGTTCTGTAGGCTATTACGCTCAGTTCGCGTGCTTTAGATTTTCATTTAATATTGTATATTCTGTTTGCTTGATTTCTTATCAATCTATTGTTATCACTTTCCATGTTGTCATATATACTACTTATATGTATCCTTATAAGTAGCTCTAACTATACTATATATGCTCCTCAGAAATGAGTTGTTAGATTGTCATCTCTTTCAGTTCTGTGTCTATATATATACTTTTCAAGTGTTCATTTAGACTGTTACTATACTCATGAAGTCATTTTCTGTATCATTGCATTAGGTGTCATATCGGTAATACACCATTACACTATGTATCAATTGGTGGATGTTTAAAAACTTGCAAACTATTACTGCAAACAAGTCCATCTTTACTTAATCAAACCAATTTTCATGGAGTAAGTTTAATTATGGAATAAAAATTTTTTTTATATTTTTTTTACTATGTACAAACTGTGAAGATGTTAGTTGGTTGGTAGTAAGACTTGATTAACCTAGATTTTCTGGTTTTTAGCATGTGTCAGCTCTCTCAGAGATATGAACCTACGGTCACCCACTGCAACATTTCGAAATGTTATCACTTAACTATTTAAACTCTGACTTATCCATTGTAGGACTAAAGTACAGCCAATTAATGGTCACTGAAAAGAAGTCAACTTCCTATCATCTAATTCTAAATAGAGACAGAATCCTATCAATCGGTTTGTGATGTGAACATTATGTAAATGTATGTAATAAGTAAATCATTCACTTCATCGATATTTAGGAATTTAGTTGAACTCAAAATACTTCTTATCACGGATTGACAATGACTAGAAAACTACTGAAAACCTGAGAGGACTAAATGACCATCTACGTCCTCAGTACTATGCTCACATGAACACTTGATGCCTCAATTTAAATATCGTCATGGTTTATGAAGAATTAGGACAGTATCATCAAGCTAGGTGTTTTGTTCCAGTCTCTGACTTCAGTAGGGTGAAATTATCGACGGGAACACCTGTTTCCTCATGACTGCTGTTTCGCCTTGCTTACTAATGACTAATGACTATAAGTAAGCAAGAAACCTAACGTAGATCCAGTTGGGTTTCCTACCGATTGACTGTTTGTTTTTAACACGGGAATGCAGGTGTTATAGTTTGTCTCCTTTGTCAAATCCTATTCCTTAAAAAAATATATTATACACTTAATCCTATGTTTCACTCATATCTAGATGACAGCTTTACACTATGCTGCGAAAGAAAATAATGCTGAAGTACTGGATTACTTATTGACATCGAAGGCGAAAATTCTACCAGACAAAGATGGTTTATACTTTGTTACTTATGCTTTACAACATAGAAATTATGAAACAATGAAGGCGATTGTTGCACATTCACGGTAAGTTAGTTAAACTTTGCTTCCCTTTTATTTTCAAATTTTATCTACGCTACATTAAACTATTTGTGAATATCTGATGACTTTTAATTTGATCTGATTGGCTGTGAATGTAGTTGGTGAATTTTGACTTCTTTGAGAGTTTGAACGGAAGAATATGTGTGTATCTTGACATCTCAGTGAAAGTGAAAAGACTGTGGATATGAAGTTGCCTGTGGGTTCATTATAGCCTTCTTGACTAAATTTCTAGAAAGCTTTGTTCTACATTGTAGATTATGGTGTGCAACATTATTCTTGGTAATCTTTCATGTTATGGATTCTGATTTACGTCGAGATTTTGATTATAAACACTTATAGACTATTCAGTTTCATACTGGATGAGCAACATTTGATTCATATGTCCCTGCCAATTTGTACTTTATAGAGTATTGTCTCAATTCAACGTGTGTCTACAACATACTTCCAATAGATTTCATCTCATTAGGTTTTCACTATAACATTATCATCAGAGTTAATCTTTTGACATTTTTGATTGTTGAGGTATTTCGTTCACCTTTTCGGTAGGATAGAGTTGAAGATTGCTCTTACTTTGCGTCTAGAATGCACTTCACTGTTAACTTTCCTTGTATTTTGTAGAAATTATATTACTCACAGCCATTTTCCATAGTATAAGTGTAGAACTTGGACATTGTGGTAGAATATAATTTCATATTAGGCTTGTTTATATGATGTATAGTGCACAGTGATACAGTAATATTTACTTGATGATAATATTGTATCATTGTGCGCTATATATCAAATAAACAAATCTAATATGGAATCACAGCCACTTTGTCCAGATACTTGTTGAGTCTAAGTAACCACTAACTATAAAATGTAATCAATTAATGTACTCATTCAGCTCAGAAATATCAAGCCTATTTCTTTTTATCTTCTATTGGGCGGCACATTTAGAGTCAAGGTCGTCTTGTTCGATTTAACTCGCTAACACATTTGTTGTTTATTCTTGTAAGAAGCTGTTTACAAAATTGACTGAGGGATCATAGTTAAATTCAAACAAGATGAGGAGTAATTTTATACCAGCCTTACTACTAACACTCATCATCATCATCACTATCAACATAGGACTAAGCATTACTGCACAGCAGTCCAGGTTGTCACACCTCATATTAACACATCAAACGACAGAGCACTAGGATGAAAGATGAAGAAGTACAGAAAAAAAGGCCAAAAGAAGCAGTAAGTAGTAAAGAGAGGAAGGGGAATGCGAAAATGATGAATTCAGCATAGTCGTTAAGAGAAAGACAAATTGTGGATATATCTGTGTCGCCGACATCGATTCTGAGCCACGTCACCTGAAGTCACCTGATAGTTTATCCTTGAAATTTTCCTGAAACACGTTGCATTTTATGAACAAAAGAATCTACTAATGATGGATCGTGGCTAGCAATGGAATCCAGGATGCGCATTTCGTCCTATTTGGGACTCGTCAGCCGGATGTACCTGTTTCCCAGTGAGTGATGTTGTTCCCACCGGGATTCGGACCCGCGAGCTATCGCTTCAAACGTCAGGGCGTTATCCACTACACCACTGGTGGGAAGGACGCCACTCACTGGGAAGCAGGTATATCCAGCTGATGAGTCCCAAATAGGACGAAATGCGCATCCTGGATTCCACTGCCAGCCACGATCCATCACTAATATAATTAGAACACAGGCAATATCGAGGAATCCTCACAGGAGCCCATATGGCAATACAGACCTATCAATTCGATCGAATTAACGACGGTATGATATAAAACAATCATACTAAAGGAATCTACTGTTTGCTGCTGACCTCATATGAAAATTTCAAATTGAAGAGAGAAGATTTATTGTCTGTGATTTTCTAGATGGCCTACAATTCTCTATGAGCTATTAAACATCATGTGATGCTCCAGATATTTGGTTACCCATAAAACAGCTTAACTGTAAAGAGTTTTCCTAAAACGCTTACTCTGTTTATACGTGTATGTTTGTATTTTTTTGTTATCAACATCCCCACTTTCTTGGTTGTCTGTTAGCTTCGACATAGATGTAGTAATGAGTTAGATAGCAGCTAATCATCATCATCATCATCATCATCATCATCATCATCACCAACAGTATCAACATAGGACCAGGCATTACTGCGTAACGGTCCGAGTTGCCACAGCTCATATCAGTACATCAAGTAAAAAGGCAGTGAGGTGCAAGATGAGATAAGAAAACTCAGTCAAAAGAAATATAAAGTACGAAAAGATGGAAAAGAAGAATGAGAAAATGGTGAAATGGGGATAATGTATGCATACATCTGCACCACTGACATCGGTTCTCAGCCATATTGCCTAGAATCTCCAACCACTGGTTTTCCTTATCCTGCGGACCCCAACCGGATAGTCTGCATCACCCTGCCTATCTCAAACGAACAGTCAAATACTTCATACATTGGTGCCATGTTCTAGTATGGTCACCTCGGGCCTTTTTCCAGCCTAAACCCACTTCGGCCAACATTGTGTGCCGAGGCAGAGGGCAACTAGGCGTACGTTACACATATCCCAACCATCTCAGTCGATGAAGGTTCATAACCGCATCAACTGATTGACCTCTTCTCCCTTGAACTCTACACCTGACTTCTGAGTTACTCTCATGGTGACACCAGGGATTACGGCCTATACTACGAAGGAAACGGTGGTCAAACACCTGAAACCTTCTCATGTCTTCCACCTTCAATGGCCATGTTTCACAGCCATGCAGTAGAACAGAGTTTACTGCTGTGCAGTACACGCGACCCTTAATAGACAAACAGATATCACGATGGCCCCACAGTTTGCATAAGTCGTAGAAAGCCAATCGAGCCTTTTGTATTCGTGCAGAGATTTCATCGGCTACTGAGCCAGCCACCAGGGCCGATCCTACTTCCCAGGTAAGTGAAGTGTTGGAGACCAATCCTGGAGCAATAATTTGCATTTGGGTGGTGAGAAACGCATCCCAAACATTCTCAAGTTGGCACTCAGTGTTCAGAAGACTCTGCATCTTGTCAGCGTGTTCACCTAACAGGACTATGTCATCTGCACGTTCTAGGGGTGATGAAAATTCTCCTATGATTAGATCAACGTATGTGTAATCAGGTGACGTGAGGGAGACTTCCATGCGAATATCTATGATAAAATTGAATAAGAATGGAGATAGTGGTCACCCTTGATGGACACCACTCGACGAGCATAGATCCCTGGACATGCTGACAAGTGTTCGAGTAGAGAGCCTTCAGTAAGGTGATGTACTTACTTGGCACGCCTTTTAGTGAGAGACATTACCATAAGACTTCTCGATCAACGGGGTCGAATGCCGCCTTCAGGTCGAGAAATACAGCTAGTGTTGGGCGTCGGTAAAGATAACGGTAAAGAAAGACAACAGATGTATGAATTTTTTAATTTGTTTGGTAGTGGCTGCCGGTGGAATCCAGGACGCGCGTTTCATCCTATTTGTGACCTACCAACCTGATGTGTCTGGACAGCGGTGAGAATCGAACCAACTACCCTGGATTCTACTGCTAGCCACCATCAAGTAAATTATGACACAAGCAATAGTCAGACAACATTGAGGCGCCCATACAGGAGGTCATATGCCAACAAAGGTTTATCAGTTCACTCCAGAATAACAACAGAGAATTACAATTTTGGGCTGACATCAGTTGAAGAACTATCGGAAACCTGGGAGCATTGGAAAGATGCTTCGTCTAGGTATGGTTGTAGATGTGAGCTGCTGAAGAGTCCCGTACTAGGAAGAAACAGCCGCTCAGTGCTCCCAGGTCACTAAAGGCTCTCTAGCTAATATCAATCCTTGCTGAATATCAACCTGATTTCAGTAAATAGATCTCCATAAACCTTCAAATTGAAATAAGATAAGAATTTTATCTATGAACTACTTTGATTTTGTTATTGTTTTTCTTCAGTTGGCCAGAACTACATGGAATGTTGGATAATACATCTCAGTGTCCAGTGGATGGATTCATTCGAGATATGCCATCGATGTGTGGAGTATGTTTACGATTGATATTGTGAAATTTCATTTCTTCCTCTAACACTAAGCAGAATTATTTTTTGGATAGCTTTATGATTAGAACACAAGGTGATAACAGATTTGGTCAATGAAATCAAGTTTTTGGTGAAACTCAAAGAAAAATTTGTTTTTTTCCTTAATAATTATTTAAAAATGAATTCGAATGCTGAAGTATACATATGGTTGCAGTCAAGACAACGTACCTGAGTAATTTTAGACAAAAATAAATTTGCAGATACTCATACTACTTAATAGCAAAAGCAAGTAGCAAGAAATTATCGTCGAAAAACGTTTGTTGTTTGTTTACACTTGAATATTGAACTTGTTTAGAACACTATTTTGTGGTTGATATTTCACACACAGTTTATTGCTGTTAGTCATCACCATGATATGAGTAGCGTTTCACTGCTTGCTATATGAAACAGACAGATCTAAAATCTAATCATACTCTAGCCGAGTATCCAAATATAGTCTTCATGTATTTCTTAGGGTTATCGAAAGAAATTATGAGATAATGTGGAATCAATGAGAGTCACTTCCACTGAAGAGTGAAATTCACTACTACTCACAGATTAATTTTGATGACAAACATTTTCTTGATGTTATCATACTCACTGTCTTAAGTCTTGTGTACTTGGTTAAGCAAACGAAGAATAAGAAAATGGAAATGATTTTGATGTTATAGTCTACAAGTCTTCGTCGTTGGTTGAGTCGAATTGATTAGCCATTATTGAGAAAATGGGTTGCTTTATGGATACTTCAGTATTTCAGGTATTTTCAGTTTGCGCTCGGGTTCGAATGCAGATGGAAACATCATAACTCATTGTGAGTCAAGTTCATACACCTGATGAGTCACAAGTATTATGAAATGAGCATCCTTAATTCCAAGCACTAAGGGGTCGGAAAGTCAATCACTTTATAAGACTATATTTAAGGTTAAAATAAGAAGGAGGATCAATAAAGCAAAAATTAAAAGTACAATAACGATAGGTTCAGAGTTGAATTTGACCAAGGAAGTTCTTATGTGATGCATTTTTGTTTCCAGCATTATTTAAGTTCATCAAAACTAATTATTTGTGAAGACACTTTGGTTACAGGCAATTGTAAGGAAGGCCTGTTAGACTTGGATTTTATGGTCTGTGGAACATATCACCTAGGCATATCTGCAACCTCAAAGGAAATGGTGTCCATTGAGCTGTTCCGACGGCAATGAATTGGATTAAATGCGCTGATTAGTCACTGGAGAGCATTCAGTTTCATATCTGGTTCTGAATGGTGGCCAAATCCTATAGATTAATGGGATGTGATGCTATCTTTCACCTGTCTCAAAGACTTCAATGCGTATATATATATATATATATATATATATATATATATATATAAGCTTCAAATTGCCATTGATCTGAATCCTAGCTGCATAGTTTGTTTTCCTAATGATACAGTGAGCACTAAGTCTCTGATTGACTATCAAGCTATTTGTATCACCAGTATACAAAAGTCTAATGAATACATCTTTCTTTAAGACAGAGTGGATAGTATTGCTTAATAATCTCTTCACTTTATTTCAACTTGTATACTCCAACTGGTCTCAACTAACGTCTCCATCAATAATCTTGTCATTCCTTTCAACATGTTGGTTGTGCTTATTCATTGAATTCGATTAGGTAAGTACCTCATTAAGCCTCGTTTGTATTGAAATGGACAGAAACTGTGATAAATTAAATACTATCGTGTCCATATAGGCTTTCGATAGGTGAGTTGTTCTATTGATCCATCTTGCCGTCAACTAACCAGTATGTCTTGTTTACGAAAGGCAAGCAGCTGAAGTTGTCTTCTATACTTTGTTCAATTTATTCAGAAGTAGTAACAGGGATTATTACTTATCATCAGGATATCACTCATATAACCTTTATATAATAGGACTTTTTCAATAAAGTCCTCAGACAACCTTTCAACATGTTAAACATAAATATCTTTCAGACAATTAAAGATTCTCATTTCATAATTGCTAAAATTTAAAACTAAACAAAGAATAGTAGTATTCATTACGGACTAACATCAGTTGGAAAACCATTGAAAACCTTGGGGCAATGGACAGCTGTTTCGTCGTAATACGGGACTCCTCAGCATACTACACACCTGCAATCCTGCCCTATAAGTGATCGAACCCAGGATCTTCGACTCTTAAGGGGAATGCGTCGATTGTTCAGACGCTAGGTGGGAATTCAATAATCTACAGTTTCCTAATCCTGTCTATTCGCGATATAGCACGACTATTATCCAAGGTCTTCAGTTGGCATCCGCCTCACTTCTGACAGGTTGATCCCGCTGATCATGGATTAGAATTAGAATTTTGGGGTATTCATTTCGCAGCATTATTATTATTGCTGTTTGTCCTTTGGGTTCTTAAAGGAACATAGCATGCCGCCATTTCACTTTCTTCTATAAAGTCTTTTCAGCATGGATCCACAACTGCTCAAAAGCTTTCTTTTCTTCCTCACACCATCTCCTCCATGTCACCCTCACCTCGGACGCCAATCTAGTCGTTTCCTATTTGGCTTCCACACAACCGCCTCACCTGGCATGCCCTGACACATGATGTCCCCAAACCATCTTCCTTCTCAGTGTATGTCTAATCTAATCCATCTCCACTTCCTTCCACTCCATATTTGTTGGAAGATAGGTTTTTGGTCAGGTGGTTCCTTTTCAGCCAGACCAGAGTGACTTCCTTGTTGCTTATTCTCATTATTCTGGTCATCTGATCTTCAACGTCAGTATGGAGTGAGCCAGTGTAGGTGGCAGCTGTTGATGATGTGTGTCTGTAGTTTGTTGTAAATGCTTTCCGTGATGCACCAAGTTTCTGAACCATGACATATAAGCAGTGAGTTGAGTGAATTAGTGTTGTAAATCGGGATGTTGCTCACGCTTTATGCTGACTGGAGTTTAGTGCAGTAGAATTCCACACTGATATTAGATTAATGAGGGCTCTGACATCCTCATTTGTGCCGCCGGCTGTAGTTGAAACGATGCTGGCCTGCCTAGGTAGATGAAAGAGACAACTTCGTTTAGATTTCTTCTGTTGATGGTGATTGGTGCTTGTTACCACTCACCAATGAGTACTATACAGCCATGTGTTTTGAGGTTAATGAGGATTGCATTTTTAAGATAGTATTCATCAAAGGCTCCAACCATGATGGCATACTGTTGAAGGACCCATACCAAGGTGAAACAACTATTTAGTGCTCTCAGATTTTCAATAATTCTACAACTGATATGAGTCCATGATGAATACTATCTTCATTAACCTCAAGATATTCTACTCAATAACTTCTCATCAGGTTGCTCCATATTTCTAAAGTCAATTTCGTTAACATAGTGTAATAGTCAAAATTGTGCGGTGGCTGGAGTCTAGAATGGGTAGGGTGCTTTTTTCTAAATTCCTTTTCTTATTAGGACCTGCTAATCTTGATTTTGCTCGGTTATTCTAATTGACCCTGGCTAGTTGACTAATTTGACCTATGTATTCAACTTCACAGTCATTGCAAAGGACTTACTAAACCAAATTATTCTGCTTAACTGCATCGATAGGATCTTTTAACCTACAAAGCTTATTTCTAAGCGAGTTTTTTTATTTATATGCCACTTTAATCCCAGCCAACGTAACTGAGAATTCTTCGTGATGCTTCCGAGGTGTCTTCCTTGTATGCTAACACAGTAGAGGCTTTGAATTCTCTCTTAACCCTGTCACCAGTATTACTATTATTAGTGGAATTATTACTAACAACACCTGCGCTACTACTACTACCACTGGTGGGTGATATTTTTCTTTTGGTTTCCTATAAACTTAGGTGGATAATTATTGAGATGCAAGGTAATCTTGATGTGTCTAATTTCTTCGTGCAGATTTTTTGACCTACTCGTAAACATTTTTGCCCGATTATTTTGATCTTTAGTCAGGCCTACTCTAACTGAGATAAGGTGACACGATATAAAACCTAAGAAGCGATTCGAATGGGAAGGTTTCCTATAGATATTAGTCTCTACACTTTCATCTTGTTTCCGTTCAATCTTTCCATCCAACATTGCTAGCTGACTTTCATCACTTTCCAAGTCATTGGTAAATTGGATTGTAATATAGCACAGTACCAAAGTTTTGCTCGTATATGAATATACTGACAATATTGTCTTTTAATTGAGTCCATTAACTCCACTAACCACTAAGCAAACTTATGTGTTAGTCATCTATGTATTGACAACACAGAGGTAGATGAAAACCAGGTTTGTGTATTTCTCACATTTCAGCCATATAGCTGTGCGAATTTCGATTCCAGTGACTTTAATGTGTCAAATTTGTCCTTAATGATACTGTTGAAAGTAAGGAGTTTCATGAGGCTAGCCGTCATATTCCTGTGACATTTGTACATGTTGTGAAGAAGAATCTGGACAGCATTTAGTGTTATCATGAAGAATAGAGAATATGTTACATTTGTAATTGGTTTTGTTGATGATGAGGATTCCTGAAATATTGACAGATCTGAGCGTGCTATTAGATATCTGAATTTTGTCATAGTTCCTTCAGAGCTCTGGAATATTCTGTCTCAGGTAACCTTTAGATTGTTAGTGAGCTATATCTACAGACTTGACTTTCAAGCAATCCCGATCATCATTTGAGGTAGAAACCAGAGGCTTAATTCGGTCATACACACTTCTAATTCCTTCATTGATAACCAGTCTGAAGACTTTACACAAGGAACTCTATATGTTGGCCCAGGGGATCAAGGTTCTTTCTAATAACTATACCAGATTACTCTTCGAAGATTGATGGGCACTAAATAAATATATGCTATTTATCGTTGATTGGATTCTTGAACTGCTTTTACATATTCACTTATTTCTTTTGAGAGTAATGTGTTTCAAATTTTGTTTTTTGTTCACAGATTGTTTTAGATCAGTGTATTAAAGAGATTGGATCAAAAAATACTCGTGATCATGAGGTAAGTCACAGACCTGAACTTCGTTTGCTCAGCAGGTTTGATACTGTTCGACAACTAGGATTGCTTAGAAATGTGTCGTAATCCGAAGCCACTGCCTACCTCAATACAAGACTTTAGATGGGATACGATTAGTTTGTAAAAAGGCTAAGAAAGGCCAATCCAAGATGCTTCACGACTTCATGAGGTTTTTAACTGCTTTTCTGAAGCCTGTAAAATGATGTAGGCTATCTGAGTCCCTTCTACTCACATGCAGTTTGGTCTGTCTAAGGTTTTACTCTAGTTTTTGGCTCGGCTACAAGTTCCCGGTCGGACCATATTCAACATGGATGTAATTATCCAAAAACCCGGGGGATCGGTCTCCTTGAGAAGCAGGAAACATCTAAACAGTACTTCTATCTGAAAACCAGCACTCTTCCCAAAGTATTCTGTTAACGCCCGCTCTGAAAACTGATCAGTGTTATCATAAAATCCGACTCTAACTTTCAGGCTTCAGTGCATGTACATTGGCTGGGTAATCGGTTCTTGAACCGTGTTGACTTCCTTGTGCGCAGAAGTAGGTAGGACACATTTCACTGATTCTCGACAATATTGGACATGCAAATCCAGCTCACCTGCCCCAAGAGACAACCCAGTACCACTATATCCATTCAACTTAGAGGCTCTCTCCAGATTGCTGGTATGCTGCCAAGGTTAGAATAAACAGTACCGGGTTTCTGGACCAAATACCACTCTCTACTGCAAGGTAAACTACATTCATGTCTGAGGACCTGTAGAACAACAGCGACTTTCAGAACTAATAATTTGGACTCCCGTTACTCTTCGGTTGCCCCACTCCAAGCCTACTGGGTGAGATCCTGAAGGCTATGCAGATCATCTGGGCATTGGAGACCCGCTGGACTAACCCTGCGCACATAAATCTCGTTCATCATGACCACCGCCACGTCACTTTTGACGGTGAATTTGCTGATATCCAGTGGAGCCACAAGGAAGCTTACCATCGCAACGTAACCAGGTATGACCCTTAATCACCGGTCCACCTACCATCTCCAGTCTTCTAGACCAGTGGAATAAAAAACCAGAGCCATTTAACTGTGTCGTATAGACAGTCTTTGCTTTGACGCACTGGCACTTAACTATGGAACGAATCTACGCCACCATAGGAAAGTCATATTGGCTGATGTAATTTTATGTCAGGTTCCATATTGATTTATATGTCTGTTTGTCTATCCTTACTGTTCCCCTGAAATATATTCTCTTTTAGATAATATATGACTTCACTATCCTTCAACGACCAATGAAATTACATGATAAACCACCACAAAATCCTATGAAACGGATTAAGGTAAAAATTTACTTACTTCTGCCTCACATTCTACATTTGAGGTGTAAATTTCTAATAAGTCCAGTTTTTTAAATAAGTGTTTAGAGAGAATCATTTTCTTTGTTTCGGTGAATAAACAAGTTGGCGATATTGAATTACGATAAACAATATGATGAGAAGACGAAGTTTATCTGAACAATCCGATGTATTTGCGTAATACATTTCAAACAATCTCATTCCTCACACATTTACTTGTCAAGTCAATATATATTAAACCGAGGACTGGGGAGGGGGGGACAAATACAACAATTAACACAATAGGGGATTAAAATTAAGGAAGAAGTGACATAGTTGATCCTAATCTTGGTGAGAAAACAAAGTTTACCAAGATTAGGATCAACGATGTCACTCTTCCTTTTTGTTCGCATATTTCTTAATTTTAATCCCCTATTGTGTTAATTGTTGTATTTGTCCCGCCCCCCTAGTCCTCGGTTTAATATATATTGACTTTTTGGGGGAGTTGTGGAGATTTGGAAACATCTCAAGTTGTTATTCATCGCAAACTGACATCAGTTGGAGGAATAATGGAAACCTGAGGGCGCTGAACAGCTGTTTCGTCCTAGTGTGGGACTCCTCAGCAGTGCGCACCAACGACCCCGCCCCACCAGGGATCGAACCCATGACCTTCGGGTTTCGCGGCCAGTGCGTTACCATTGAGCCACTGGGTCGGAATCCAGTGATCCATATTTCCAACTTCTATTAGCTCATGATATAGCACAACCTCCACCCAATATCATCTTTGAGTAACTGTCCTCACGACCATCAGGCTTTGACTGCACCGGTCATGACTTCTCATTGGAACTTCGGGATATTTCTGGAAGCTAGTCACTAATGAGCACCAGTTCAGTTGAATTTTTGAGGGAGTTGTGGAAATTTGGAAATTTTTCAAGTTGTCATGGGTGTGCACTACTGAGGAGTCCCATACTAGGACGAAACAGCTGTCCAGTGCTCCCAGGTTTCCTTTGTTCCTCCAACTGATATCAGTCTACGATGAATAACAACTTGATATATTGACTTGACAAGTAAATGTGTGATCAGATTGTTCGAAATGTATTGTGCAAATACATCACATTGTTCAGATAAACTTTGTCTTCTAATCAAGCTATCGAAATTCATAAAAGGGACTTATTGTTTCAAATATAATGAGAAGTAGAAAATCACAGGAAAATAATTATTTGTATTAATGACAAGACTTGGTTTCAGCGAAGAAACACTTTTCTTTGCGACGAAGTCATTTACTAAGCTGTACATTCTTGAATATATGTTACAGTGGGTGAAATGTTGCAGAACTGTTTCCGGTCAGGAGGCAAAATATATTGAATGACGAAAGGAAGTTAATTAATACACATTTGTGTTTAGAGTGTAATACAGCATGAATGTATGGCAAAGTAGGAAACCGAACGAAGGGTCATAAAGACAAAATTGCGATTATGTAATACCGGATAAACCTTTGACAGAGTATGAGAATAAGCAGGGGATCATGAAAATAAGATTGTAATTACGTAGTGCAGGTCCAGTTTGATAAAAAAATGAATCTGTGGAAGATAGGGCTTTATGATGGCCATGGCAAAGATAAAGGTTGGACGTACCTTAATTGCACGTATAACACTGGTTTGAACTTCTGGATGGCTAATACTTCAGCTACAGAATAGTGTCGATTTTTATTAGTAGTAATAATGAAGGAAACAGCAAGACTGAAATGAAGGAAGAAATGTTTATTGTTGACATCTTGTACAAGAGTTATCAAATATTGTACACAACCTTCCACTATAACAGTCATTTGCATAATGTGCTCCACTTCCTTTTCTGCTACTATCTTGATTTGCTCTTGAACACCCACATTGCAACTAGCCTCCCTCGTCCTGTAAACACCTGAGTCATGGAATGCGGTTAAAATGTGCACCCTCGATAAGGGGTTTGTACGGTGATTCGAACTACCATAGCCAATAGGTCAAAATACTGAGTCCCTTATTGGATAACGACGCATTTGACCATATTAAGAGTGTCATAGTTACTTCATCCAGTTCAATAAGATAAACATTAGTAGTCCAAGTCACTACTTCTTCTGATGTGTACTTTCAACGTGCATTTCAGATTTGACAGCAATATCTACAGGCAGATGGATGGATTGAAAGTGGGGTTATCTTTATGATCCTTCCTAACTAACTGCTTTATGGCAAGCCAAGAAAACACTAACTTATCAACACCAATCAACCAGCTTCATATCTATAAAAGATACACAGACGATGAAGTTACTGTTTGCAATAGGGATACAAACTCTAAAAATCTGCTTTAAAATTTCAGTAGTATTCAACCATCTATTTCCCTAAATCTACAAGTAGAGATAAAGTCGAAATTCCACTTTCTTGATAACCAGGTAAAAAGAGATGAAAATCCAGGTCATCAGACGGGTAGGTTCATAATTGTTAAAGTTGGATTCTCTTGAACAGGAATAGAAATCTTACCAAGTTGCTCTTCTGATGAATCAGAGAAATATCCACAATAGATACTATTGGTAATGAACTAAACAGCCTGCATGAAATTCTCATAGGAAATGGTTACCCACTGAAGTTAATCAATGAGAATATAGGATTGAAAGACAAAATGGAACATTTAAACATGTTATGGGAGTGATTATACATGAAACATCTTCATGAAGGAAAATATCAAAATACATATAAATGCATAAATACAACATTTTTTGCCGCTATCTAAGAATCGAGTTCTCTTATCAGAAATTTACACATCAATACGTAAACGATAAAGTGGAGTATCATGCCAAATTAATGTACATGTGTGAACATTAGTTTACTTACTTCTGTGGAGCTCAATGTATCGGCTATGTAATACACAAGTCTATACTCCTTGCTTGTGAACACTAATCCATCTAACTGACAAGAGATAGAACGGAAATGTATCTTCAACTCTGAACACTTGAAGTTTTTCAATATATCCTTTAGAATTTTATATAAAGTAAGAATAAGTCACTTGAAAGGAGTAAGATGATAACATCTGAGCATATCTGAAACATTAGTAATTCAAAATTTCAAATCATTAGGGTGTATTCAAAAGAAGTACGAACATGTAACTTAAAAAAATGTATAATTATGTTTGATTCCTTTACAATGTAGTTACATTTCATTTTCGAATCATTTGTTTACAGCCCTATTCTTCATCAGCACATATATTATATAACTTTCCTTTCTACACAATATATCTCCACCCTTGGTACCTATTTATTCTGAAATGTGCTGTCCTTTCTACTATATGCATATGGATGTACAACTAAAAGGATAAGAAGCAGGCACACACAGCTGATGAGCCCCAAATCGAACGAAACAGGCGTTCTGCATTCCACTACTAATTACCATCGATCATTTATACAAGAATTATGTATAGTTATATCAGAATAACCTGGAGAGACTAAAACATGCTCCTGATTCAAAATAACGACCGAAAATGGACGGCTTCGGTAAAAACAAATCATGTGCTATGATAGAATGTATAGAATGGCAGTCAACTCAACCTCAACTTCATCGATTTTAAAAAGATCTTCGATAGCGTTGATCAAGAACTAATTAAGCAGCTACTTCAACAACACGGTTTTATTGCCACAAACCTTTATTAACCACATTCAACAGCTATATGAAAACACCACAAGCCGAGTGATTCACAATGGAAATCTCAGTGATGCCTCTGAAGTGAAGACAGGAAGAAGTAAGACAGGGATGCCGCTTACTATCACCTATCATCTTCCTGATTGTGGTCCACTGGATCTTGCAAGAAACTGGGGAGCTGTGAGAAGATGGGCATACGCTGGCTGGACCGATGAAAAGATCCTAGAAGAAGGTTTAGATTTCGCCGATGAATCATGTGTAATGTCGCACAAGGCCGAAGATCTATAGGTGAAAACTGACAAGTTGGCAGGAGAGGCAGCAAAACGGGACTTCAAGTGAACGTAGAGAAGACAGAGGTGATGAAGATACCCACCAAACAACAACAAGAGGCACCAATCACCATCAACGGGAGAAATCTAGAGGAAGTAGTCTCTTCCACCTACCTGGGCAGGGCAGTATCGTTTCAACTATAGGCGACACAGGCACACATGAGGATGTTGAAGCCAGGATCGGAGACAGCAAGACAGGCCTTCCTGCATTATTCTGAAATCAGTGTGGAGATCTACTGCACTGAACTACAGTCAGCATAAAGCGTGAACAACATCCCGATTTACAACACTAGGTCAGTCAAGTAAGGCAGTGCTTCTATGCGATGGTTCGGAGACTTGGCACGTTTCAAAGAGCATTTCCAACAAACTACAGACACACATCATCAACAGCTGCCACCTACACTGGCTCACTCCATACTGACGTTGAAGATCAGATGATCAGAATAATGAGAATAAGCAACAAGGAAGTCACTCTGTTCTGGCTGAAAAGGAACCACCTGACCAAAAACCCATCTCCCAATAAATATGGAGTGGAAGGAAGTGGAGATGGATTAGATTAGACATACACTGAGAAGGAAGATGGTTTGAGGACATCATGTGTCAGGGCATGCCAGGTGAGGCGGTTGTGTGGAAGCCAAATAGGAAACGACTAGATTGGCGTCCGAGGTGAGGGTGACATGGAGGAGATGGTGTGAGGAAGAAAAGAAAGCTTTTGAGCAGTTGTGGATCCATGTTGAAAAGACTTTGTAGAAGAGAGTGAAATGGCGGCGTGCTATGTTCCATTAAGAACCCAAGAGACAAATAATAATAATATAAAATTATCAGAATAACACTGCAACGTTGAAATATTCTTGTATATACTGAATTCTTTGCAGACATTTCAAAGAGGTGCCAAATGATTCCTGCTGAAAGTGTTAGACGTTGATCCAATCTTAAAGTCATTGAAAAAGGTATTTCCTCGCCTGTAAATATCTTCTTCTGCTAATGTTCAAACTAGGTAGTGGAGAATAAGTTGTGGCTTGTAAGGCAATGATAAATGACTCATTTTAACATCTAGATGTAGTGACGATAATAGAGAACATTTTTATTCCAAAAGGATGATTCTAGTAGTGACAGTTGCACCGATAGCAAAGTGGTAGTGTTATTACCGTGCTTAAAAGGTGAAAGTTTACCCAGATATCATGTTATACAATCTAGTTTCTTTCAGTAAAATCGGTAAGAAGCTTCATAGTGTTCTGTTACATCTGACCATTTTTCAAATGTTTTTTGTTTACGTAGTAAAACAAAGTCACTCACATGAATTGAACATTTAACTCTTACTAAGTGTACTAATGCTGCTATTATTGTGAATATGATTTTATTTTTTCCAAAATATATTATTCAATAATATTTATTTATTTATTTTTCAGTTGATGGTTGAATTGAAACGTGAACAATTGTTAATTCATCCACTTTGTACAGCTTATTTAGAAAGAAAGTGGTAATGTGTTTCTTTTTGTTTTAATTCATCTTTATATTAATTGGGTGGTTGATTTAAATGCTTTTATTTAAAAATGATGGTGTCTACCGGTATCCAGCATGTTACCCGTAAGCTTTATGTGGTGTGCTTGATATTAGTGGTCATTATTTTTTTCAAATAAATCTGTAAAAAAATACTACAATAAATGAAGAAATTAATTAAAATTAACCTCAGAATTAATCCTTCTACATAATATTTGAATGAAATGGTGAACAGTCATGCCAGTCATGCCAAATAAAGCTAAGGCAGCAACATACCGGGTACTGGCCGAAACAAAAGTAGTATCGTTCACAAGAGATGAGAACCATGTGATTATGCAAATTGCTTAAAAGGTGCTTTAGTGTTTGAACGCTACAGTGATGATTTTCATCCGTTGCAAATACCATTTAACGTTTGGAAGAGATGACAGAAAAGTAATTATTATTTTTAAGTAGGACTTTATTACTATGCTGAAGAGCATATTAAAAAATTTTGATGCCATTCAAAATATTTTTAATGAGAGGTCAACTTGTAACAAGACGTTATTACTTTATCGTGATCGTTTTCACAACAATTTTTCACTGGCTATGATATATTAAGAAGTTATGCAGTGGGAGATAATTGGTCAGAAATCTTGCTCCTCCCAAGGACTGGAAACAGCGTCATTCAGTAGGGTATTCAACAGTCTTATCATTGAGCTATTCTACCAGAACCATTGACTGGTCACTGAAGAGTAATGGATTTCATGTTTTCTAGTCTCGAGTGTTGGCCGAAGCCTTGAATAATGAGGTGGTTCGAACCGGTGATCTCTAGGTGATATGATTTGGACCCTGCTTAATAAAGCACTAAATCCATTTGCCAATCACTAAAGTTTGACGTCAGTCACTGCAGAAGGAGTTCCAGAAATCGGGGACTATTCATTCGAGTTATGCTTAAAACCTAGGGATCGAAAACATGGAATTAGTCGGAAATTCGGCATCATAATAATCAGTACTATAAATATCAATAAAGTTACAAACCCCAGATGATGAGGTGTCTGGATGTTTGTCACACAGTTTAGGGCATAGTTACTGTGGTGCAAATGTGATAAATAAAATCACAGAGATGAGAATAATGATAAACCACAGTTAAAATTACAAAGTATTCACTTTGAACAGGTTGAGGTAAACGTTTTCAAGGAGTGACGCATGAACACATGCAGCATGCAGCAAGAGGAGAAGAAGGTGAATTAAATCCTTGAAATGGAGATATTTTTGCACAAAATATAGCAGTTACACCAAATGTCTAACAAAATGAATGGATACTTGATACTACTTACCAGCAACAAGTAGTATAAAACTTTAAGCATAAAAGCAGTGGTACGGAAGAAGGATTTTTTGGTGATGCTGGAATAACCCTCATTTGGATCCTGTTGCACTTCAGGCTCTCTCATACCCTACTTATCATCCTGCTGCAGAAAATATCCACAAGACGCCAAAGGAACTGCCATGAACTGACCAACATCCAGACTAATCACTGAAACAGTGATGTAGCAGTTGGAATCGATTGTCATTCAAATAATCAAACTGTCAGTTTGAATTCTTTACGTCAACAATGACAATTTTGTAATTAGAAAAACAAAGGAATTAGAAGACATATTTTGTTTTATCAAACAAAAATTTGAAACTATTCACTTCATAAAAGAAGATGATGAAGATTAAGTTCAGTTCCTACATATGAATTTCAGCGAAATACATGACGAAACCATACAAACTGGTATGTACAGGGAGTCGATGTACATGGATCAAATTTTGAACTTTAACAGTAACAATACATCGTATCATAAGAAAAGTTGACTACAAGCATAATTTAAACATGAAAAGACTCATTGTCGCATTCAGAAACTTCACAAGTCAGAAGAGAACCACTTTTACAAAGTGTTCAGAGCCAATGACAGACAGACAATATCAATATAAGGCCAGGGGTTACCGTGAAACGGTTCAAGTTGCTACACCCCCATATCAGCACATCAAGTGACAAAGTATTAAGATGAAGGACAAAGAAATAGAGATGAGAATAGTCGAAACCGGTAGTAAGTCGTGATAAGATAACAATGAGGAATAAGAGAATCTGGCGAGTAAGATTTAGATATGTGAATACATCTGCGCCAGTGACATCGATTCTAAGGCATGCCACCTACAGCCTCTGATCAACGGTTGTCATCGTCATGCGGAAACCAACCAGGTAGTCTCTGTCTACCTATATGGCTCAAACCAACATTCAAGGACTTCATGCAGTAATGCAATGTTTTAGTCTGAACCCCAAGAACCTTTTTCCAGTCTGAAGCTACTTCAGTTAACATTGCACGACGACCTAAACGGTGGTTATGCGTGCTTAACACATGTCCCGGTTGCCTGAGTTGATGAAGATTCATAACCCCATCAACCGACTTTCTTCTCCTTAAAACTCTACACTTGACTTCAGTGTTACTCACGCGGTCTCACTATGACACACAGCCTACACTATGAAGGCAACAGTGGTCAAACACTAGAAGCCTTGTCATGTCCTCTACCTTTAATGACAGTGTTTCATAGCCATACAACAGAGCAAACTACAGCAAAGTAAACTCGTCCCTCAGTAGGCAATTGGTTATCGTGGTGGTGCTACAGATGACGTAAATTGGTGAGAACCAGTCAAGCCTTTTGTGCTGTTTCAGAGATTTCGTCGGCTACTGACTCACCGGAGCTGGTCTGACCTCCCATTATCTAACCGCATCACTTTTTGCTGTTGATAAAGAACCACTAAAAACCATTTTTGAAGCAACAATTTGTATTTGGGTGGTGAGAAACGTATCCCAAACACTCTCAGATTGCTATTCAAGGTGCTTATCAGCGTTTTCGCCAAACAGAACTATAACATCTGCATATTCTTAATCTACCGTGTATTCTTCCGTGATAAGACAAATCCCAATGAAGTCAGGCGACAAGAGGGAATCCTGTGTAAGAACGTCTATGATAAAATCAAGCAGGAATGGACAGAGTGAATATCTTTGACGGGCACTACTTGAAGTACAAGACTGACCTGATAAATCGCAATGTGCTCTAACATCCTCACGCATGTTCAAATAAAGAGACTTCAGCAGAGTGGTGTACTTACTCGACATTCATTTCAGGGAGAGATACTACTATAAAACTTCTCGACTCAAGCATTCAAATGTCGCCTTCAGGTTGCGAAAAACGAACAGTGTAGTCAATAACCATTCAATCAACTTTAAAAAGTGCCTCTCAATAGAGCAGAAGTCAAGACTGTTACTTCAGTCGGCAAAACGAACCACTTTACAATACAGCAAGGATGTCTCAATGACTGTCTAGCAGTTACTTCATCCATTTTGTATAAGTATCACACACAAACCAACTAAATCACTGCAGGATATCTTTACAAGTTAAAGAATTCATTAACCATTACCCAAAACTGAATGAAAGGACTATAAACGTCACTATGTTGACCAATTCAGTCGTTGAATAAGTCAAAAAACTTATGAGCGCCAACTCACATGTCTGGAGGTTTATTAGTTGACTTTAGGTTGGAATTCACCATGGACTGACATCAGTTGGAGGAACATTAGAAACCTGGAAGCACTAGACATCTGTTTCGTCCTAGCATGGGACACCTCAACAGTGAGCAACCTTAACCCCAGCCCAACAGGGCTCGGGCCCAGGGCCATCAGGTCCCTTGGCCAGCACCTTACCATTGAACCACTGGATCTGTATCTAATGGTCCATATTTCCAACTTCTGTCAGTTCGCAATATAGCGCAACCTCTATCCAATATCATCCTTCAGTGATTGTCCTCATGTTCGACTAGGCTGACTTCACTGATCATAACTTCTCACTGGAACTTCACTGCTGAGGACGAAACAGCTGTCCAGTGTTTCTAGGTTTCCAATGTTTCTCAAACTGATGTCAATCCATGATGAATCCCAACCTAAAAAATAACATATATCTCAAAAACTACAGGAGTGTGAGTGGAAGCATGATGCTCTAATCAAAAAATAATCAACAGGCTTGTGGACACTGAACCAATATATGGACTACTGAGAAGAGATCAATGAAATGGAAATTAGTCAAGTGAATTAATAATCAATCAAAAAATGAGATCAGTGGCATAGGTCAAACGATGTGACATGCGATGGAAAAAATGCCCCCTACTACCAAGATAATAATGTTCAAGGTTGACAAACATCTTACATGGTTTGAAAATCCTTCACTCCTTCATGATGAAGTAAGCGCTGATTGTGTTACCTAGCCTGGTGATAGAACGTCGGGGAACGAGTTTTAAAACTCTCGGAATACTACAACAATCACTGAGTATCATTTCGTTGAATGCATTCATTCCGAAAAATCAGTATAATAAGTAATCATTTAATGCTTTTGTTTATTTCAGCTCAGTAAGAAGTGTGATAAAATGACCTAACCCGACTGACTGATTGTTCTACATTAATGGAATAGTCGTAGAAGAACTTCACAGATTGGGAAAAGGTTTCCATTCACATAAAGAAACTTTAACCTCAGAAGCTCTACATATTTGAACAATATCAGATATTGGAACAGGCTGGGTTCAGGAGGTACAAATCATGTGCGGATTAAAATTGCAACGTTACGCGTCATCAAAGAACAGAGCATACAATGGCAGTCAACCCCTACCTTAACTTCATCGACTTTAAAAAGGCTTTCGACAGCGTCGACCGACAAGTAATTTGACAAGCAGCTGCTTCAACACTACGCAGTGCCAAAAATCTTTATCAGTCTCATTCAACAACTATATGAAGACGCCATATACCAGTCAAGTAATTCACAGTGCTAACCTCAGTGATGCTTTTGAAGTGAAGACAGGAGTGAAACAAGGTTGTCTACTATCCCCCATGATATTCCTGATTGTGGTTGACTGAACTGGATCATGCAGCAGACAACAGTGGGGAGCTGTGAGAAGAGGGGGATATGCTGGCTGGACTGCGGAAAAGAACCTAGAAGATTTGGATTTCTCTGATGACTTGTGTCTGATGTCAGACAGACTTGATGATCTACAGGCAAAAACTAACAAGTTGACAGAAGAAGCAGGGCAGCGAAGACGGGACTTCAAGTGGATGTAGACAAGACGGAGGTGATGAAAATACCCAACCGACAGCAGCATCACAACAACAAGCACCAATCACCATCAACGGGAGAAACTTAAAGCAAATAGCCTCTTTCACCCACCTACCTAGGCAGGGCAGCATCGTTTCAACTACAGGCGGCATAGACGAGGATGTCAAAACCAGGATCCGAAAGACAGCAAGACAGGTGTTCATTAACCTGAAATCAGTGTGGAGATCTACTGTACTGTACAACACTGCACTGCACTGCGCTGCACTGCACTGCACTGAACTCAGCATAAAGCGTGAACAACATCCGGATTTTCGACTCCCATACCAGTCAAGTCAGTGCTTCGATGTGATGGTTGACAGACTTGGCGTGTCACGAAAAGCACTTCCAACAAACTACAGACATTCATCAACAGCTGCTGCCTACGCTGGCTCACTCCATACTGAATATCATATGACCAGAATAATAAGAATAAGCAACAAGGAAGTCAGTCTGGCTGGCTACGAACTAACCGAAAACCTATAACCCAACGAATATGGAGTGGAAGAGAGTGGAGATGGACATACACTGAGAAGACCCACTGGGGACATCACACCCCAGACCAGGCCGTTGAGTGGAAGCCAAAGGGAAGGCGACGAGTTGGGTGTCCGAGGTGATGGTGACATGGAGTAGATCATGTGAGGAAGAAATGAGAGGTTGTGGGCAGTGGTGGAACCAGATTCAAAAGTTTGCAGAGAAGAGAGTGGAATGGAGACGTGCTACTGAATCCCTATGTTCCATTAGGAACCCAAGGGATAAGTAATCATAATAAACGTTGTATAGAGGAGTGACTCGAAACGTTACCCTAACATCTACTGAGATAACAAATACGTTTATTTATTGCATTTTATGAAGAAGTAAACAACTAACTCTCTGGATGAAATCCTGAAACCTGATTGGTTATTTCAGTAGTTACTAGAATAGCCTTTCAAGTTACTTGAAAAAACAGAAGAGACGGAATAAACTTATCACCCTACTCAGCAGAAATTAATCCGACAAAACCAGTAATAAATTAAGATAATACAAGATTGAGAAGATATAAGGCTAATATAAATAATATAATGATACATTTTGACACCTCTCTTAGTATTAAAAAGTGATAGAGATTACCAAAGAAAATTTAATGTAAGTGGACAAATTGTTTTTGAATACGAAAAGGGGGCCTGAACTTTCTTATATCTAAGGCTTCAGTGAACCTAAGTATGTAATGCTGATGCAGTTGGCGTCGCTGATAAGAATGGATATAAGTAGTATATGTTGAGAGGGTGGCAGAAATCATAAGGAATTACCAGCAATGGGTAAGAATTCTACCAAGAGCAACGCAAACGTATCACAGTGGATATTGCTGATAGAATATATGAAGCTTAATCAAGAGGGAAGCAGAAGAGGAAACGAATCACATTTTGCAAATGACGGGTTTAGAGCAAGGCATACTATATGTAATGACTACTGTCCCAATCCTTGGAGATGTAAGGTTATCCGCCTTGTCTGTCTTGATTCTTCACTGACATCCTTATATAATGGTCTAAAGGGCGTTTTGAGATCGATCCTGTGACCTATTTCTATAATGTCGTCTGTTTGACAACCCTACACTTATCAGACTATTGAAATATTTTTTCAGCCACTAGAAGATAAGTCAAGACACCCTCAACTTCATAGTTTTGCTTACTGTTTCCAAATCTATATGTCACTGCATATACATGTAAATTTGTATCCACAGTGGGCTATGACGTAATCATCTATGTAGTGATGAGGCTTATACTGAAGCATAGGTTTCATTCTTCCCAAAATAATAAGTCTGGCTGCATTGTATACTTTCTTGAGTAGCTCAATTCAAAAACGATTTGTCCTTACCTACTTAAACCTACCTTGGCGATCTTTATCCTATTTTAATATCAAAGTAGGTGTGAAAATGTATCATTCCACTTTATTATCCAAGTCGTATATTACCTTAATTCATTTACTTTTCTCCATCCTTCATAAAAAATGCCTTGACAGATAAATATGTTGATACTGTATGAGGATTGAATAGTTAAGTGGAAATTTGACCCACGGTAGGATTCAAACCAGCGACCACTTGGTCTCCTACCCGATGCTTTACCAACTGAGCTATGAAACTGGAATGTTGATTAAAATGAAATAAAAAATCTGGTCACCAGTCAGGTTTCTTATCTTACTTGATAGATCACTGGATCAGAAACCCAATGGTCGCTAGTTCGAATCCTAACATGGCTTAAGTTGTTATTTCACCTTCAATCATCATCCAGTTTCAATGATCTAAGTCTGCCAAACCACACCTATCTCAGATAGTCAAATTGATAAGTGAATGATATTGTCCCTTATATTCTTCGAATCCAGGACCAATTGCTGCAAAAGCGTTTACCTCCAGGCCGACTAATCATAACATTCTACAACATGTATAGTTTTGATTTTATTCTTTATGGTCTCTCATTGTTGACCGAACAGTAGTGATTGGTCAATCTCAGCATACATGTTCAGGCCTGGATATTATGGTCTTGTCAAGAAGGACACCAATCCTAGCTACTATCCATCATTACTGTTAATATCAAGGTATCCGTACAGTAACCCATATATCACAATTGCCTAATCATTTCAGTTCAGTCAACGACGGGAAATTACAAGTAAAAACAACATTAAAGCTATTTCACTTTATTTTTATCAATATTTTTTCTTTCTTAATTAATACAAGGCAAACTTATGGACGTTGGGTACAACTGTGTGTAAGCATTTATCATGCTGTTCTGTTGATAGCTATCACTTGCCTAGTTTTGGGGCACAGTCCAATACGTCATGTAGATAATATTGACAAGATTCTAAACTGTTCTCATTTGGTAAGTTCTCTAAGAAGAAAACATTTGAATTTTATATTTATATAATTTTGTTTCAAGAGTAGTGTAGTGTAGACAGTGGTAGAGAGTAAAACAAGTCAACTTAGAACATGATACTTAAATGAATCGAATGAATTTGTAGCGTTTCACAGTAGTATACAAATAACAAGTGAATAGAACAGAAGAGCAATAATAAAGTAGACAGAAGTGAATAAGAGAAAAGAGAAGAAATAAATGAAGTTTAATGAAAATGCGCGAATTTTCAACTATATCTACCCTATTAAGACTGAATTTCAGGCATGTTGACAATAATCCGTACCCAACAAATTTCAAAATCTCGAGAACCATAGCTAGGCCACCTAGGTCTCTTGAAATAGTTATGATTGACAGTTAAAGACTTCATTAACTTGCCTTTCCTAGTTTTCTCACAACGCAATCCTACTTTTTTCTGGTATCGTATGTCGAAGTGCACGGTCCCTTGAGATGCTCAACATATGTCCAAACCACCTCAGTCGGTGAAGAGCATATGAATTCATCGGCTGTTCTGCATTGCTTGCCAAATACTCTACGCCTAACTTTGCCACTACTAACACGGTGACTCCACGCATACATAAGCAGTACCATGAAGATGATCAAAGCCGCAAACTTAAAATCCAAATTCAGCGACCGTATCCGCTAGCCATATGACAGGATCGAGCTAACTTTAGCGTAGTACACTTTCCCTGTATTATACAGTCAGATTCCCTGCTGATGTCAGGGATGACGAACATTGAAGCTGAAGATTAGATCTTTTGTATCAATGCTGGGGTTTCGTCAGAAACCAATCTATTCGAACCGGTGCATCTATCCAGGTTAGTAAAGTGGTCAACACAGTTTATCACACCACTCCTTATGTTTAAACCAGGAATAGTTGAAGACCAGTGGTGAAGCTTCATCGTACATTTAACAGATACGAAATGCATACAAAGCATGCTTGAAGTCTTACTGTAGCCGTTAAGAAGATTCTGCATTTTTTCAGCCTCCTTTCTTAACAAGACTATATATTCTGCATACTCTAAGTCAATCAGGTACCTTCTTTGGAGTAAGTTAATCCTGAAGAATTTGAAAGTAATTAGGATTATATGCATTAGCACTTCTATGACAAACTTACACAAGAATAATGATGAGGAGTATAGTATACACAATGCTCAAGAATTAATGATAGTGAAGTGATCCCTCAATGTAATACTATACTTATCACCCAAGTCAATAGACTGGCATTTGAATAAATTACATTTTTCTGGCTGAAAACCAGCAATGACTAAGGTTTCCTTACAAATCTTATCATTCCCTGGATGATACATCGTTGTTTCTTCTGACAAACTACCTTATGAACCTGTTTAAAGTGAATTCATCTGATCAAACTTCAGGCAAGCCAATGTATATACCACTGATAGTACAAGTAGATTTCTTGATTTGGGAGTTACAGATAAATTTCTTCTTATAGACAGGTTCCTATACTCTTTTTAAGCAGATAAAAATGAGTATTCAGTTGTCAGAAGTTGCCAGAAGTATTTGCTGTTGGTCTGCACACTAGAGTATTACCAGAATATAACGTGCTATAAATCATGGCCGTAAACGTGATACACGAAAGACTAGGTCAGTGAATCACCCATGTATGTAAGAACGTTTCCAATTCCATCCAAATTAATGCATGGGGAACATTTAAAAAGGACTCTTACGCAACAGAGATGCTCTCAGTGTGCCGCATAGCCACCGTCCCACAAAAACACGATACACTTTGATTCGCCATTTCGAATGTCTCTGGAAACTAGCTGCATGCCGTTTCAAAAGAGCCATTGGAGTCACCATATTCTCGACGGTCGAACATGAAACCCAATGGATTGCTCAAATAGTCCCCAGACGTCCTCTACCACTGGTATGGCAATGTCACAGTCTCCTGCTTCATCACTTTGGAGACGCAAACTGGTCTATCAAGGATACCTTTGTCACTTAAATGAAGTAACCTGTGTTCAGACTGAAACTTTTAAGTCATTGGTGTTTGCTCAAAGGAGTCCTTTCATATCGAACAAACTTAGTCAGACCCAAGCACTGAGATGTATGAAACTTGCACTCAGAAATGCGTAGAACTTCTTCATTGATACCGGATAACTTTAATTTCATTACTGATTGTTAGTGTGTCATTTTATACGAAATCAATGAATCAAAATCATTTTTAAAATGTCATTTTTTAAAGTTAAACTTGAAAAATATACATGTTTCCAGTGTGAAATTAGAATAAGCTTAATCAGTTGATTGGTAGCTAGTTTTTCAGTAGGATAACATTCAGTACGTCTTACAGATGGTATATTCTCACGACAACATTGTATTATTTTGTTTAAGAGTAGTTCTTATCAAATTATTTATCGGTCATTGGAAAGTAACCAACTTCATGTTGTTTTTTGGTCCTAAGTGCCGATCGAATCTTATTGGTCACTTTGCAATTTGACCACCAGATTAAGAGGCTAACTATCGTTATACACTAAGGTAGATGTTGGTTAGGTGGAGGTAATTAGTAGGAAACCTTGGATTTGAGTTTCGTGCTTTTTGATACTAATCAGAAAGACGTGTCTGCAACAGCAATTAACTTGATGTCGCATCTGAGATTCGAATAAGTGTCACTCAGTGTTGCAGTCGGAGACGCCACCACTGAGATATCCAGGCCGCCATTGACTTCCTCTACGACTGGGTTAGGTACCATCATTAGCTACTGGAGGGTAACCGATTTCATATATTCTCCTCTGAATTGGTAATCAATTATTATTTTACCCTTGGGTTCCTAATGGAACATAGGGATTCAGTAGCACGTCTCCATTCCACTCTCTTCTCTGCAAACTTTTGAATCTGGTTCCACCACTGCCCACAACCTCTCATTTCTTCCTCACATGATCTACTCCATGTCACCATCACCTCGGACACCCAACTCGTCGCCTTCTCTTTGGCTTCCACTCGATGGCCTGGTCTGGGGTGTGATGTCCCCAGTGGGTCTTCTCAGTGTATGTCCATCTCCACTCTCTTCCACTCCATATTCGTTGGGTTATAGGTTTTCGGTTAGTTCGTAGCCAGCCAGACTGACTTCCTTGTTGCTTATTCTTATTATTCTGGTCATATGATATTCAGTATGGAGTGAGCCAGCGTAGGCAGCAGCTGTTGATGAATGTCTGTAGTTTGTTGGAAGTGCTTTTCGTGACACGTCAAGTCTGTCAACCATCACATCGAAGCACTGACTTGACTGGTATGGGAGTCGAAAATCCGGATGTTGTTCACGCTTTATGCTGAGTTCAGTGCAGTGCAGTGCAGTGCTGTACAGTACAGTAGATCTCCACACTGATTTCAGGTTAATGAACACCTGTCTTGCTGTCTTTCGGATCCTGGTTTTGACATCCTCGTCTATACCGCCTGTAGTTGAAACGATGCTGCCCTGCCTAGGTAGGTGGGTGTTTCTCCCGTTGATGGTGATTGGTGCTTGTTGTTGTGGTGTTGCTGTCGGTTAGGTATTTTCATCACGTTCGTCTTGTCTACATCCACTTGAAGTCCCGTCTTCGCTGCCCTGCTTCTTCTGTCAACTTGTTAGTTTTTGCCTGTAGATCTTCGAGTTTGTGCAACAAGAATTAGACATGAATCGTCATCGGCGAAATCCAGTGTAAAAAAGTCATTTTAAACTAGCGGGTAGTAAACAACTTTTGCTTTCCAGTTGTGATTTGTTTAACAATTCGCAAACATGACCTCGTGAGGGATGTGGTTACCTGTCATGTCTCGTAAGGATCATTTTATCTACCGTTTGGCCATCAGGATTGATACTTTTTCAGTTTGTGTCAATTTATGAAATAGTGCGACTGTTATCCATTGTCATCGTTAAGTATACATCCTGGAGCCTTCATCGTATTCCTAGACGACATCAACACTAACTTCAAGTGAGCTGTCAACATCTCTGCGTGACTGATTCAGCAGCTTGCCATGACCAACTACTTTGTAATTGGTTGTAGTATCATTGATTGCATACACTTTCTTGTTGGCTGTTCTTCTGCTTGACCTCTCACCTTTCTGTCGTTCATCATCTTTCTCATTGGTTGATAGATTGGGTCTATGTCTATACATCTATTGATTGTTGACTGACTGCCTCACCTGAATGCTAAGCTTTTAGGAATTCTCTGATCATTTTCTTTGTGTTTCCTCTCTCCATCCAATATTTCTCCATTGTCAAAATGAAGTTCATGTCCATAATTATCCACGTGCATTGAAATGAATGATGAGATGTCGTAACGTTTAATGGTCAATTACTGTTCATGTAGACAAAGACGAAGAGGGCGACCACTTTGTTCGATGTAGTTTTGATCATAATTATTGAAGTTGATTTCTGTAAGTGATGTTTGGTTAGTTTTCTTTGACTATTGTATCCTTTGGTCTGCATAATATGATTCGGAGGGGATTTAGTGGTTTATGGATCACACCAATTCCAAGTAGTATTGTCATGATTCCTGATACATTCTTTATTTAGGGTAGGATGATGTGTTTGCTGATTTCTGTCGATGACTTTATAGTTGATGATGTATGGGATAGGCATCTTCTGATAAAGTTTCGTGGGTAGCCGTTCTTCTTTAGGATAGATATCAAGTAATCTTCATATCTCCGTGAAGTTGTTGATCAACATCTTTTTTAATGATGACAAAGTTATCGTCTACATAGCGAATCCAAATTTTTGATTGAATCACAATTAGGATGATGGCTTCCAGTCTCTGTATCACTGTTTCTGCAATTAGTTTAAATATCAGTGACCGCATTGAAGTTCTTCCTTTCATCTGTTTGTATATCTTGCCGTTGAATTGGAAGTATGTGTCAGACAAAGGTCAATGATTCCTATCAAACTTGAACAGTTATGTTTTGTGTGTTCTGAAAGGCTTGTGTCTTCAGTAAGCAGGACGGACATAATTTCTTTGGCCAATTAGGATTCGATGAATGTGTATCGTAAGGTGACATCGAAGGATACCATTAATTCGTCGTTATCTATATTAATTCTATTGATCTTTTCTAAGAATTCTATTGGTGATTTGATGAATGTTGGCATGCTTGAAGGTGGTGTTTCAATTTTCTGGAAATTCACATGATATGTTGTATGTTGGAGTTCCCGGAAGTGAGACCATTGGTCGTAGAGGTATGTCTGATTTGTGTAGTTTTGGTCTTCCATAGAACTGAAAAAGCATAGATCCATTCAATTTCATTCACTATTTGTCTTGCTTTGAAGAGTTTATTCAAGGTTTTATTTATCTTGTTGTTGAACTTTTGGATAAGATTGGTTCCGATTGGTTGATATACATTTTCATTTTTGAGTAAATCCTCTGCCTTCTTGATGTAATCTTCCTTGTCCATGACTACAATGGTACATCTTTTATCTGCTTTTCAGTCTTTTTATTATTTTCTGTATTTGTGTATTCCTTTGAGCATAATATTTTTCTATTTGGTCAGTGGTACGATTGTTTGCCGTATTTCTTATTGAATGTCCTCGTTTAATCCTATGTTTTCTTTTTATGTTTAGTTTTATGAAACACCTACAAGAATGTATTTATTCTCAACAATCGCTTCCATAGTTCTTGTCTTCACAACAATGGATTTAAGTGTTAAAATATGGCAACTATTCTCTCAGGTAACTAAGCTAACAATGAATTCCATGTTGTAACAGTTTTCATTTATTGTATAAAGTTTTGACAATAATATGATTATTTTTCAAAATTTATGAAGAATTTTCCGGTTGGTAACACAAACATGTCTATGATTCACTGATTTAATCAGGTAATTTACAACTTTTTGATTAGTCGGTTCCAAACCTGTTAAATGATGACAAACTAAGGTCCAAGTAGACACATATTATGACAGATTCAGATAGAATTGTTAAGCTTGTTGATGTTACATTTAGAATTTAAAAGTATCACCATCTTTCCTGTTGGCAACTTGAGAAACGAAAAGTACACATGAAAAGTATTTAGAACATATCCAATTATTATTATTATTATTAGTCCCTTGGGTTCCTAGTGGAACATAGGGCTTCAGTAGCACGTCTCCAGTGAACTCTCTTCTCTGAAATCTTTTCAACCTGGTCCCAAGACAGCCCACAACCTCTCGTTTCCTCCTCACACGATCTCCTCCATGTCATCCTCGGCACCAACGTCCAACTCGTCGTTTCCCATGGGGATCCCACTCGAGCAACTGGCCTGACGCATGATGTCCCCAGTCGGCCTTCTCAGTGTATGACAAATCCAATCCATCTACACTTCCTTCTGCATATTTATTCAGCGATAGGTTCTTGGTTGGTTCGTTCCCAGAGCTCCTTGTTGCTTATTCTTATTGTTCTGGCCATCTGATCTTCAGTAGCGAGTGTAAGCAGTTGTTGATGAATGTCTGTAGTTTATTGGAAATGCCTTTCGTGACGCGCCAAGTCTCTGAAACATACAGAAGCACTGACTTGACGTTGGTGTTGAAAATCCGGATCTTGTTCCATATGCTGAGTGCAGAAGATCTCCACACTGGTTTCAGGTTAATGAACGCCTGTCTTGCTTTTCCGATTCTGACTTTGACATCCTTGTCAGTGCCGCCTGTAGTTGAAACAGTGCTGCCTAGATAGGTGAAGGAGGTTACTTCCTTTACGTTTCTCCCGTTGATGGTGACTAGAGTTTGTTGTTGTTGTTGGAGTTGTTAGTGCCGTGTCTTCATCACGTCTGTCTTCTCTATATTCACTTGAATACCCGTCTTCGCTGCTTCTTCTGTCAGCTTGTTAGTTTTTGCCTGTAGATCTTCAAGTTTGTGTGACATTAGGCACAAGTCATCGGCGAAATCCAGATCTGCTAGGTTCTTTTCCGCAGTCGAGCCAGCGTATCCCCCTCTTCTCACAGCTCCCCACTGTTGTCTGCTGCATGATCCAGTCGACCACACCACAATCAGGAATATCATGGGGGATAGTAGACAACCTTGTTTCACTCCTGTCTTCACTTCAAAAGCATCACTGAGGTTCGCATTATGAATTACTTGACTTGTATATGGCGTCTTCATATAGTTGTTGAATGAGGCTGATAAAGGTTTGCGGTACTCCGTAGTAATGAAGCAGTTTCCAAATTACCTCTCGGTCGACGCTGTCAAAGGCCTAGAACATATCCAATACAGTAAGGTAATTGTTAAATTTTGTTGGTAAATCTCTGAAGGGGATTAAGTTTCCTAGACTCTTACAAATACACCTTTTGATAGATGATAACAAAATGGTAGTTAAGTCAAACAAAGTCTCCTAACTATTAACTCAGTATATCTAACGTCAACATTTAAATAATCTCTTGGAATAGTTTGTATCTAAGATGAACTGTTGTTACATGTTCGTCTTCCTCATCTATAAAGCTGATTGTATACATGGAAGAGATTGTTTTCTCCAGAAATTTATATTCTTCAATCAACTAGCAGTTATTTTGTTTCTCATATGGAAAATATCATATCTAGTGAACTAAAATCGATTCTTATGATCTAGAAAAACTTGAAAAAAGCTGTGCTATCGCGGCTCATACCCTATATTCAAGTCATAAAATATCATTCGAACAGACAAAAGTTCTGTAAAAGAGTTTTCTTTCTCACAAAGAGCGGAACATTGCAGAAGCTTTGCACATCTGTTCATATCCTTCTTCGGTCAACAGAAAAGATGGGTTAGACATCACACTAATATGGTAAACATTAGTGACTCGCCTAAGCAGTTGTAAATAATATCTGAAGAGAAGGTAGAATACAATTTCATTCCACATGATTTATTTATTCCGAATTCACTCTTGTTTGAATGGTCTCCGGTATTATTTCTCTTAATCGTTTTAGCCACGAGAAAGAGGGGAAAAAGGAAAAAGGGAGAGAAAAAAAATATTGGTTGCATTCTAACAGCTTGTCTAGTCCTATTACATAGCATTTTATTGACCTACTATTTTCATCAATTTTACGCTACTTTCTGAGTCATATACATTCGATGAACCATAACGTAATGTATTTTGTTACCACTCATACTTCAAGTGTTATCAAAAGTAAATTTGTCGTTATCATTATTTGAGGGATTTGTGGAGATTTGGAAATATTTCAAGTTGCTATTCATCATAGACTGACATTATTATTTAGTGTTATTGCTTGTATTACACCGTCGTTGATTGGACCGAATTGATCAGTCTCTGTTGGCATATGGCCTCCTTTGCGGATGCCTCGATATTGCCTGTCTTTTAACTATGTATAGTAATGATGGGCAGTGGCTAGCAATGGAATCCAGGATGCGAATTTTGACCTATTTGGAACTCGTCAGGTGGATGTACCTGCCTCCCAGTGAGTGATGTTGTTCCCACCGGGACTCGGACTCAGGAGTTAAAAGACAGGCAATATCGAGGCATCCGCAAAGGAGCCCATATGCCAACAGAGACTGATCAATTCGGTCCAATCAACACGGTGTAATACAAGCAATAACACTAAATCTATACCCGTTACACAAGAAGTGGCTATTGTGGCTCTGTGGTGTAGTGGATAACGCTCTGGCGTTTGAAGCGATCGCTCCCGAGTCCCGGTGGGAACAACATCACTCACTGGGAAGCAGGTAAATCCATCTGACGAGTCCCAAATAGACGAGATGCGCATCTGGATTCCATTGCTAGCCACTGCTCATCATTACTATACATAGTTAAAAGACAGGCAATATCGAGGCATCCGCAAAGAAGCTCATAAGCCAATACAGACCGATCAATTCGGTCCAATCTACGACGGTATCATATAAGAAACCCTTATAATACTTTGTTATCTGTTCTAATATACTACACTGGAATTACACAAGTAAAAATACACCTTATACAATAAAACCGATTCAATTGAAAATCTTCAAACTTTACAATACAAAAGTTATAACTTCCTTAAAGTTCAGTATTTGTTTGATGTTTTCCAATATTTAATACATCTTGGGATTGACATTATAGATCATGTATTTCCATTTGAAGTTTGAGAAGGAGAACAAAAAAGTTAGTAGGTAGGTGAACTTGAATCCAATTAAGATGTGTTATCATGATTCATTTCTTCAAAACGACTTCATATTCATCTGTGGAAGTTCCAACTCTTCATCTTAGTGGTAAAGATAATAATAGTGCTTATTATGGAATTCAGTAATTGTTGATATGACTAGATTTTTTTATTTCGAAGGTTTGGGAACGGATTGGATTGATCTCAGGGTGGTATTTATCATGAACTAACATACGAAATGGGGGTACGGGTGTACATTAATATTGGGTCTCATACTAAGATGAAACACCTGTCCAGTACTCTCAAGTTTTCAAAGTTTCTGCAACAAGTGTCAGTCAGCGATGAATACTATCCCCATTAACCTCATCATTGTATAGTACTCATTAATGAAATGCTTCCAGATGGATATCCCGAAGTTGTAATGAAAAGACGTCACCTCTATGGTCAGCCTGTTGGAAGTGAAGTGGATGCCAACTGAAGACCTTGGTCCTAGTCGCTCTAAATTGTGAATTGTTAAGTTGGAAACTGTGAAGCACTGAGCCTTAACCTAGTAGCTGGATGATTAACGCATTCTCCGTGAAACCTGAAGGTCCAGAGTTCGACCTCTAACCAGGTCGTAGGTGCGTACTGTTGAAGAGTATCACATCAGGAAGAAACTGTTGTCCATTGCTCCATGATGAATATTAACTTGAAATAACCTAGATTTGCTGAACATTGGGTTATGTATGGTAGAAATTCTTCTTAATTAACTATTCATTACAGTCGAACAAAATGGAACTGGTGGGACACAAATGAATGAATCACAATGAATGTACAGAATCCTAACAAAAAACTGTTTATTTCTATAAAATAAGAGTAGAATTTGGGCAGTATGGTATAGGATACTTCCATCACGCTTCTTTAATAATATGCATTACGCTATGAAATATTATTGTCTACTGGATGACATTTAGAGCACAATATATTTCTCGCAATCATATAACAAGGTAATCATCCAGCTTTATGGTTTACTCTTTACAATTCGACTGTCTTCCTTTGATTGATTTAATTAGCAGTAAAGCTTTCAACACAGGCACACGGAATTAATGTTGCATCATCCCTTTTATTACATGTGTCAGGTGTCGATTCGATAAACTCTGCCTTTTCACCTATCAAAGTTATTTAGCCCTTTAGGGCTCAGTAAGATTAGCAATAAAGTCACAATTAGAGTGACATTTATACCAAAAAACTAATCTTGAGAAGAGATAAGCCATAGCCATTTATGGCTGTCATATACACACACACACATATCCAAGCAATAGGATCAGGCAGAGTGACAATTTTCAGAATAAATAACTTCTTTTTTTGGGGGGGGGGTTCATGGGGTTTTACTGATTTCAAGTTGACTGACATTATCTGGAGAAACATTGGAAACTAGGGAACACCGGACAGCTGTTTTGTCCCACTAGTATGGGACGCCTCAGCAGTTTACACCCGTGACCCCACCCCGACAGGGATCAAACCAAGGACCATCAAGTTTTGTGGCCAGCACGTTACCATTGAGCCACTGGGTCGGAATCTAATGGTCCATATTTTCAACTCCTGTCAGTTCACTATTGTCATTAAGTACCTATCATCATGTCTGACTTGATTTGCCTCACCGTCACGACTTCTCACTGGAACTTCAGGAATCACCTCTTCAAGCTAGTCCTTAATAAGCAACAGATTAATTCAGTTTTCAAGTTTGTGGGAATTTATTAGTTTCAAGTCAGTATTCATCATGAACTGCTACAAAACCCCAAATTGAGTTAATCTAGTACTCATTGGTGAGAGATAATTCCCGAAGTTCCGGTGAGAAGTTGTGACGGGTGGGGCATATCACGTCAAACATGAAGACGTTTACTCAAAGACGGTACTGGATGGAGGTCACGCTACATCGTGAACTGACAGAAGTTGGAAATATAGACCACTGGATTCTGACTCAGTGGCTCAATGATGACGACCAGTAACGAGTGGGGTCATGGTGTGTGCTGCTGAAGCGCCGTATACTAGGATGAAAAAGCTGTCCAGTGGTCTCAGATTTTCATTGTTCCTCTAACTGATGTCAGTCTACGATGAATACCAACCTGAAAAATAACTTTGATAGGTAGAAAGGCGGGGAAATTGATAACTGATGCTTTGTTAATGGAGTCGACACCTGATACATACCATAGGCAGAATGACGCCACACCAATTCTGGATGCGTGGAAAGCTTTATTAGCCACTCAGTTAAAGAGGGAATAATAGTATAACTTTAAGGACTCAACCAGAAAGTTGCATGATTACCTTGCGGTATGATTATGAAAGATAAATTGTGCTCAAAAAGTCATCCAGTAAATAATAGTATTTCACAGTGTGATGCATAAAATGAAAGAATTATAATTCAACTGCTCAATTTTCTCACCAATACACATTCCCATGGTGGCACTCCATATTGGATTAATAGGGATTGGGAGAATCATATGATATCGAGGCTGCTATCAATTCCTCTGGAGGTTTCTAGATAGTAGGCATATCATCGCAATGAATAAGTTTTTCGAAACAGTGGTCTGATAGATAACGTTCTAGGGCATAGAGCGATTGGTTCTGGGTTGGAGTCTTAGTGGGAATAGCATCACTTGCTGCACTGCAGGCACATCCAGCTGACGGTTCCTAAACAGGACGAAATGCACGCCCTGGAATTACTTTCTATCGACTATCCATCATTATTACAAATCAACATTCAGTCCAATGGTTACTAAGATAGTATTCATGTCTTCTTCAAGTTGAACTTAAGGCTAGTGTAGCGTTTTTATAACAAACAATCCTATTTGGAGATAAATTGTTTGAACAATGTTATCCAATACGTTTTGAGTCAACAGTTTATGACTAAGAACAAGGCATGTATCAGCGAAGAAATGTTTCTTTTTAATGACTTCATTATCAAGATGTACAGCCGTATTTACACTCAGTGAAATGACAGATAATTGCTTTAAAAAATTGAAATATTGAAGAATATTTGTAGCTCAGGTGGATGGTCTTATTTGTAATGTGTTCTCTGGGCTCGGTTGTTTATCGTGAAGCTTTCATCGTCTTCCTGGATGACATCATCAGCACTAACTTCAGTTTCAAGCGAGCTGTCAATATCTCTCCGTGAGTGATTTAGTAGCTTGCCTTGACGAAGTGGTCTGTAGTCAACACTCATTATACGAAGTGGTCGACCTCTTCACCTTCGTCTGCATGAACACCAAATGGCTATTAAACGTAACGACATTTCAACACTCATTTCAATGTATGTGGATAACTATGGACATGAATTCAATTTCGACAATGTAGAAATATTGGATGGAGAGAGGAAACACAAAGAAAATGGTCAGAGAATTCCTAGGAGGTTGGCATTCAGGTGAGGCAGTCAGTCAGCAATCATTGGAGAGATGTATAGCCACAGACCCAATCTATCAACCAATTAGAAAGATGATAAACGACAGAAAGGTGAGAGGTCAAGCAGAGGGACAGCCAACAGGAAAATCTATTCAGTCAGTGAGTGACACAACAACCAAAGGAAACAACCAATTACAAACCAGTTGGTCATGGCAAGCTACTGAATCAGTCACGCAGAGATATTGATAGACCACTTGATAATGAAGTTAGTGTTGATGATGTCATCTAGGAAGGCGATGAAAGCTTCACGATTAAACAACCCAGCTCAGAGAACACAATACAACCATGATCAGTCAATATGCAAAATATACAATCCGTGTAGGTGGTGGTATTTGTTCAGTTGGAAGAAATAGAAAATAGGTCAGTGAATAAGGAACGAATTGGTATTACTATCTAATAGCGGATACCCTAAAAGATTTATTGATAAGAATCTGAAGAAATGAACCACTCCCCATCTCATTACAGTCCCTAAGAAACTTTTAACCATGAATCTAGAATTCAAAGGAGACACCACAACCGAAGTGCTGAAAAATCGTCTGTCAAGATGTATCAGTAGTATCTTCTATGCTGCTAGACTGAGACTGATATTCTCCAGCCGCCGTCTGATTCATCAGTGCGTGAAGGATAGGCTTCCCTTTATGTCCTTTATCTATGTGTACCTACAAGTTCACAGGCTCCCATGGAGCTGACTATATTGGACGTTGTAAGCGGGCCCTCCGAATACGTGTTGCTGAACATTATCCGGTTTGGCTTACTAAAGGCGAGCAAAGGAAAACGACTTCATCCATATGGGAACACCTAGCTGAGTTAGGTCATTCAGCACCTCGAGATTCATCCTTTAAAATAATTTATAAAATTAAATTGAACTACTACTCCAAAGGTTTACATTTCCACCACTTATACATAGCTGAAGCATTAGCTATACATCAACAAAAACTGGAAGTTTGCATTCAAAAACTTTTTTGAAACCATACTTTCTCTACCTTGACTTTAACAATTCATTTCGTTGATTTTGTCTATTTCATTTCATTTCATCAATTTTCACTTCAATTTTTGAGGGGGTTGTGGAGATTTGGAAATATTTCAAGTTGTTATTCATCGAAGACTGACATCAGTTGGAGGAACAAAGGAAAGCTGGGAGCACTGGACAGCTGTTTCGTCCCAGTGGCTCAATGGTAACGCGCTGGCCGCGGAACCTGAAGGTCGCGGGTTCGATCCCTGCTGGTGGGGTCGTGGGTGCGCACTGCTGAGGACTCCCATACTAGGACGAAACAGCTGTCCAATGCTCCCAGGTTTCCTTTGTTCCTCCAACTGATGTCAGTCTTCGATGAATAACAACTTGAAATTTTCACTTCATTGACAACATTTGACCCATATTTCACTACTGAATATCAATTCATTGCATAATCATTGACCTATTTTGATTGGTTCAGTTAAATTATCACCGTTTTACAATAGTTTGTCAACATGTGTCTTTTATCTCACCACTTGTCATCAATTCGTTCTAGCTTATTCGGTAACCCATTCCCCATTTCTTCCACTTGAACAAATACCATCACCTACCTACATCGATTGTATATTTTGCATATTGACTGAACAACTCCCTTTTTAGTGCAATTATCTGTTATTTTACCGTGTATAAATACAACTGTACAACTTGATAATGAAGCTGTTGAAAAGAAAAATATTTCTTCGATGATACATGCCTTGTTCTTATTCATCGAAAATTTATATCATTAGTGCGGGGACCATCTCTCTTTCTTGATTATTATTTGTCCTTTGGATTCCTAGTGGAACATACGCCTTCAGTAGCACGTCACCATTGCACTCTCTTCTCTGAACTCTTTTCAAACTGACTCCATGACTGCCCACAAGTTATCATTTCTTCCTCACATGATCTCCTCTATGTCACTCTCGGCTTGGACGCCCAACTCGTCGTTTGCCATTTGGATACCACTCGACGGCCTGGCCTGGCGCGTGATGTCGACAATCGGCCTTCTCAGTGTATACCCAATCCAATCCATCTCCACTTTCTTCCACTCCATATTTGTTGGGTGATAGGTTCTTGGTTGGTTCGTCGCCACGGTGGGTTCCTTGTCGCTTATTCTTTCTGGTCATCTGATCTCTTTTTCTTACTAGTTAATATTTGTCTTCAAAGAGTTCCTTAACCTACAGCGTTCAACTAACTTTCAACACTCTACTGAGATATTTTTTCATTGGTCAACCACTTCATTATCTCCATTATCCAGTTTATGAATGTTTAATTAGGCGAGTTTTACATTCTATTCACTTTTCATTCACTATTCTCATTTCTTCTTTTATCTTTCTGCTTCCTACAAACAAAACAGAAATGGGAATTTTTCAAAGATTGGAATAATTACTTAGAATTTCTCTTGAATGCTTTAGCTATGACGTATTCAGCACTGACCCTGAAAAAGCATTTGGATCATCATTATATTGGCTTGGGAGTGGTTGTGATGTTTATGGCTTGGTTTAATTTTCTACTTCAAATGATGAGGTAAGCCAAAATTATTTTCTAATTGATATTTAAAACGTTTTGGTTTAAGAGTAGGGACTACTTAACGGAAAAAAGTAGTATCCTAATGATGTAAATCTATTAAACAGTTTGAAGTAGGATGATCAACACTTACAAGGTCAGAAGTCAAGCAGGCAACCGTCCTATTGGAAAATCTGCTTAACGAATGACATAACAAACAAAGGGAACTGCCAGTAACAGGTCACTGAATTTATTGCTCATGTTATCCAGAAAATCGATGAAAGCTTAACAATTAAACCACCCAGTTTAGAGGACACAACCAATATGAAACAGTTTGTATACATGAATTGTTCCCTAATGAGAATCAAGTTTTGCAATGTGATACCTGTGCTAGGTGATACGACAAGTGAAATCTATTTTGTCTGGTGTCCAAGAGTTACAGTCGATCAGCAAGAAGCTCTACTTCACCTGGAATTTGCGCTTATGAGCAGTGATTTGATGACACTCGTATTTCTTCTCAGGTTGGAACATGCGTAGTTCAGTTTTGAAGTTAGAAACCCTATCACCAATGTAAACAGCCTCCAACCTTTAATAGGGATGGATTATATACGCAGTTTGGCTATCGGGTGGCAACTGAAATGGTTGTTATTTTCTAATGAGACGCTACCTTATGTTGATGAGTGTCATAGTAAGTAGGTAAACACTTGACTCCCCTCCACCAAGTCATACGATGGAATAGCACTTCATCTATTAGCTTCGTATAAGAAGACAATAGTATTAGCTCCCCCTTTCCAAACAAGACAGATATAATTCAAAGACTACAACACGAACCTTATTATGTTTACCGAAGTGTCTTTCTTCAGTTGTGTGGGAATAATGCATTCTGCTGTCATAACCAATCTGTATAACTGAATCTTTGCGAAATTCAGCATATCAACTACACCATGAAAGGTATTCGAAGGGAATAACTACTTAGACCAGTTTATAATAATTATAGGTTAAAGTTTTTATATTGTTAACTTGAAGGACTGAATCGACGCGGATCGTTTGCCAAAATTATCTTTATTCCAGCCACTACTATAAAGCACTGGCATGCAGAACAAAGATAACATAATGAAGAATCAAAATAACTACATTAAGTTAGAAATTTATGGAGAATTGATTGATTCCCGAAGGGTTTTCATCTGCCAGGGCATCACTGCAAAGCTGAGAACTTTTGATAAGTGTTCCTTCCTAGCCTAGGACTCTTCATCAGTACACATGCATAACTTCATATAAACCCATAAAGGATTACGCACAGTACCATAAGGTTTTGTGGTGAGCGCATTAGCATCTAACCACGAGGTCGGAATTCAGTGGTTCGCTTTTCCCAACTTCTAATCCTAATTGACCGTACAAGTTATGACTTCGGGTTACCACCTGAGGCAATCCATGCAGAAGCAAAGCAGAAATGGGTTCTAGATTGCAGTTCAACTGGAGTTTGGACCTTCTGAGACTCATGGGTGCACAGTGATGATGGGTCCCAAGACAGAACAAAACAGCTGTTTGATCCTCACAGGTTTTAGTGTCTCTGCAGCTAATGTCAATTGATCTGTATAAAACCGCAAAGTGCTCATTGGTGATTTACTTCATTATAGATTCCTCATGGTTCTAATGAGAGGCTGTAACGTGTAGATTCGAACAAGTCAGCCGTGAGAATGGATATGTATCGGTGGAATTCGACAGTGTACACGGTATGTCGTAAATTGCTGAAGGTTGACAAAAAATAACCACTTGGCTGCAACCTCTTGGTCGAATAATAACTAGCTGGCTACAAGACCTAGTGATCCTGCATTGAGTCCTTTATACGGCTTAGAAAACAACTGTTTAATGCTCCTAGGCTTTCAGTGGTTCTCCAACTAATGTCAGTTCATGGTAAAAATTCCTCTGAAACTGCTCACTTCCTGGAAAAAACCAATTATTGGAGTATCTTTTCATTTTTATTGTTAATCTTGAGTGACAATAGATAAGAAACAGTGTAGCATACATTAGTGTCAAGTATTTTCTCGAAATGATGAGGATACTACTTGATAAAAATGGATTTTCAAACTGTCCATGACTCATAACGGAACCTGTGCCTGTAACTGTATACTTTTATACATGAGAACATGCATACGAACGAATGCCTGTACTCATGACACCTAAATAACTAAACACTAGATTAAATGGCTGAATTCGATACTTTATAGTACAGTTTCGATACAATTTATTTGACCCGATTGAATGGTTTCTATGCATAGTGAATATCAAAAGGCGTACCTGTGGGTCAACTGTCAGTATGGATGCAGTCGACAGTAATCTGGAACATAACACAACAGAATGAAATGTAATATCCGTGATATGATGATACACATTACGGGACTGCCTAATTCCCCCATAACCCTAACTGAAGTATGATGAAGTTCCAACAAAGTATTCTAACCAGTAGAATCGAACAGTTTTCCTGTCCTTGAAATGACCGATCGGAGGTGACTATGTTACGTTCTGATTTCTCGTGTATGTAGACATGGGTCTTGTTTTGATAATTCGAAGTGACTAACTGCGGTAAGGCACTGATGTACCGAACGTGATAACGACGCTCACTGAGCCAAGAAAATACCAGAAGACACACGAAGTCATATATATGAGTTTTAACAAACAAGAATGCTCAAGGTCAAAGATAAAGTAACTTATTTTGATTGGCTATGTGAAACATGAAATTGTCCACGAAGATTTTTCCGGACCATACAGCAGCATAGATAAGAATTCGAAGGTCAAAACTGTCTACCCAACCGGTCAGTGACTCAAAATGCTGATTTCCACTTAAGATGCTTTCTATCGTAATTGACTGAGCGAAATTCTTCTGAATATACTCTCTTATCCACTCTTATTTTTTTCACCAGTGACCATTAAATAACTTCACTAACCCTTTCTCTCCTTTCCATAGATTTAAACACGTCGGCATATTTGTAGTCATGTTCTTGCATGTGTTTGCAACCGTCGGAAAGTGTCTAGTTGTTTTTTCAGTGGTATTTATAGCCTTCGCTTTATCGTTTCATGTGCTATTTCGTGCTCCAAACTATGCGGTAAGTGGTTTGCAAGTAATAATGTTTTACTGATCCCTCTTTCAACTTTCACTATAAACTGACTGTAAGTGTTTGTTACTTCAGTCGAAGGTTGAATGTATTTGCTAGGAAAGACTTCCACTTCAGAGGTATTGTCAATCATTCACGATATCGCAACTCTGCGAATGGGGTTTGAACCCATATCTCTAATTTCATGGACACAGATATCATCAGTGATTCATCTTTGTCACCTAGTCTGGTCCAGAGTACTGATCTAATCATATCGATCAAATTTTTATACACTGGCTATCGACAAGTCACAAGGTAATCTAAGATCAACCAGAGTCATTCAAAATCACTGTTGGTTTCATAAATACCAAGTGAAACTCATCGGTTATAACGTCTAAATGCCACGATTTCTTAAATTATACAAATCTATAAGTAGATGCAAATGTCAACACAACTGAGAAGAAGTGAAGCTCAAGAATGAAGCTGGGACCTGGCTCAAATTGACTTATTTGATGCACTAGTCAGGAAGGCTGAAAAAATAAAAGACAAATTTTACAAAATACTAAACACCTATTTTCAGTCATTACTATGAATCTATCAGGATCTATTCAATCATCTACTACTGCCAAATAAGCTTTAGTGCAAATGCCTTAATATTGCCAGTGATTTTAATTTTTATAGTGTTGAAGGATAGTGGTTGATAGGGGAACCCATGATGTGCGTTTCATTTCGTTTGAGATTCGTCAGCTGCATATATCTCACCCCCCTCTTCCCAGTGGATGATGTTGTTGATATTATTTCAGTTAGATGACAAGGAGACCAGTCAATAAGAAAATCCGCGTTACTTCAGAATTCCAGCTAGAGGCCTTCGAGTTACTGACTCGGCATCCTACCGCTAAAGTCATCAGAAGCATCTGCTAAACAGGCCTCATCACCAACTTAATTATCTACAGTTTTGTCTAATTTGTACATGAATAGACATCACCTTGTTATCTCTTTGTCGTCAACAGCGCATCAGTTACCTAATTGTTTGTCTTGAGTATTATGATGTTCTGAGCTTGGAGAACAATTTCTTAAGGATTAGTACAAAACCGTTGACTTTCTGTCAAATTATTGCTGATTAGCACAATTAAGATAGTTATTTAACAACTCTTCTGCTTTGCCACTGTAGTGGCAAATACTTCCCTAAAACCAATAGCTTATGGTTTGACGAGATTCAACATTGATGCTTGCCTTCCTAGTTTTATTGGACTCACTAAGCTGAAGGTACACAGTCAAGCATCTATGCCATTTGGCACAGTGTTGTGTTACGTTACACTTCTTAGAATCAATCCTGTAGCCAGCTAGTTGAAATGCATCATCGGTATTTTGTGAAGATTTCTCAGACATACTATTTCATCTGACTACGCTACTTTGTTCTTCCCTGATCTCATATTCATGAGTGTCTTACAAGTACAAATAGTTAGTGATTGACCTCTGTGTCTGTCAAGTTCACACAAGGATAGTTCCTTAATTGGTATGCTCTATATATTATGGAGATTGTTTTCTTGGTTAGATGTCACTGACATAGTGGATTGAAGGTACAGTTGAAGATTCTCAGAATGAATTATCAAGCATGGTCCAGAGTTATGAGTGCACATAGATCAGCTAATCAATAAATATTTTAATAGATATTAGTTGACTGATGATAGTTGGTAAGAAGTTCTGATTGGTTTACGTTATGTTCTTATTGACAGCTGTTTGTACTCTCAAATGAACTGATGTCTACTCCGAGATTTCAACCCATGTCGCTCAGTAGTGCAGTCAAAAACGCCATCATTAAGCTAGATAACATAAAATTGGTTACTTTCCATTGGTTTACTAATTTCAGAAAGCAATCACCAGGAATCCTTACTTTACCTAGATTATGTTCATAGAACTTATCGCCAAGATGTATCTCCTATCGTGAGAAAAGTTATATACCTTCAAAAATTCGAGCCTGTAGCATTCCACGCTCAAGTCCAAGATTTCATCATCAATTTAGACAGTAAATGATAATTCTGTTAGAACTTCTTTAACGAACGCATGTAATGTTCGTCTAGCTTGTAGGTACGTTGCTGCAGGGGGTTCACCTATAACAGAGTGGGTTTTATGGCGAACATAAAAATCTGGAAAGAGGGAAAGAAAGAGAAAAATGCAAGCCAATGACTTATCAAGGACACAGAATGTAGATACATTTAATGATAAAAGATAATCACTAAGCCATGAACAGTTACCTAATCGAGGTGGGTGGTTCAAACTGAGGTAAATGGAAGCAAAATATGTCTAGAAATGGCAACCTTCAGACTATTTATTCAGTCTCCATATCTCTGACTCATAGAATAATCACTTCATTTCACCCTCTCAAAACTCCACCAAGTTGCCATGGCCACACGGTTGTTGCCACTTCAGCGCTAACTAACGAGCGACTTTAAAGGCCAACCTAGAAAATGGTAAAGTAACAATCATTTTTCTCTATTCTATAAAAACATTTTTTCCTAGCTAAAATACTGCAACTTGATTGGTTATTTTGTTAATTGTTAGGGTGACCTTTAAAGTCACCCTTAATTAACTCTTCAGTGAATTCTGTTCAAGTCATATAAAATGAAGCAAAACTCAACCAATGAATTCAATTATCATAGAAAGCCTCACTTGACAGATTAGTCTGGGTATGCATTGACAACATTGAAGATCCTGTTAGCAGTATGTTGTTTCGTACCTGAGTAAACATATCATATATGGCTATTGACTGACGGTTAGTTATTAGTTTGAATCCTGTCCCAAACAAAGGCTCCCTCCAACTTTACTTATCGTTCTTATGTGCACAAAGATTAACCTAACAGACATTTGAAAACTTACTTTGTGTATTGTATAACAGTTTTTGAAGACAATACTACAAATAAACAAGTTTTATCAGTCTTTCTTCAAAAATTTTCTTTTAGGAGAATGAAACTCAACTATCATTGGGAAATTCACTTTTCAATGAGTGTTTTTCAACATTTAACAGTTTAACACAAATCAGTCAAACTGATACATCCATTTCATCAGAGTTACAACCTTTTCAATACTTGGGTTTATCATTGTTTAAAACGTTAATGATGATGTTAGGCGAATATGAGCACACAGCGACAGTGATTGAACCTTTAACAACAGGGGGAACTTCTTTGGCATTACATTATCCAGTAATAACATTTATTTTTTATACAACCTTTGTATTTCTAGTACCAATTATTCTGATGAATCTTTTGGTAAGTTGATCCTTTAACATTACCATTTAAATAAGTTGTCCTTGAGGTAGCCAATCACAGTTGAACACTTACTGTGTAAGGTCAATTATTATGATTTTGGATTTCTCTGACCCACAAAATAACCTTAACTACACATACAGCATAACGTTCTGCTAGAAGTGCAATGCTTTTGCTTCTCGATTAAGAAATTGTTAAGGAGAACAGTGATATACTAACATTGAGACTGGTAGTTGTGCTCATCTAATAATAAAATGGATCTTTGTTATGCTCTAATTCGTGAAAATGGCGGCTTAGCTTGAACATATACGTTCATAACCTCACGAAGAGTTTTATAAATTAGATCGACAGATCATTTCAAAGTCTTATAAGTATTATGGTTCCTACTTTATTGGTACCCGTAATTTCTCAGGGAATGCACAAACTAATGTGGCCGTTAACGATTCACGAATGTCGCTTTACAGCTTCCAGTTAATTCCGGACTAGGCTAATTAGTGTAAAACATACTTAGAATTGTAGGAAAAAATGTATTCAGGCCAACTATAGTGTTAGATGTATCGAAACGTACAAGGCCTTTAAAGAGTAGGCGGACTAGTCTGATTCACTTGTCAGAAATCAGTCTAATACACTTTGCACTAGGTAGCATTCTGATTGGCTAGTTTCAAGGTCATCGTATGATATGTTGACGGAGACCATACAGTTCAACTAGTGTGCTCCGTAGAAGAGGATGGTGAGAACTGGACTGTTTTCATGATCATGAAATTTCGTTTAACCTACTACTAGAAGCAAATGACATGATCTCATCCACTATATCATATGAGTAGCTTTAAATCACGCACGATCATGTTATAATTATACTTATTTGATGAAGATTGGTTATAGTAAATCAGTAAACTGCAGGATACAGTGAAATTTCACTGTTAATTACCACACATTACTGTTATAGAAAATTGAGTATTTTCTGTAGATAAGAAACTTGGACGGTTCATTGCCTTACTGAAATTGCTTTGTTTCCCGCGATATTTTTGAATTTGCGCATCAACTAACGTCTGTATGCTTCCCATTATGAGCGGAGTAAAAACAGAAATATTGATTGTCGAGGCGAAATGTCTTTATCATGATAGGAAAAGTTTACATAACTAGTTTTATCTAGTGAGTCCCTTCAAATGATGTTTACTATTCATAATGACACATAAGTAGTATGTAGTGAAACATCGTTGAAGAAAGCATTTCTAGTTGACTTTCACTTGGCAGAGGTTTTATGAGAAGAAACGAGATGCATAGGATGGAAATACAGAAGATAAGGGAGAAAGTAACTGAAATATGAAGGAAAATTCGTCTTGAATGTAGAATGCCCATATCTATTTACATGAATCGATTACCGGTATCAAGCCTCATTAGTGTTGTTTTCCACAATGGTAATGTATGGTGTTTGGCATACCTCACTTCCTTCCAGATAGAAGTTTTTGATTTGCAAGCGCTTCAGTATCATGCTAAACACCGCCGTCCATACGTTATAACGAAATGAAGTAAATTGACTTTGTATAAATATGTGTAAACTGTTAGTTTGTCTGAGTTCAACCTGATTGGCTTTTTATTGAGTACAAACTCTGTGCAGATTGGTTTATATACTTCATCCGAAGGATAATCAGGTCTATACAAAAATCTCTACCAGTCAGGTTCGAATGACCTTCATCCATTTATTAAAGTAAGAAGGGTTAACCAATCACATTAAAGTGACCTTAGAGTACTAGATTAAGACCAAAGACGACAACCAATGACTAAGTTGCACACCACTCTTCTTATCATGTTAGGTAGCAACATTTTACTGTCTAATGATGTGACTACACACACTACTGACCACAAAGACAAACAAATTTACGACGTTCAGATGTCAGTTACTGGAGGAAAGTCCGACAATCACCACTCCCAAAATGGTTGAAGCTTTATGTTATTGGTGAATATTCACCCTCTCTCTTAAATTTAAACTGGATACATACATTCATAAGTACCCACTAAGAGTTTAGAATGCTAATTTTAGGTTGAAATCTATCTTCTTTTATTAAAACGGTTCAAGTGGATTAGATAAGCTTAAATAAACATAATAATTATCAGTAATAAATTCTTTCTTAAATTATATTTGTAAAAATGACTGATTGTTTTTTCCCTCCGCATAAACCATATATAGATAGGTTTAGCTGTTGGTGATATTGAAAATGTTCGACGGAGTGCAGTTCAACGTCTTATTTCCCAACAAGTATACTGGTTAGCTGATTTAGAACCAAAGTTGACAGGAATTTTTCGTTCCAAACTATATCAACCTCATTGGAGAAAGAAATCAAGAATCAATAAAACTACAGTAAGTATATCAACTTTACTGTTATCAGTTTCATATTGACTAGTTCTAAGTGAAGTTCGAATTTTATCGATTATTTTAATATGTGATCACTTAGCTAGGAGAGATATCATTGATGTGCACTATTGATTGATTTTAAAATGTTGGAGGCAATAAAAAAGAAACTCTTAACCTGTCGACACTTTTCAGCAAAGCGTATCTACAAGCTCTAAGGAACTTTGATAATCCTTGAAAAATTCGAACTCGGATCAACCCATGTAGTAAGAAACTACAAAACTACTTCAGTTATATTGATGATGGATCGTTGCTAGTAGTGGAATCCAGGATGCGCATTTCGTCCTATTTGGGACTTATCAGCTGAGTGTTGTCCCCACCGGGATTCGGACCCGGGAGCGATCACTTCAAACGCCAACTAGTTATCCACTGCACCACCGAACCACAATAGCCACCTCTTGTACGATGGGTATAGCCATGATCCATCATTAACATAATTAGATTGCTGGCAATATCGAGGCATCCGCACAGTAGCCCATATACTAATAGAGACCGATCGATTCGGTTCAATCAGCGACGGTATCATATAAAAAATACCCTTATGCTTCAGTTATACTTTATAGTTTTATCGAAGTAACTAAAATAGAAGCCAGTCACAAGGTGACAATAAATCATCAATGAACTATCCATTGCTAAACATTATAAGGTCTTGAAAGCCAACAGGAATCTTTCCTAGGTGGTCAGTTTACCAGTTATTAGTGGTTAAAGTGATGTGAATGCATAACAAATGCCCCAGTTATTTTGAGGCTGCATTTATGTGTGATACGAATAAACTAGAGTAGTGAGTGATGTAGGCTGAAATGTGTCAAGATGGTGAGTGAGGCATTAATTCCTTCTACGTACCAGATATGTTTTGTTAATTCAAGGTGAATAGCAAGAAATACAGATCCAGGACATTCTGTAGACAGCTCCCAAGTTCTTTATATAAATCAAAGTGTATTGAGAGAGATAGTGAGTCGCCTAGTTTGGTGATAAGACTGCAAACTTGATTCAAAGAATCTGATCAGCACTTCACATTAGTTACTATCTGTTAATCAATCACTGTAGACTTATACAACGTCAGTAGATTATATGTTAAGATCACTTCCAGGGTTGAATATGTATGTGGAGTTACACCACTGTTAAGCTTCAACATAAATAAGCAAACATTCACCCATTTCTGAAATCCCTTGATGTGATTTCATTGTGACTGTCAAATGTCATCCCTATTCTCAGTACTTTAGACAAAGATACAAGTCAGAGGCAAAAGAAACAGGCTACATTTGTTGTGTAATTGATGTTAGTTGGTTGAAACATATAGGCATGAAACGCTTTGGAATTTGAAGCGAAGGGTAGTGGATTCGAGCTTCGGTGGGAACAACATCACTCATTGGGGTGCAAATACATCCAACTGATGAGTCTCAAGTGATACGAAACGCGCATCCTAGATTTTTCGGCTAGTCATCAAGATCAATATAACACAATGAATATCCTGTAGAATCAAGGCATCCGCATAGAAGTCAATCTTCTAACAGAAGTCAAGGAATTCAGCCTTGTAGAACAACTGGAACTTACTAGTATCATTACAATACCCACTTATTTTATCCCTTGCTTCAGTATTGATTTAATTTGTTTCCCGACTGACAAATTAAATTATGTAAGATCCAAAGACCAGTTATGCATATTTTGATGTAATTTGTTTGGTAATGACCAGCAGTGGAATTCAGGATGAGGAATTTGACCATTTCTAGACTGGTCAACTGTATGTACCTGCATACCATTGAGACTTGAACCAGGTACTCACCACTTTAAACGCTATTAGGCTACTGGACAGAATCCATCTATCACTCTTGCGTTTATGAGCACTTGTGCGGTAGGCTTGATATTATCTGAAGACTTAATTTGAAATAATTAACTTAGTAGTAGTCAATAATAGAATCGAAGATGTTCACTTCTTCCTATTCGAGACTTATATATTAGTCCCATCGATATCCCAGTGTCCTTACACGGGCTCGAGCTCTGTAACTATCGCATCGAACGCTTAGCAGTTATTCAATTGACTATTTAGTGATGACAGTCAACTCTTAGATATTTTGATGATTATTTATGTGTTCAGAAGTTATATTCACACTTGTTTTTTGTGTGCTAATTTACAGGTATTCATGGATAAAATGAATCCACCTGAAATGAATGATGAGACACTGACGCAAAAGTATCTTCAACAAACAATGCAAAAGTAAACAACTTATCTACTTTAATAATATTTAATAAAAAGATTTTCAGCGGAACTGACTAATGGTCTCAAAGTAATCTTGTCTGTCATAGATTGATGCCAACTACAACAGTCATAGAGGAGGAATGAACAACTGTGAAGTCCTACTTATAAGTAGGTGTATAACCAAAAAATTTCGCTGGATCAAATTTAGATAGCCTTAGATTTCACTTTCAGCTAGATATGTACCATTCAACTTAGGGTCAAGATTCAATGGACAACATTTTCATACCTTCATCAGCTTTTTCATTGGTGCTTATTGATTACTGACTTTATAATTTCTTACCTAAGGTTCCAACATAAAGTTCAAGTCTATTGGTTCAATAAAGTTAGTTGTATGAAAAGTTATTGATCGATGACATTGTATGATAGCCATACTATTTTACAAATTGATAGAGGATCAACTGTTGAAATAGTCAATCAACTTTTGTATTTCAACAGAGAAGGCAGCTATTTTTAAAATAGAAAAACGTGATTGGTTATCACAGCAGTTGCCAGGATGACCTTTAAAGTCACTCATGATAGAGACTAAAAACATACGTCATCAGATTTTGAACCAATGGCTAAACAGTAAGGTAATTGCCGTAAAGTATGGAATTCCTAATATTGGTGCCTAGCAGTAAAATTCAATACGCGCATTTCGTCTTATTTGGGATTTATCAGCTGTTTGTATTTCGATCGCAGTGAGCGATAGTGTCCCCACTGAGACTCGAAGCTCGAGCTCACTGCTTCAAACGTCAAAGCGCTATTCACTAGGTCGTTGAAGCATGAGTGCCACCTCTTGTACAACAGGTATCAGATGTCGTTTGACAGTTGTACTCTTCTGTTGCTATTCTGGATTGAATTACTTGACATCTGTTGACAGATTGGCTCCTTTGTGGATGCTTCGATTGGATAACAGCCAAACTACATTATAAGTTGACAGGAACCGGAAAATATACTTCATCGAATTTCGAACCAGTAAAATACCGAAGTCCTAATGTTATAATCTGCTTGGTGGTTAGCAGTGAAATCTAGGATGCACTCTTCGCACTATTTGGGACTCATCAGCTGGTTACACCTGAACCCCAATAAGTCCTAAGTCTCAAATTTCATCCAGAATGAAAGTCACAAGGCAGAGTAACAATAATATCTTTTAAAGTATACCACATAGGCGATTTCATATTCATTGCAAGTCATCACGTTGGAAAAAAACACAAGAGATGGTACATGATTGAGGACTCTTTGAAGGTTAACTTACGAGGTGACTTGTTTTCTTAGCTAAAGTCTTGATTTTCAAATGTTTCAATACTACAGTAGGTGTTTAGTCGGTATACAGACATTCGTCACACATGGATACTAATATCTGATGGTTTTGTCCAGGTACAACATGATTGGTTCATCTTTACTTCTTTGGGAGTAGATCTAACCGGATTGGCTGATCTTTCATGTTTATATTCCATTCACATCATAGAAGATAGAATGACATGAATGATGGTAGTTATCGCGTCATGGAGTTTGCGTATTTCAGTCTTGCGTTAAACAGGAGAAAATATGAATTCAAGTCTATGACAATTTATTGGTTTTATTTCGCAAGTGAAAGCAAATACTCAGCGGCTTCACTAGATGATGGTTACCCTATGTTGGAGATTGACAGAAGTAGGAGAATATGAGTCATTGGACTGACAGCTCAATGAAAACTTGCTCTCCATGGGACCCGAAGGCCTTGATGGAGTCATGGGTGTACACTGTCGAAGAGTATTACACTAGGAAGAAACAACTGCCTAAAGCCTCCAGGTTTTCAGTATTTTTCCAACTTATGTCAGTCCATGATGAATACCAACTACTGTCTTGGTATGTTACCGATAAATTGTATAAGATACAATAAAGCAAGCCGGTGGATTTCCACTGACTGTTAACAATGAAAGGATTCAGGTCCTTTTATTCTCTGTGAATTAGTTTGTGAGATTATGAGTACAACTGCACTTGGTACCGTCGTTCACAACAGTTATAGGATCAATGCTAATGGAACACGGGATTACTGACTGAAAGTTCACAGATCTCTAAGTCTCTATGCAGTTTTCGGTGTCTAACATTATGTCTGACATATACATATGTGTTACCCACCGTCGACTAGTCTGAGTGCATAATTCAACCCTATGGGAAGCCACTTGTGACTCGAACAGCTTAAGGAGAAAGTCTTTGACTTCATCAGTAATTAACAAAAGCCTGAATCGTGAAGGAAAGCCAACTTCATCAAGGTTGAAGATGTGTTATACTGATGAAAGCCAATAAGCGCAAAATGCAGATCAGTTAAGACTATCTACTGACTGACAACGAAAAACATCATGTCACCTATTTAAGTGGTCATATAACAAATTTGATCCATTACTATTAAGGACTAAGAACTAGACAAGTATATTGGTTACCCACTATTGACCAGTTTGTGTAGAATACTAAGTTTACCGTAAGCCATCCTAACCCTAATTTGACGACACAAAAAACACCTGAAAACAAAAATTTTAATCGCATACAGGTCTATAGATTAGGCTACGAGCTATACCAATTTTGTCCTGGATAGTGTTACTATTTGGCCTGGAATACATTTACAAACTTCAAATCTTCTAATCACGTCTCTGCATAGCAGAGTATAAGGAAGATGAAACACATTTTTGACATCCTGCCGATGAGAAGAACAACTGTCAGCAGTTAATAATGCTAAAATATTAAAACGTCATGAGGAAATAACCTTACGATAAAGACAGTTTATGTAAATCTGAGAATAGAACGTTTGCTGATCGATTGTTGGTACATCTGGAATTTCTTTGAAGACACTGCATTATTATTGTATTATTATTTTTCCATTGGGTTCCTAGTGAAATATAGGTCTTCACTAGCACGCCTCCATTCCAATCTCTTCTCTGCATTCTTTTCAACCTGGCACCACCACTGCCCACAAGCTCTCATTTCTTCCTCACATGATCTCCTCCATGTCACCCTCATCTCGGAAGCCCAACTAGTCGCTTTCCCTTTGGCTTCCACTCGACAGCCTGGTCTGGGGTGTGATGTCCACAGTGGGCCTTCTCAGTGTATGACCAATGCAATCCATCTCCACTCTCTTCCACTCCATATTTGTTGGAAGATGAGTCCTTGATTGGTTCGTTCCCACAGTTCCTTGTTGCTTATTCTAATTATTCTGGTCATCTGATATTCAGTATGGAGTGAGCCAGCGTAGGCAGCAGTTGTTGATGAATGTCTATAGTTTGTTGGAAGTGTTTTTCGTGATGCACCAAGTTTTTGAACCATCACATAGAAGCACTGTTTTACTTGACTGAATTAGTGTTGAAAATCAGGATGTTGTTCTTTGTTCTGAGTACACTATGTACTACTTAAATGTATTCTTTTTCAGCAATATAAATCACACTGTCTATTCCATATTTTACATTTATTCTTTATAAAATAAATTATAGGATTATTTCTATTGAAAAAGAGATAAAATTGCAAACTACTCGAATGGCTGCTATGATTGAAAAATTACAAATAAAAACAAAAGAATTTAGTATTGATGATGGGATATATTCAGGAGTAAGTATCCTTTATTGTGGTTTCTTTTCATTTTTCAATGTACGTTTTACCGCAAAAACAATTTTAATATTTCTATCTGGAGGTTTTCATTAATTGATATTAGGTTGCAATTCATCATGAACTGACATCAGTTGGAGGAACATTGGAAACCTGAGAGTACTAGACAGCTGTTTCATGCTTGCATGGGACTCTTCAGCCGTGTACACTCATGAGTTTGCCAGGGATTGAAACCACGGACTTCAGGTCTTATGACCAGCATGTTACGATTGACCCACTAGGTTGCAATCCAATGGTCCACATTTCCTACTTCTGTAAGTTCATGATATAGCACGACCTACATCCAATGTCGTCGTTGATTAACTGTCCTAATGTTCGAGTTACAGACTGACAAAACTCAGGAATGTGGACTGTCGGGTTCCGACCTAGTGGGTCAGTTGTAACGTGCTGGTCATAGAACCTGAAGTCCCTGGTTTCGATCCCTGGCAAAGTCGTGTGTGTACCTGGTTGAAGAGTCCCATGCAAGTCCAGTGCTCCCAGCTTTCTAATGTTCCTCTAACTGATATCAATCCAGCATGAATTCCAACCTGAAACTTTAATATTTTCCTGCTTGGTACACATTAGAAATTTGTGTCTTATTCAATTGATGATTGATTTTAATCGTCTTCCTTAAGAATCTTGATGATCGCATTTTTTCTGTTATGATATAAACACTTTCAGGTGAAGAATCCTCTAAAGTGAAAAAAATAGCTTTATCAGTACAAAAATACTTTTCTCTTGTTCTACAGTCATATATGTAAAGTACTTCATTGAGGACTAAGTGTATTCTAATAACATTGAAACTACTGAATGACAGTCAGTTGTTGTTAATATATGTGGACTACAATATTAGAATTAGATATTACTGGTTATGATGACTGTGAAGGTCACTTTAGCGATTGCTGAAATAACCAATCAGCTTTCTACATTTTCGTTAGTCAGTTTACCATAAAATAAAGAAATCTGATTTCATTACCTCTCTAATTATTGTTATGGTTTGAAAACTGTTATGTCTTACGGCCGCTAACAATGCACGAATATCGAGTGTTAGCCATCAACTTTCAACAAATTTCTAGTTGACTCCCACACGACTAATTAATGGCGAAGACACGATGAACTTATAGGAACGTGTATTGGGGTCGAAAGACCGAAAACCCCAAAAAACAAAGGAAAATATATCTAATATATATATATATATATATATATATATATATATATATATATATATATATATATATATATATATATATATAGATCAACCTCCTCTGGTAAACTAGTTCTCTAGTTACTAGCCGGTCCTAAGCCCGGGTAAAAGGGAAGGTTGGGTATAGGGTTAGCAACCCTACACCACAAAACCAAACCAACCGCTAAAGAAACTTCAAAGCACAAACAAAATATTAAAAATAAAAACAAATTTATTCCTTGCTGGAATCGGAGGAACGAAATGAGCCGGTTGGTGAAAGCCTTCGAGAAACCAGTTAGCTGACGTGTCATCTCGTATGTCGATGAAAGCGAAGGTAAACATGGGGATATGGAATGTCCGCACGATGTTTGAACCTAGCAAGGCAGCCCAGATTGCAAACGAGATGAGGAGGTGCAGCGTTGAAGTGTTAGGAATTCGCGAAAGCAGATGGAATGGAAGTGGACTCTCAAAACTGTCAACTGAACAGTCAATAATCTACTCCGATATTGTCACCCAGACGACAACCACGAGCACACTCATGGAGTGGCTATCATGATGTCCCCAACAGCATCGAAGGCTCTCATACAGTGGGAACCAATCTCCTCTAGCATCAGGATCATGAGAGCAACATTCAACTCAAAATGAAGGAAAGTTAAGATCATATAATACTACGCTACGCACCTACAAATAATGCAGAGCATGAGAAGAAGGAGGAATTTTACAGACAACTGCAATCAGCACTGGAAAAGACCTCAGTTGCGCCATCAAAATTCTAATGGGCGACATAAATACCAAACTGGTAGCGAACAACACAGGAAGAAAACTAACCATGGGTCGAGAAGCACTTGGTGAAATGATGAATGAGAACGGAGAACTGTTTGTAGGTTTCTGCGCATCCAACGATTTGGTGATTGGAGGCAGTGTGTACAAACACAAGGATATTCGCAAAGCGACATGGACTTCACCAAACACCAGGACACACCACACTAAAAATCAGATTGACTTCATTTAGATGTGAAGAAAGTGGAGAAGCAGCCTACTTGACAGAAGATCAAGAAGGGGAGCAGATGTAGGTCCACACCACCCACTTTCTACTGCAAGGAATCTTCCAAATCAAGTTAAAAGCCTTCACAGAGGTTGGTAATAGACCACAGTTCAAGATGAACATTCGGAACATAAACTGAAGGACATAACTACAAACGAAGTCTTCACGTCAGCCATCAGGACAAAATGGGAGATATCGAGCGACATCACTGAAGAAACCTGTGGGGATGAACACTAGAACTCTTTGAAAGCTATCTAGAAAGAAACCTGCATAGCCAAGCGTATTAGGAAGGAGGAAAAAAGAAGATAAGGAGTGGATCTCGACCGGCACATGGAAGCTAATATAGCAGGGAGAAGAGGATGATGAAGCAGAAGATAACCCAGTGCAAGCATGCGCAACGACAAGAGGAACTGAGCACAATGTATAAAACATTACACTGGACAAAGAAGTGAAGAAGAGTGCACGGAGAGACAAAAGACACTTCTACGAAACATTGGCAAGTGAAGCAGAACAGGCTACAGGTAGAAGAGACAGAGACCTAACAACATTATATAAAATAACCAGGTTACCATCTGGGAGGAGGAGATCAATACAGAACAGATGAAACCAATAAAAGACGATGAAGGAGAGTTAATTACCAAAGAAGAGAAACAAACGAAACAATGGGCCGACCACTTCAAGAAGCTCTTGAATCGACCACCACCTGCAGCCCAGCCACAGAACTACAAGTGAACATAAATCCTCGAACAAAAATGGAAGTCCTGAATGCCATAAAACTACTGAAATGTGGGAAAGCAGCAGGGCCATATGGAATTCTGCAAGAAGCACTGAGAACAGACGCAGAGACAACAGTGGACATGCTAACACCACTATTGTAGAAGGTGTGGAAGGAAGAGAAGGTACCTGGCTAGTGATTGGAAGAAGGGTTACCTTGTCAAACCTCTGAAGAAGGGAGACCTCAGTGTTTGCAAGAACTGGCGTGGAATCACTCTCCTCTCCACCAAAAGCAAGCAAAATCTTAAGTCGCATCATCCTGGAGAGGCTAAAGGATGCACTGGATTCAAAACTACGACAGGAACAGGCAGGCTTCAGGAAGTACAAATCATGTGCAGACCAAATTGCAACGCGACACTACGCATCATCATAGAACAGAGTATAGAATGGCAGTCAACTCTCCACCTCAACTTTATCGACTTTGAGAAGGCCTTTGACAGCGTCGACCGAGAGTAATTTGGCAACTGCTTCAATACTACGGAATACCACAAACCTTTATCCGCCTCATCCAACAACTATATGAAGATGCCACATGGCAAGTAATTCACAATGTGAAGCTCAGTGATGCCTTCAAAGGGAAGTGAAGACAGGAGTAAAGCAAAGTTGTCTACTATCACAGACCATCTTCCTGATTGTGGTGGACTAGATCATGCAACAAACCATGAGGAGCGAAAAGAAGGGGATACGCTGGCTGGATCGCAGAAAAGAACCTAGAAGATTTGGATTTAAATCCCACCCTTATACCAGCTTTGTTGAGAATCCTATGTCAAGTTTCTGATGTACCTTCCTTGTAGGGTAACACGATGGAGGTCGTGAACTCCTTTCGTTATTATTCGTACTCGTGTTACTGTTATTATTTCGTTTCTTATGTGTTGGTGAGAATTTTTTAACAAACTGTAGAGCATAATTACTAACTATTAGTACTTCTTTTATGTGCTTCAGTCCATTGTTTAAGTCTTTGAACTGACTAGTCAGTTTTCTAGCTCTATCATTTAGACATTTGACTAAACCTGCCATAACTGACTGACATTGGATGAGATGACTTGAAGTCTAGATACCTGTTGGAATGTGTCAGTTTTCTGTAGATGATAGTATCCAAAACCACCGTCTATCCTTTATTTTATCCTGCAATTCAACATAGGTCATTTCTCCTTGTTCATTTTCTACTTCATAAGTGAATAAGATTACGTCTACTTTTGAGTTTATATGTATGAGGAAATTGTCGATATGTTCCGATCTCAACACAGTGGTAAATGTGTCATCCATATATCGCCACCACATTTTTGATGCAGGACTAAATGTGCCCAGATTTTATACCTATACAGAGTTGAAGCCAAACACTCGCCAGTATTCAACTTTTTACACACACTTGTCGATATCATTCAAAGCGTATCAATTACGAACACCTGGTAATGTTCCACTTTGAAAATCTAAACAGTTCAATCTATCATATGTAGAATTTGTCTAATTCCATCAATGGTACGAAGAAATAATGACCGAGGTTAGAAACTCGAAAACACTCATTCTGAACATCATCGCTCCCTAGCAGATGAAGGTGGTTTCTAAACCAGTGTGTAGTTTCATTGATTCTCTTTCTAAAGGCGAAATTTTAGGATTGCGTCGTTATGAAGTATGTTTATACTGTTCCTCAGTTTATACTGATCGTTCAGCTGACTAATTAAGAATGAAGTAGTTCCAAATAAATCAATCTGGTGACAGTACTGTCTGAGTAAATCTGAAATAAAAGCATGACAACATCATTTAGTATATGAGTCATTTCATCACAGTTTCAGTTGATTTACCGGTTAATAACTACTCACATCAGTTAGTAGTATATATCAATAAATGAATATAATAGGTCATTTCATTGCCTTGAAGGTAGAAGTCATCTGAAAGTGTCATCGCTTCCGTCATATAATATCATGTTCCATATGGAAATGCTATTTCTTTGTCCCGAAATCATACAATACTTGATTTCGTGCGTTTGTAAAGTTACTGGGCCGCTGGATGTAGTCCGATGTAATGCGATATGGCATGTCTGCACATGCAAAATAATGTATAAGCCATGTGTTTGGTCAACGTCTGCTGGTTGTTCTTGTATGGAATGATGTTTAAATAATGAAGTATAGAACTGAACTCATTATTTCACGGATAATGATCTTTAGGACTTCAGTAATTACTACAAATGACGTATTCGCTAAGGAATGTAGTTTTGAATGGTATAAAGTACGCGGAAGCTTTTCCTAGAGGGAGCCATGAATGCGGAGTAAGCGTACACGTAAATGATGCACAGGTTCATTATTTGAGGCCATTCAAAGTTATAATAGAGTTAAAGATTTTTCCCTGAATAACGGAGAAAATATAAAACTTCACTGCTGCAATTCGGGTGACCATTCAAGTGGCTTGGATGGTCAATTTGCAAATTACACAGTCCATTTTGATATTTCTCAGCTTGAATGGTTTCTAATTAATCAAGTTATCCATGAGTAGTAGTAGCTTGAGATGTAATTCTTAATACGGCTAATTTGTCAACAACCAGGCACGGCAATGAGTCAAGTCGTCGGGATGAAAATACCAAATAGAGATCCACAGTTTCAGAGCCATATTGACTTTTACTATTATACTGAAGCTAGAATATTTGTAGTAAATTTTGCAGTGTGAGACATTTCATGTATACAGACAGCAAATAACAATCATAATGAAATGAGCTGATACTGTAGTGAGCTCTGCTGATCAGAATGGATATAAGTAGTATATGTTGAGAGGGTGGTAGAAATCATATACAATCACCAGCAATGGGTAAAGATTCTGCCCAGAGAGATGCAAGAGACAATGTGGGCATATTAGGAGCAAATCAAGATAGGAGCAGAGGAGGAAATGAAGCATATTTTGCAAATGACTGTTATAGTGGAAGGTGGTGTACAATATTTGATGACTACTGTACAAGATGTCAATGTTAGTCTCAGTTTTCTCGTTTCCTACAATACAATCTCCGCTTATCTATTCTTTTTGGGAACACCTGAACCCATTACCCATATCAGCTACTAGAATTAAACCAATCAGGTAAAAATGTCTTCAGTTTAACCAGTCAAGGCTAATAAAATTGAAATCGAGGTATGTTCATACTGACTAGTGATTGAAGATGAAATGAAGACCTAGGCAGCGGCAGGATTCTAACCAACGACTTTCAGGTTACCGACATCGTACGTTACCAACTGTGCTATGAAACCCGAGTGCTGATTACTTCTTTACTTCAGCTCCTCAGCGTTTTTCCCGGTTGCCCTGTGAATCTGTGAAAGCACTAGCTGCTCACTCAGGTTTCACGCGTGACATTAAAAACCATTAAAAATCGATATGCTGTCACTGCATAACAAATTATACTCGATTTGAATTATGACGAGAAGACTCGGTTGAGTGGAGAACCTGTATAATCAGGATAAATGGAAAGTTACACATCACGGATGCTTACAACAGTCAGGCAAAATGCTTGGTGGTTGAAGTTAACACCTTTACAGGAGTTGTGTATCCCAGTTCAGTTGGTAGATCGCCTAGTTTGTAATCCGTTAGCCAATGGTTTGAATGCTGCAGAATTTACGAGACAGCTGACAGATAATCCTGCTAGATTCGGGTTTCGCACTTGTTGGTACTCGTCAACAATGCATATCTACAACCTTGGGGGAAATGATGGCCCTTGAGAAATTTGAACCCTCGTCATACAGTGCTGTGGTTAGGCGTGTGATCAGTTAATGTTTCTAATCCATTTGTACTGCAGGAGGTCATTTACAGTTCGAGTAGCTCGGGGCTGACGACTCTGGCTACAGTACTGGATGACTAGGATTTGAATGTCAGAGGGGAGTTGAATTCCTTAAAGGCTACAAAAATGCCTTGCTGATGACTACTAGCTAGAGCTTTCCTGGGGGATGACCTTCAACCATCCAACCTATAAACTGGGCTCAACACAACGTTTTACCAGTTAACTTTACATACTTGAAACCAACATAACACGTATTCTCCAGAGTAATGCAATAAGGATTTGTTCACATTGTGTCAGTTACTTTAGCTAGATCCCACCGTGGTATTGGATCAGGATAGCCTTATTGGAAAGTTTAGGACTTGAGTAGGCCGATCAGAATTAATTAGATAGTCATTCCCCAGAATATTTCTATGTACATTATAGTAGAATATATATTTGCTGTGTCTCTACTTAGAAAACGTTACTCACATTGTTACAGGTTCGTCCTCATCTTCTGATATTTTTAATAGCTCAAGGGAGCTCATTGTCTTGGTGTTGATAGTCATTGCTCACGTACGATTAGAGTGTTTCTGCTCGACTTGTATCGTTTTTCAGTTTTCCTTACAATCCACTTGATAAGATCAAAAAAGAAAGTCTGCAAACAATGAAACAAACAGCCATCGAAGCTACTCATCTACTTATCTGACATACTTTCAGTGATATAAAACTACTGATTGATTGGATACAAAGTGTGTAATTAAAACGGACAGTTAGCAGTAATGATAAGAAAGTAACTCAGCAACCTGTGTGATGAATTATAGAATACACAATTAGCCACACCTACGTGTTGAAGGTTCATGATACTATCTAGCTGGCCAAACTTCGGTGGGTAGGACGAGGTTCGAACACCTAACCAACTGGTTGACAGTTGACTACCTAGAAGAATGAGTAACCTACAGTTGAACAGGATAAAAACAACTAGTTACTACTCACCCAATAATCAGTAGTTAACTGTTATGTTCTTCACTTGATTGGTATGGCCAATGTTAAAGAGGATAACTTCAGTCGGATGTTCTTTTTTATCTTATGAATAAACGACTGTACAGATTACCAACTCGCTGATCCTAACTTTTATAAGAGAAATATAACTGTCTTGTGTTTCATAGGGATTATCATGAATTATTCTGTATTAGAGAAGCTTTCCAGCACTCCTAAATCTAGTAATAGATAGTTAGGTACACCATTTTACCCTCTGGAAACTGATGTAAAAGCAAGCCGGAGTTCACCTGACTTTCCTACCATAGAATCTAGGGGTTACGCATGCATCATAGCTAGGGTCTGTCTAGATGCACCATGATACTAGTAGTGAGTATGACATGACAAAAGGTAAAAGCTGACCAGACTAAAACATGGTATCAGTTCATGAAGTCTCTAAATGTTGATTTGTAAAGTGTAGGCAGATGCTAACTTCCTGGTTGATGTACACATGCTAACCGAAAGGGGTGGTTGCTGACTGTAGACAATATGGCTCAGAAGTGATTTCAGTGTTGATGTTAAGTGATTAGTCAATTAGTATTACATCAAATTGATCTCATTTTGTGTTTTTTCCTTTCAGCATATTCTTGGGTGGGATTCAGCTATGGATGTAGACTACGAAGTATGAAATAAGGTTATAGGCTATATTGAATATTTCTTGAATTTTCCCTCTCATTTGGAGCATAAACAGTCAAGCATTAATTAATGTTTAAAATGACATTATACTTTCATATTTAACAAAAAGGTTTTTGATAAATATAACCTCGAAAATAAACATGTGAAGTTTTGGATTTGATAGTGAGAAGTTTAGCCTAATTGGTTGCTCATTGCTTAATCTTATTGGTTGGTTGGTCAGTGACATTCAGTAATCTTAACGTGGTAATTGACCAATAGGTAACATCATTTCTTATCATGTTTATTTTTGGTTTACCTTCTTATATGTACCAGTATATATATATATATATATATATATATATATATATATATATATATATATATATATATATATATATATATATATATATATACCATTATATCTTAACAAGTAGTAATTATAATTTTGTAGATGGGAATTCCTTCATAATATATTACATAATTTCAAAAGAATAGAAATAATTATTACTCATATGGACTGAGTAATAGGATTAACATGATGACTAACACCTTTTCAGTCAACTGAAATCAGTTAATATCCAATCACGACTAATTGATTATTTTCTCAGTTAGAAAATGAACTGATCACACATCACTGTATTAATTTTATGTTTTGAAAACATTCCAGGTAAAAGTCTTCAAATGGAAGTTGAGTATAATTCACATTTAGTGCTGCAAATTTAAACATAAAAAACCTGACTATCACTTGAAAATATTATCACATAAAGTGTTTCATTTCAATATAGGATAAGTCTATCAGAGAAGATATCTCCTTCAATGGTTGCTATGTTGATGAGCATTGATTTGATTAGTGGCTGCATTTCACTGCTAGCCACCAATCAGACATCAACATAATGAGTAATCAAACAGCATCGGGGGACCCGCACAGGAGCCTATCTGCTAACAGAGGTCAAGTAATGCGGCTCTGTAGAGCAACGGCAGATGACAAGTATCAAAAAATAACTGATACTGACTGCAGAAGAGGTGGCTATCGTGCCTCAGTGGATACAGCTTTGAAATGTCGAGCGATAAGCACTGGGTTCGAATCCTGGTGGGAACAATGTGACTTACTGGGAGGCAGGCGCATTCAGCTGACGAGTCCTGGGTGGGATGAAATGCACCTCCTAGCCACCAAACAGACAATTTTTTTATAGGTTGCTAGTATGTATGTCGGTGAACCATCCTGACAGCACGGAATGGTGCAGCAAGACAGTCCAGGAGGTGGGTAACTGTCAGTAATTTTAGAACAACTGACCCACACATTTCAATTACATTAGGAAAATTAGCACACTTCAATGCAATTGTATACAGGTGATGAGTGATTATTAGGGAGAAGTCCATATCGTGTATTCCATTAGTGATCTACTATTTCTGAATAAAAACAAAAGAGGTTAGTTAACAAATGTATAACATGGATTATTGGACACAGCAACCTTGGAATGAAGTACAATTCATGTAAACCTTATTTTAGATATTACAAGTCATTCATGTTTGAGGCTGAGCTTGATCTATGGTTTCACATTCTGCAGTTCTCATTAGTAAGGTGTATATGCAAGCTAGAAGAAACACTTATACTCTTACATATTCGAACTCAAAGTCACTAATTGCAAAAGTCATCGAAATTACTATAAAGCTATTTAGACAGTAAGTGAATTATTGTAGAATGATATATTGTACATGGATTGGTCATTTTATAACAAGAATATTTAGTTGCCAATACACAGATATTGACAGAATCTACTGATTGAATGTAGCCTAATGAAGGATAAGTAAGTAATGGTCATCGACAAACACGTCAATTGAAATGAAGATCAAGAGGGTTCACTTCCAAGATGCCAAATACTGGATTACAGTAGAACAATCATAGATCTCTGGGAATATTGTCTGTTGATGAATTCATGTGTCAGCGTTTTTAACAGTCTCACCATTATATTCGCTGATGGCATGGGCTGCTGAGTACAACTCAGCAGATCAATATCTCTGTGGTGAAGTATTTGAAGTTTCACAAAGGATACGTAATGCATCAGTCAGGTGTGCTTTCATGACATAGTTACCACTCATTGATGTGGATGACTGACTGAAGTGACAATGTATGGTGTCAATAGATGAGAATCATGACATGTCGTGTTACACTTGAATGTTTGTCCTGAGTGTCAACTGAACACTAACTGGTCACAGAAGCTCAATAAACTGCATTTAGTCCAAGGCCAGGTGCTGGTTGGATCCAATCGATTATTTCGTAGTTGTGATCACTGAAGTAACAGACTGATTCACTATGGTCATGTCCTCTTGAACGATATTAGATGATCGGCGCAAATCACTCAGTAGTGACTTCACTAAATGTAGCTCTGAGTGACGTGGATTCGAATCTCTCAGGAGATATGATTTGCCTAAAGGTTACAGACACAACTCACTGCCGAATGTCAACGTGCATGAGAACGAAATCAGGCAGCGTTTCTTCTCAACTGCTTCAAACAACTGAAACTAAATGTCATTAATGACATGATTCAAATTATTGATGGAACCGAAATGATGCCGAAATTAGCTATAACTATTTACTTGTACTTGCAGTTCTCCGTTGTTATATTGGATTGAATTGATCGACTTCCGTTGACATTTGGGTTCCTATGTTACAAGTGACTTGATTGTGGTTAGGACTTGAGTTACAGACACGCATTTCGTCTTATTTGGGACTCATCAGCCAGACGAAAATGCACCCCAGTGATTGACGTTGTCCCCACCAAGACTCGAATCCAATACCCATCAGTTTAAAGTTCCTTATGACAATAAATATTCGGATGGTATCCAGAAATCCACACACGAACTCAAATTTCAACTGAGGTTTATCAATCCAATATGACAATATGACAATGGAGAATCGTAGGTACATCAACAAATAATGATAATAATAAAAACTAGTACCTGTTGTACAAGAGGTGGCCATCGAACTTCACTGACCTGATGGATAACGCGTTGGGGTTTGAAACAATGGGTGCAACGTTCAGGTCTGAGTTGAAGTAACATGCATGGGTACAGGTACAACCTAAGTTGGCTGTTCTCATTGTACCTGGGATCAACATCCATCAAGTTGCCCAGAGAAACAGTTCAGGTTCCCCATGTTTACCATATCTAGGACAGATAACTGGAATAGTTCCCATTTTCCCCACACTAACTCCAAATCTTCACAACAACTCATTACTTAAATTATAATATGAAAAAAAACAAGGATTTCTTGTAGCTTCAGTCAACCAAGAATCAGACAATCATTCACTCTTCTCTAATTGATCATTTCAAGGGTGGCACGATTTTTCAATTCGATGTCTAATCCTTTTTTAATCGATGAAAATTAAACGGTTTTCCTCTTGATTGAAGCAATTTACAACCTCATAATTACCAGCCATAATTGAGAAAATGATCAGAATGTATGATGATTAGAGGGGGGCATTGTATACAGTAAGCTTGAAGTAGACGAACCAACATCACTGTGAATCAGTCAAACAAATCATCAACAGGTATGTAGTGAGCAGAAGTTGTCGATCATTATTTTCACACTCTTCTTACACTAGCCAATGTCGAAAAATCAATAAATTTCTCAGAAAGTAGCCTTCGTTCTTCATGAAGTTTACCTATTCGATTTTGAGTTTGGCGGGGATTTATTGGTTTCAAGTTGGCATTCATCATTGGCTGAAATCAGCTAGAAGAATATTGAAAGCAAAGGGTTACTGGGTCGCTGTTCCATCCTCGCATTGGACTTTTCGGCAGTGAACACATGTGAGGCGACGCGACCGGGGATCGAACCCAGGACTTTCCAGTTTCACGTTGAGCATGTTGTCACTGAGGTAATGGGTCGGGATTCAATGCTCCTGCAAACTGACTTACTGTCTAGTGCTCATCAGTGGTGTGATTTCCTTGAGTTTTAGCGAAAAACTGTGATGGTTGGGGCAAACGAGTCGGACGTTAGGCCAAACACTGAACGATGACAATAGATGAGCTTTGATCCAGTAGCTGAATGGTCAGTGTGAGATGTTAAGCTCTCGAATTCAATCGCTGTTGAGGGTAGCAGATGCCTACGGCTGAGGAGTCTCATATCAGGACCCAACAACTGTCTAGTGTTAACAGGTTTTCAGTGATTCCCTAACCGGTATCAGTCCATGATGAGTATCAACCTGAAACTTACCTGTGACTTCAAATTGTAATCGGATGGCCGTTGTATAGCTCACTGAACCCTTTTACCTCGTTCATGTTAATCTATCAAGCATAAAGGGTACTCGATCAATGAATTGATATACATATCCATTTATCAGACCAGGTTTTTAGTCTAACCGTTAAGTACTGTATTGTTTTTTATGTTGAGAAAGTTGAGAGGCAATTGACTAGACAGTAGAATAGAAAATTCTTGTGTAACTTGAACCACCCGTTGAGTGACCTTGAACTATCCATTGTACTATTTAGCCAATAAACATAGAGCTTATAAAATTTAAGCATAGATTAACCGAGATATTAGTTTTTCGTTGATTGTCAAATCTGTAAGATTTTCTATGTATTTTAATTGCCTGAAGTCGAATGAATGGGAGATGGAGAACTTGTAATTTATGTGGTTTATCAGTGAGTTGCTGACCTTAACGCCAAACCTCATAATCCTTAACCGTTTTAGGTCATAGAATGGTATGATGACCTCTTTCCAGAGTAGGCACTGGAATCCTTGATGGTGGTATTAGAAACCAACAAATCCACTCTGTATGGGTTACCTGCCATATTGTATTCAGAGAATCCTATTTAGATAATTTATTCCCGGAATAATGAATAAATATTGTACTACAATCTCTGGCATCAACTACTGTCCTACCCATTGACTGAATTCGGTCAGAAAATATCAAAATGGAATATGACAGTGATGTGTATTTGTCACGGTTCACACATCTCACTTCAGCTGAACAGGATACCAGTTACCAAGATAAGAGGAACAGAAAGTGGAAATATCCCACTCAAAACCTGTAGAAAGTTGTACGAAGGAGAGATGGAAAAATAACAAAATTCCAAATGATCACTATGAAGAAGATAAGGTGTGGATACAATTGAGTCACTGCTACTGAATCTGAGTGATATCACCCAGAGTTTTCAACTGCCAATTTTGGTTGTCATGTGGACCCAACCGGGTCATCCATATTTCCCCATCTGGGAGACTTCATGAACTGATACCGCATTTAATTATGATCACTTTATCTCAACTTAAGCCTATATCAGTTAGTAATGTGTACCATAGTGGATGGGAGCTGGACATCCATAACGCGTATCCCAGCCACATCGGTCGATGAAGATTTACAGTGTCATTAACTAACTGCCTCTTTTGTCTAGAACTCTATACCTGACTGCTATGTTACTGACGTAACACACAGGAACAATGTTACGAAGGCAAAGTTGGTTTACCAGCTGAAACTTCTTGATGTCCCCTATCTTAAACGGTCATATTTCACAGTTGGAATGATTCTGAAAGTCAATCCAGCAACTATTGAAATAGTAAGTTAGGTATCATTATTTTATGAAAAAAACTACTTTTCCAACTGAAATAAGTAGAGGCAATTGATCAATTCTGTAGGTATCCATTTGGGTCTCTGTACAGTTGAACAGTAGGACAGAGTAGATAGCAGTTCCGTACACTCACCCATCGGTAGGCAATTGGATATCTCTGAGGTGGTGTGAATCAACAACAGCCATTCCAGACTTTTGTATGTGCCAAGAGATTATGCACAAAGTAATTGTACACTGTCTGTGATCACAAATATGCATAATCTACTCACACAGATACACGCACATACATACTGATAGGAACATATTGATGCTGTACAGATCCATCATGTGTAACCGTGACATCCTCCAGTGTAGAGAGAATATACGTGTAAAGTAGACAGTGTTCTCAACTTTTGTTACTCAAAAACATTCACAATGATAGAAATCAATTTTTCATGAGCACTTACATATACATCTTCGTGTTATTGGACCGATAATGAAGTGAAGCAATCGAGAATAAGGTGGAACCATTGAGAAGTGGCCTTTAAATATCATAAAAGAGACGAGTTGGACTCTATTCAATCAAAGGAGAAGTTAACACTTACACTTATCTGTTCATTTCATCTCTGTTGTCAAGTAGCATAGGAAAGCAGCATTATCATCTTAGAGATGAGATGTAAAACAACACTTCCTGTCTGTTTTCATTCACTATTCCCTCAATGTTGATGTAATTGGTGAATAGTCCATGGAGTGAATATTTGACAGATAATGATGAATGATCAAGAGGTTTTCAAGGAATTTCCCCTTCTCACCATCATCATCACCTTTTTCCTTCTTCTTCATTGTATATTTTATAAAATATGATTGTGAGATTGAGTAAGTGAAACATTAGCCTGTTTGTCAATGTCTTCTTCTTATTTTTCTTACCAGCAACTTTATCACTACTATTAATCTTCAGTTCTTAATTGACTCTCTCTCCCTCTCTCTCGCTCTTCCTCATTACGATTCACAACCGTCTCTCCGTTATCCTGATTCTAGGACAAACTGCAGATATACAGATTGTTGTCATCATATGCTTCTTTACCATAGGGAAATATCTGAACTATTCATTCGGATTTACTCTGAAGACCACTTATGGCTAAACAATTTCCATTCATGTGTCAATTAATCATATTAACTTTCATCCTGTCATAATTTTACTGATCAATCTATTCCATTACTATCATACTACTATTGTTGTACAACTGATAAACTATGTATCGAAGTTGGTTGAAATAACCCACGGCGATCGACTTCAGTGAGAAATTTTACTTAAATATTTATACTACTAATAAGTAGCCTGCCAACAGCACGAGATTTTCACAATAGACAGAATCTTGGTTAAAAGGAGATAATGTTCACCGTGAAACCCAACACTCAAAGTTTGGGTCTATAGATGTTGATGAGGTTTCACTTGGCGTACAATTTCTAGAAATCTTCACAACTTTAAATGTATGAAAGAAGGAGTTGTGCTGGAATTAGTAGTTACATCAATAGTATTAGTTAGTACCAGTATTAGAACTTACAATAGCAGTAGTAAGTAGTTAGTATCTAGTGCTGGTATCTTTCTTCTGAGGTTGAAAAACTTGTCAAAGAATCAACAGTCAGTTTATGGTTGTGATATAAGTGTCAACTCAATGTCCTCAGGAAAAGAACTCCTTCACCTGGGTACAAGCTTGGTTTCCGAATAGAGTTCTCATTAGGATTTAGAGATTTTTTCTGTAAGCATGAACTCATTCCAGCTTCTTTACATAATGTGAGTACGTAAGCTGTTTAGCTTGAAAAGGTGATCTGCATAAAACAGGCTGATGACTGAAAGTCTTTAGGAGTTCTGCATCTTCAAATTACTTTAGCTAGTTTATGTCCTAGTGTTCCTAGGTCGTCGTAAGATGATCTACAGTAAGAGATGTAGGTTTTAGTCATTCCGACTTTTATATCAACCCCCGAAAATTATCGATTTACCATTGAGATAAAGTCATAGTTTGACGAAGGCACCTCCTTCGTAGGCAGAAGTCAATGATGCCTGTTTCTGACTTATGGAAAGATGGGTCAGTAGAATTACCTCTGATTGCAGTATGTGAATCCTAGAGAAGACCTGTATCTTCCTGGAGGTCATCAAAATGTAAACAAGTCCAGCAGAAATTGGTTAGTGAGCACTGTACTAATAAACAGCCATTGGTTGTGTGTACCACTTCATCACCTGAAGCTCTTGTTCATCGTTTACAACTTGTAGCTCCACTGTGCTTTTGATTGGAGTTACTTCACCAAGACAGCTGGTGTCATTACTGCTTGTATGCTCTGCTTCTCATCAGATATAATCGACGCTTGACAAATGAATTAGGCTAGACACAACATCATAAGCACAAACGCACATATTCAGAGCACAAGGATCCGACTTCTTATCATAATAACTGGATGCACTAGTCATTCAAATGGAACATCTTATCTTCCACTATGTGTCTATGTATATGATCTTTACCATGAATCCTATACCAACCACTTTTGGCAACGGAACTGCCAGTCAACTAAGGAATATCAGGAAGCGGATGAGACCGACGAATTTGTTACAAGTGACTCCCACTCGAGTCAAATTGAAATTGGAGCGTCATACAAAAGATTCTATGAAGTTTCCTACCTTTTAAGTTCTGCAACTCAGGATAACTTGTAAACCTTAGTCAAGGTGAACAGTCTACTTGACAGAATAATATCCTTTTATTGTATGTAACACACAGCCCAGAAACTATTCTCACCTGTTATCAGTAAATTACACAGCCTCATAATTGAGATAGAATGTGGTATGCTGAAGTTCGTTGATGGACAAAGTGGAGTACACTGTGTTGAGTACGCTCCTGTGCAAGGTTCCAACGAGAAATACAATGACAATACACTCCCTTGTCTGCTCCCAATCAGTCGAGAATTACTGCTTCGACATCATAGACGATATGGCTCAGAATCAATCTCACGAGGACAGAGCCATCCATATATCATCTTCATCCTATTCAATTCCAACACTGTTCTATTCTTGCTTTCTCTCTTTTCCCCATTTTCTTCTACTTTCGATGACTTCCTTGTTTTTTCCTGTATCTTATATGTCACTGCAAACTTGAACAACAGTTAACGAGATATAACTGATACAATCGATTCGTAGAATTTATGTGAGAAATAAAGCGTAAGGGTAATAGAGTCCATAAGTAAAATGTACACTGGACAGAAGCCACACACACACACACACACACAGCACATTTGCAGTAATTGCTATTTTAGTGACAGTTACTTATACGAAGGCATATAAGTAGTATACGTAGCGAGGTCAGAATTATTAACGATCGACTAATGAGAAATTGGGTGGAAAGCATACACAATATTGTAGGAACTACAAAGGACAAGAATAATTGAGAGGGAAATGCAGGACAAGGAACAACTGGTAAATGGATGGCATATGGTAAGGCTTAGTATTTTCACTATTATCAGTATCTGTTACTCGATCGACATTCTCTTCTGTAATAATCTTGGTTAATAGTCTATTCGAAGCTTCTAAAAGTGGAGAAGTAAGCAGGGAAATCACTAACTGCCAACATCAATGTTTGTCAATAGAAGAGGGATTCAATTCAAGTCGGCTATAGTCTTCCTCTGTAAAACCTGTTCTCCACATATCATTAACTCATGTGTTCCAGTTATTTGCGCTGTATCAACGTTTCCCCACGATCCTTCAATACTCATTATCTATAGACTCAGAATACATTGGAATTGAAAAATGGCTTACTAACACAAACCGTGTAAGCATCAATGACAACCTTCAGCAAGACTGTGAACTCACTTTAAAATATGAAGATGGTACCACTTTGTTACCGATGAAGTTACCTAACCTCAAATCCTTTCTGAAGGATCATAAGTATACTGCAGAGAAGTATGATGAGAGTATACTCTCCACCCAACAAACAGAAAAAAGAAGTTGAGAACTGAAAGGTCAATTTATTGATATCATAAATACATGAAATGATACAGTGACAGACACAAATGTTGTATCTGTGTCTATAGTAAACTTGTGTACAAATGAATGAGATCATCAGACAATGAAGCTGGATTTCATCAACTTCAATCTATTTTTCCTCATAGTGAAATAAAATCACAGTGAAGGGTAATATAAATAAAGTTGAAAAATTATTTTTTTTTTAAAAGAAAAGGTTACTTTTCAATGAAATCAATACAGGAAAAAATACAAATTACATAGAAAATTATTCAATAATAACCATTTGAATATTGATCATAAAGAAAATGAGGAGTAAATATCTTCAATTTGACCAGATGAAACACTCAAAAGTTGATGAAATAATCGTAGACTATGAAGAAGACAAGTAGAAATTAGAATATACCACATATATATGGGGTGTATTTATTTGACATGAGTATATATTTGTGTATGCGGATGGGGTGTATACAAAGATGATTGGTTATGACTTACCAGTGAAATATGAAATTGATAAACTGGTCAGCCATAACATCGCCTTATTATTGCACATTTCGCCTTCATTAAAGTATAATAACTGTAATAACTGTTACAATAATTATAATGATGATGAGAACAAGTTGATTATAGGATAAAACTTGAAGGTGAATATTATTCTTGTATGCATGTTACCAGAGTTTCTGTTTTATCAATCGATACGATTCATTGAAATGTGGACAGTAGTCAGAGCCAATCTAGAGGATAATAGTCCATTCCAGACATACTGTGTTGTCACAGCAGTCGCCAACCTTTAAGATGTTCAACTCCATTCCAAACATCACATACTTAGTCGGGTGTACGTGATGTCGTTCACCTTCTTAGTTTGGGAGTAATGACCAAGACAATACTGTTTAAATAATACGGGAATAATCGATAGTTCTAATGGAGGATTTTTCAGATTGGTCAATTTGCCCCTATTTTTCAATAACCTACGCATTTTTGCTTGATATATGTGGAATAGGGAAGAAGAGAAGACAAGAAAAGAGATGTGGTATGCTAGGTGACATGCTTACAATTGGTCTGAAAAGGCAGTAAACAGAAGCAATTCGTTTCTATACCATAGGTTATACAGATGGAAGGTGGTAGATAGGTTAATATTTTAGGGTGTGTCCGTATGTGTGTGTGTGTGTATTGGTTTTCAGTAACATTAAGGTCATGATGAGTCATATCTCTCTGTCTACGACACTGACATAGAATGTTAGGCTGGCAAAATACTCCAATTTTCCTTCTTTTTATCTAGTCTACTATGAAGATGATAATTTCAAAATGTTCTTTGTTCAATCCCCTGATGATTAAAACAAAGGCAAAAAAGAAAGAGAAATAGTTTGGAGGCAAAATGAACTATAGAGGAAGAAAGAGAGAAGTAAACAAATTCCTTCTTAAAAAGATGATTGGTAGTGTGGAACCAAAAGAAGAAGTGTACAGAAATGGCTTAACAATTAAAGATACTTATCACACAGAGTTAATGATGTGGTATGGTTGAAGGGAATAACACCAAACTAAGTTACTCAGCACCATAATGAGTTATAGTTTGTGTATGCAGCATTTTGAAGAATTGTGTATTTTATTGGATATTGTAACGTATTTCACTGCATCGATGCTTCACTTACGAATGAGTAGAATTGTTCCTCAAGATAAAGCCAGTATGAATCTCTGAAGAAGCACTAGCACAATGACAAACGAATAGAAAGTCTTTGTCAAGTATGTTAGTTAGTAATTGTCAGCCTGGCGTATCTACAACTTCAAGCGTCTTGCATCCCCCCGAGGATTCGGACTGACCCTCATTACCTTTTGTTGCAGTCAGCGAGGTTATCAATGAGCTACTAGGGTAGCGATTGACCTTCAGTAGCGTTGATTGAACTAGGTATGCTGATTAGTCACTGAAGAGTCCTAACTGAATTAAATTCATTATTCTGTGGTAAAACTAACAAGCTGAAAGGCTTACCATAGTGGTCCACTTTGATGGATGTTAGTCGGTAGGAAGTATTGCTTGACCTGGACTTCGTTTTTGTTAGCACTCATCAGTGTGGTGTGTTGGCAACCTCGAGGGACTTTCTGTCAACTGGTTTTTGTCTAATCAATAAAAGCATCACTGGGGGATAGTGGCAAATAGCTATTGAAGGTTGTGTTAGCAATACAATATTCGATAAACCTAGAGATTGTAAAATAAGTGATTTATAACGTCTTTCATATGAACTGACATCAATTGAGGAAATATTGGAGACCTGGGAGTATTGAACAGTAGCTGTTTCGCCCAAGCATAGAGCTCCTCAGTAGTGCGCACCCATGACCTCGTCACAGATCAAACCCAGGAGGTTCAAGTTCCGCGGCAATCGAGCCACAAACATCAAAAACTTAACTAATCTAGTGCTTATTGGTAGTTAACTTCAAGAAATATTTCCTGAAATTCCAATGAGACATGGTGACCAGTAGAGTCAACCAAGTCGAACATGAGGACAGTTACTCAACGACAGTATCGAGTGGAGATAATGGTATGTCGCGGACTGAAAGTAGCAAATATTGACCACTGCGTTCTGATCCAGTAGCTCAATGGTTAAGTGCTTCCCGGGGGACCCGAAGGTCTTGGATTTAATCCCCAGTGAGACCAAGGTGGTCGCGCTGCCAAGGAGTCCTATACTACGATGAAACAGCTACCATCTACTTCTCCCAAGTTTTCAATGCTTCTTCAACTGATGAATACCAACCTGAAATCAATAAATAAATCCCCGGAAACTCCCAAATTGAATTACATGTGAGATATATATTACATCCGCTAAATGAACTGCAGAAGGTGAGGAAAACATCTCCAATGACACATAAGTGTTTATCTACTGTCGTTGATTTGGATAAGTAAGGTGAGGAGGAAAATATTATCTAGAAATGTTATAGTTAGGCATAATGATCACTGTTATGAAGTGATAGACAGAATCAATGTGGATTCTCGCACACAAGTCCATTGGGGTCAAGATGCCGCAGTCCACAAAGATCAAGTGGATAGAAAAAAGACTCATATTAAAGTAGACAATGGTATGTGAAAGAATAAACAATTAGGCAGCTTACATCCCTCTGTAAGTCTCATATTAACAGTCAGAGACTTCTTGGACTGGTGTGACGTCTTAGTTCGACCTCCCGATGCTACTGACATCCCTATTCGTGGCAACCAACGGGTTGACATGCGCAAGTCATCTCAGTCGGTTAAAGTTTACAACTGAATTGACAGACTTAACTCGTTTGCCTATTACTATGTGCTAAACCTGGACATTAGTCACACTGTTCCCACTTGGGGTGAAAATCCTGTGATTTCATATCTTTTACCTTCAGTACGCATGTCTTACGAATGTATAATATGATAATGTGAACTCCCGTGGTACGCTCATCTTTTGATGACTGCTGGGATATCTTGTGGACATAAAATATTGCATGATATAACAAACGACAATCAGACCTTTTATATCCCAGTTGATATTTCTTTATTGACCAATCCATAGAAGCTGGCACAGCCTTCTAAACATTTGAAGTAGTCAATATACTACTCAACTACCTCACTATCTCCAAGTTAAATGTTGATGCAGATCAGTTCTGAAACATCATCTTATATACAATAGGTGAGAAATGCACGATAAATATACTAGAGTTCCTATTCAAGGTGTTCAGAGGACGACGCATTTTGTCAGCGTCTTCATCTGAGTACTCTAACTCAACAAGGTGCCCTCCAGATGGTAAGTCGATCCCTCAGAAGTTGGAGGTATGTAAGATTACGTCCACAAGAACTTCCATGAAGAAGTCAATTAGGAGTGGTGGCAACGGACATTTTCAGTGGATATCACTGATTGACGTTACTTCAGAGGACAACTCTCCATATGCCTTTACAAAGATTCATGAGTTTCACTGGCAAGCCTTGACTAGCACAATATACTTGCTTGGTACTCTCTTCACAGTCAGAGACTACTTCCAAATCATGAAAGTATCGGGTAACAGTAAGTATGCCTATGCTGCAAAATATGTCGAAGTGTAGAGATCTAATCGATGCATCCCGATTACCTCCAGTACAATTGGATCGAATTGCTCGACTTCTGTTAGCAGATGGGCTACTATGCAGATCCCTCGATTGCGCCTAAATAGTCACAATGTGGTGATGGCTAGCGTGTTTAAGTCTGTTTGGGACTCGTCAACTAGGTGTACCTGCCCTCCTCCAGTGAATGATGTTGTTCCCACTGAGAGTTGAGTTCTCAACCACTGACTACTTTCGTCTAGGCGACCCAAACCAGGTAGTCTACACCTGCCCACACGGTCCAGGCTAATAACCAGGGACTTCATCAACTGGCACCTAATCCAACTTCTCTTTCAATGGCAAGGCACGTCAAGGTGGCTCGGCATGCACAATACATGTCCAAGTCATATTAGTCGACTTACCTTCACAATGATATCAATCAACTTACTTGTCTTGCTTAGTACCTTTCCCCTAACCTTAACACTGCTCACACAGTAATTCCAACAAACCCAAGCAACGCTACGAATACATCTGTAATCAAAAGCAAGTAACCGTTCCATGTCTTTTACTTTTAACCGTCATGTCTCATAGTCATATAACAGCACAGAACGGAGTGCAGCACAGTATACTCATCCTTTGATAGATAGCGCGATATCTCACCAGTTGGCTCCAGAGACGATGCAAGTTGTCAAAAGTCAAACGGCCCTTCTGTATTGGAGCTCAGATTTCATCAGCAACAAAACCATTCGGGCTAATGTAACTTTTCAGGTAAGTGAAATGGTCAATCTATTCAATCACTTCATTAAGCCGCAAGTATTCGCAGCAGACCAGTCCCTTAGTCGGGAATCAGGTATCGCCGCAGCGCCATAAATGGAGCGGTATTCACACAGGTTGTAATACAACTACGTTTATCTAGTTAGTCAGTGTGAAATATGATCAATTAATAAAGTTTTTTATTATGAATCGAAAAAAAAATTACGCGTAACACACGTATTCAACAATTAATCATTGGGTAATGAGTTCGAACCTGCACTCCACTTACTTTGGTTCGCATAACCGGATAGTAATGTAGATCCATATACATAAACCATAGCCTATAAGATTAGCACAGACACATACGCACACAAATATGCAAAAGGTTTCCAAGCTGCATACAATCATCGTTACAACACAACATGACGAAGAACAGGAAGATAATCGTTATATCAACAATAATTGTATTGAAATCAAAGAAATAATCATAATAATAATGCGTCCATTTGAAGTATCAATAAGTAAGTGAAATAAACATACAAAATTATAATATCATTTGACCATCTGAGATAGTTGTAGTTTGGTAAACTGGAGGTGAGACCACGGCCGGATTCAAACCAGCAACCACCAAGTTTCTGGCTATAGTCCAAATTTTCATTTCACCTCCAATTCATCATCATCCAATATAAAATTATAATAGAGAAGAACAACAAGAAAAGGAAGGAGATATTCACTATTCATTTCTATAGAGTTTCATTACAGTTATCAATCCCCTTCAATTATCATCATCATCATCATCATCAGATCGATTGATTGTTTATTCAGATTTCTCTACCATGAACTAACAGTATCCATTTGATGATTTAAGCATTTAGTATAATGTGTCCATAGAAGTGCTAAATCAGCTGATCCAAGTAAACGTTGACTACTGATTGGACAATTGAGATTATTACACAACCATATAGGATCACATTTCATATCATGATGAATTGTACAATAAGTGCATACTGTTTCTAGTCGATTCAAATGAGATTGTATACAATTTATCTAGATGAAAAAAAAATTAAGTATATCTCATTCAATTAAAAGATTCATTTCATACAATAGATTTACAGATTAAAAATATAATCCCATTTAAAGAATAGTATACAGTAGTTAGATGAAGTTGAACAATGAAATCCAAGTTGACCAAAGCCATTAACAATGCAAATAGAAAAGTCTTATGATACATATACCATTGAAGGATATGATTACTAGACATGTAACCTAGTCCTACAGAAGGTCAATCGTAGCCCGAGTAGCTCAGTGGTTAAGTCGCTGACTACAACACTGAATGATGCAGGTTTGAATCTCCGGCGGGATATCAGTTCCATCGATGCTGCAGACATGCGGTGTTGACGAATGCCAACAAGCATGAAAACTAGATCCAAGGCTTTCCGCCGATTGCGATCAACTAATTAGCCCTTAACTAGACATTTATTTAGATGAATCAATCATATTTGCCAACCGAATCAAAGGGATATAACCATTCAAACGTTTTTGTACATATCCAACTTTAGATCATTTAAACACAGATTGCAGGATCATAATGACTGGTGCAAGTAAACTATAACTACTTGTATCATTTTTTCGAATGATTTACAAATTCCACCATTGTGGAACTGCCCAACTATCGTGTCAGTCAAAAGGGTTTCCACTGGCAACTAACTAGCAAGGCAAGATCACATAGTGTGTTCTTCAACACAAAATTGTCATGAACTAATGAAAAATACTACGGTAGGGTGCTGTTAATCAGAATGGATATAAGTAGTATATATGTTGAGAGGGCAGCAGAAATCATAGCCAATTACCACCAATGGGTAAAGATACTGCCAAGAGAAACCCAAGGGACAATGTGGCGTATCAAGAACAAATCAAGATAGGAGCAGAGGAGGAAATGAAGCACATTGTTCAGATGACTGTTATAGTGGAAGTTGGTTTGCAATATTTGATGACCACTGTATAAGATGTCAATAATAAAATTACTTCCTTTGTCTCAGTTTTATTATTTCCTACAAGTGGTTTTGCTGCTTCTAGACGTGGTGAAGATCCCATGGCCTACACCGTTCGAGGATGGAAAAATCGAAGTCTTCCTCAAGGACTTCGAGACAATCACAGAGCTGGTGGGTGTCTGGGATCCAGGAGCGAAGGTTGTAGTGCTTGGCATGTTGTTAAGTGGTAGAGCGAAAGCGATATGTGACGGCGTGGAACGCGTAGATGCAAAGGAGATTTAGGAGAGAATGATTGGACTGGAGGCGGAGTTTGACAGCCCAACGGATTGGGAGCTGTCGATGCAGCAGTTCGGAGCACGAAACTTGGAATAGACGAAGATCCGCTAATATTGGCTTTGAAGTTGAGTAAACTACTTCAACGAGCACTTCCCATTTTGGATGAAGACTCCAACGAGCAGTTGCTAGCTGCACAGTTCATCGAAAGTGTCCCAAATGTCATTGCTCAGCAGCTACGACTAGTGAACGCAGCCCAACCTATGGATATTAGTGGGTTGGCCAAGGTCACCAGACAACTAATGGGTACAGTAGTAGCTGTGGTGGAGCCTCCAGAGGTAAATAACTGGCAAAAACAAATCGTTAACCTTCAGGAGGGTTGGCTGCACTTCAAATGAATATCAACAGACAGAGTAAATGCTTTGAATACGGAAAACTGAGACACTGGTGAAGAAACTGTCTGGAGAGGTGAAAAAGGAAACCTTTTGAACGACGTTATATGGGTTCTGTTTTTCCGACTAGATGTCGTAAGAGCCATAGATAGAGGTGTTGTGTATGCTTGAATGCGCTTCATTTCCTCCTCTGCTCCTATCTTGATTTGTTCTTGATACGCTCACATTGTCTCTTGCGTTTGTCTTGACATAATATTTACTGATTGGTGGTAATTGGCTATGATTTTTGTTGCCCTCCCAACATGTACTACTTACATCCATTCTGATCACTATCTCCCACTACACTACTATTAAACAATTTGAGTAGTTAGAAACCAGTCAGCAAAATAGTTGTGCAGCTAACACAGAGGTTGATGGTTTCAATATCCCATGAAAAGTTGACTTTTCTTTCAACTTTGTTTATCCCCGTAGCTGAATCATGACCAGAATTCACTTCAGATGACGATACAACTGAGCAACCATGTGCATCAGTGTGCATCAGACTATGATCAACATCGCTTCAGGTGTGAAAAGTAATGAGTTCACATACAACAAGAGGAGATTTTGGAGGAGTAGATCAGCCATATCAGAAAGAAACACACTGGACAAGTAGTGAAGCGATAAAAAAAATGAAGGAAAATTCTATTCGAATGTAGAAGGCAATTTATCATCAGTCTTCACATTAGTCTTGTTCGCTATCATACCACCAAACTGATCAAATTGAAATAGAATAGAGGTGAGTGAATTCAAGCCATTTACTCAATGATTCCGATGGTAATGAATTAACCAACGCGTGGAAACACATACACACACGTCAACTAATAGGATCATGTAAATAAAACTCAATTAGGGATTAGACAAAAGTCTATTGGTGAAAATTTGACGACAATTATCATATTAATGTTAAGAAGTATGCATAATTTGTGAGAATATTGACTCAACTGTAAAGTAATAAGTTTTGAGTTCGAACCCAGCTCCCCGCCAACTTATTTTGATCTTACCAAGTGGATAATATCATAAGCTGTCATCAGATAAGAACTGTATCTCATAACGCAATACTTATACATGTAGCGGATTGAGTTATAGTATTTTTGATCGATTTGAGAATATTTATCATTGGGGATCGAACCAATGCGCAAACTAAGAAAGATAGAGCAACTATCCATTCTCATGATGCTATACAACTATCAGTTAGCAGTTTGAAGTCAACCAATACGGAATGACAACTTGCTCCATGTGATAAGCAACTATCTTCGATAGATTTGTCGGTGGACACTGACAATGAGATGGAAATTACTCGTTGTTTCACCTTACATACATGCACATATAAACAAGCAAATTTCAAATAAGAACCTACTGCACAACCAAGTTTAATAACTCCAATATTCATCAGTCTACTATTGCCATTAATGCATGTTCGACAATGTCCTAATTGATCAGTAGAACTTGTCTTTGGGACTATAGATTCACAACTAGGACAAATCAATGGTGGTTGACCAACAAAAGCACGCATCAACGATGAAGCACGCCGATAACGTTTCCTTTGAATCCCTGAGGCGAGGTTAAGCAGTGATGAAGAGGGTGATAGACTCAACGAAGAAGACGGTGAACCAAGATTGGTAAATTTACGTTGAGATGTTGAAGGCGGAGCATAGGATGGTCCAATAGTCAGATTATATCGATGATGTTTAGATGTTAGAAAACGAGGAAGATCTGATAACCTGAAAGCAAAATGGAATAAAAAAAGTGGAAGTTTCAAGAGAGATTTTACGGTGAATAAATTCAAAGGTAAGGAATTTTGTAAAGATCCTTCATGAATTTATGACTCAGTTAAAGGACTCCATTTACAATCGATACCATGTGAATAAAAATAAAGGATGATGGACTTGAATATGAATACACGAAACAACTGTCTGTTGTTCAAATTATCTGAAATTAACTACCAAATACTACTCTGTTTAGTGGTGGGTGGTTCCTACCTACTCATTTATCTTAGTCAGTAGTTTGTACCATGCTGACAACAAGCAATGAAAGATAAATAAAACACAAAGATTTAAGACTTTCAATGCTAGGAAGTTTCATCAAGTTGTCACGTGGCCTCCCCCAAACAGGAGGTCTAGGTTCCCCTACACAACTCAGAACACCACAGTCATAGACTTTACAGACTGATGGAATGTTTTAATCTGGCTATCTCTGTCTAAGATGGTGACTAGACATGCGTAACATATGTCCCATTGAAATGAATCGATTAAGCTTTGTAACCTCATCAACTGGATTACCTCTTCTCCCTAAAACTCAACATTTGACTACTATGTTATTTAGGTGATGGTACTGCGACACACGGCATACGCTAGGAAGTCAATAGCGGTCGAATATCTGAAGTTTACTCATGTCCTTCACCATTAATAGTCATGTTTAACAGCAAACTTCAGCGCAATGCCCCTTAAAGACAAAAAGGATGTCACGGCGGAGTCATAAATGGCATACTTTAATAAAGGCAAAGCGAGGTTTTTGCATCTATGCAGAGTCTGTCGGCTTAAAGTATACTACGGTTGGTTAAACTACTTTAATAAGTGAATTGATCAATGCCGCGTCATTGCAAATCAGTCATGGAGAAATAGTTTTCATTTGACTAGTGAAAAATTTAACAGTTACAAAACATTCTCAAATTGCCACTCTGGGTGTCCACGAGACTCTGTGCACTTATTCTAAATAAACAGTAAGTAAATTGTAGAAGGATTGAGGTGTGCTTGAAAAGAACCAGACAAGGGCAAGACAATGAACATCTGTAACTATAAAAATCGACTATATGATAAAATTGCAGGAAATTATCACAATAAAAGTTTAAAAAATGATAGCAGGTGTAATCAACCGAACGTAGTTGACAGCACAGTTCATCTGTTGACGGAGTTACGATTATTATTTATATCAATGGAACATACTTATGGATGATAGATGCCTTCTGATGCATAACTGAAGACCCATAATCATCATCATCATCATCAATATCAACATAAGACCAGGCATTGCTGCGCAACGATCAGACTTGCCACACCCCATATCACTACATCAAAGGAAAAGGCAGTAAACTGCAAGATCGAGATGAGAAAATTCACTCAAAAGAAATATAAAATACCAAAAGAGAGAAAGGAAGGATGAGAAAATGGTGAGATTCAGTATAGCCTCGTTAAGATGAGGATAATGTGTGTGGGAATACATCTGTGCCACTGACATCGGTTCTCAGCCATTTCACCTAGAGTCTCCAACCACTGCTTCCTCTTATCCCGCGGACCTCATGTTCTACTCTGGTCACCTCGAGCCTTTTCCAGCTTGCACCTACTTCGGTCAACATTGTGTGACGAAGCAATCGCCGACTAGGCATACGTAACACATATCCCAACCATCTGAGTCGTTGAAGGTTCACAACCGTATCAACTGTCTTACATCTTCTCCCTTAAACTCTACACCTGATTTCTGAGTTACCCACGTGATGACACCATGAAATACTGCCTATACTACGAAGACAATAGTGGTCAAACACCTGAAGCCAGCCTTCTCATGTCTTCCACCTTCGATGGCCTTGTTTCACAGCCATAGAGTAGAACACAGAGGACTGCTGTGCAAGTGCAGCACACATGACCCTTAATAGACAATCGGATATCACAGTGGCATCATAGGTGGCGTACGTTGGCAAAAGAGCCAGCCAGCCAAGCCTTTTGTATTCATGCAGAGATTTCATCGGCCACTGAGCCAACCATCAAGGCTGATCTCACTTCCCAGGTAAGTGAAGTGATCGACACACTCAACCACTTCACTCTCTGTTGTTAGTCCAGGTATGTTGGAGACGAATTCTGGAGCAATAATTTGCATTTGGGTGGTGAGAAACATATCTCAAATATTCTCAAATTGCCGCTGAAAGTGTTCAAAAGACTCTACATGTTGTCAGTGTGTTCACCTAACAGGACTATGTCATCTGCATATTCTCCTGTGATTAGGTCAACCTCTTTGTAATCAGGTGATGAGATGGAGACCTCCATAAGAAAATCTATGATAAAATTGAATAAGAATGGAATAGTGGGCACCCTTCACGGGTGAGTGCAAATTAGATTAAACGTTGACCCTAGATTCTATTGCTAGCCACTATCCATCGATAGTATAAAGCTTTCTCAACAGTTTCAGCATGTCAAAGTCAACCATGTAGTCTGAAATTATAGCGTGTAAAGCTATGGCTCAAGCGTTGTCAGGGTCGATGAGCAGACTATTGGTTTAAAGTAGGAGAAATAGTCAGTAAAAGGTATGTATGCTCTCCAAACTTAACCAAAATAATCTTTCTGGTTAACAGGAAGATTACAGGATACTGTTTATCTCCAACTTTTACGAGAAGTATTCTTTTCAAACACATACACATAAGACATTCAATTATCAGCAAAGTGAAAGAATTCAAATAATGAACTGACCAGGTTCGAACTCGCCATCCAATCACTTGTGTCATCCTTTCAATAGGCGGTATAAATTGTTTATCTAAATAGTAAGCAAAATTTAAACGTGGTGCCAGTACACGACGTGATGTAGCAGATTTTCCAGCGATCCATATAGACGGATAAATCTCGTGTATACTTCGAACACACGACAATAATGTCTGATCTGATCGACCAGATGTCACGTAGTAGACCACACGTTCACCACGTAAAGGTTCACTTCGTGGGTCTAATGAAAGTAGGCGTCTAAAAGCAAAAGCGAAATAATAATTAAGAATTAGGATTAGGGGTGAGCTAATGAAAAAAAACACTAACAATTGTAATAACTTCTGTGTTGATACGATGCAAAAGTATTTACCAGCTACTTCCCGTTAACCCCCCTCAATCATGACGTGTGTTAGATATGAAAACCATTGACGTACAGAAAGACGGACAATATCAACACAGGACCTGGCATCGTTGCGTAGACGTCAAAGTGGCTATACCTCATATAATAACATCAAGTGAATATACATTAAGATGGAAAGTAAAGAAGAGATCAGTTGAACTAGATAGGAGATTGTTGAAATAAAGGTGATAAAGACGATGATAATGTATAGATACATTTGTGCCACTGAAATCGATTTTCCGTCACATCACATAGCGTCTCCAACCACTGGCTTTTAGCTGTATATGGCTGTACAATTTTAATTTATCACGTACACTACTGAATTCAGCCACCAGTAGTTTAGTTTTTCACCTGAAATTATTCGAATAGGTAATAATTTGGATATCATTCATAACAGCGAAACATAACAAATTTGCTGGGATTTAATTTCGAGACGGTTGATTGCCTTTTAGGTAACATTTAAAGTAAAAAGATAACTAACCTGGCAACTTGTAATGCTGGTGCAAAAGTTCCTGGTTTATACGCAGATTGACCCCAGTATGGTCTTGCAATAATACACTCATGAAACGGTATTCTACCATGTACTAGACGATAAGCGAATCGTTGGATCTTGTTTCTCATATTATATTCAGCCAGTTTTAATGTCTGATCCAAATTTTCATATCCTTAGTTTTGTTAGTTGGATAAGTGAGAGGAAAGTGGTGTCAAATGAAGAAAAGTGCAAGTGAGTTAATGAATAGATTCATTATCTTTACTGAAACTCGCAAAAAACGTTTGAGCATACAAAACATTAGTGTGAACATGTGTATAATTGTTTTTATATCATACCGTTGTTCATTCGATGAAATTGTTCGATCTCTATTGGCATATGGGCTCCTGTGCGAATACCTCGATATTGCCCGAGTTCTAATTATGTTAATGATGGATTGTAGCTAGCAGTGGAATCCAGTATACGCATTTCGTCCTATTTGAGACTCGTCAGCCGGATGTTCCTGCCTCCCAGTGAGTGATATTGTTCCCACCTCACTAGGAAGCAGGTACATCCAGCTGACGAGTCCCAAATAGGATGAAATGTGCATCCTGGATTCCACCGCTAGACACGATCCATCATTAACATTAATGTGAACACTTTAATCCAACAGCCATGTTATTTGACATTATCTCGAGCAATGATTTGTGTTCCATTGTCATTATCTTAACAGTCGTGTTGGCATTCGAGGTTAACACAAACTAAGCAATGATGAACGCCACCACCAGCGATGAATGTATATCTAATCGTTGGGATTTTCATAATGATCATTATGATCAACCTTGGTGGCTTTGAGACATCTGTTGGCGGAATTTTGTGCAGACCATATCTTGTCACTAACACTCTGGGATGATAGAAAGCCTGTATATCGTGTTTTCTCAGTTAGGCTACAACATTGTTCAGTTAATGCGCATAACACTCGAGTGTGGTATAAACGGGACAGTAGACACATGCCACTGGTTTGTTGTCCAATCACTATGTCTAGGTCATCGTACTCAACAACTAAAGGTTTATGCATGATTACTTATATTTCTAAGGTTAGGGAATTATTGATCAAATCAATTAGTTGCCAGTGGGTGACCAATGTAACTCAGCATTGAACGAAATATGTCGACTATTTTGCCACCTTATACGACACTGAAGTTCAAGGCATTTTGATGCTAGACACTCCAAATGAATCGATAGGACTTAGATTTTGTGGTTGTTTACATTCAGTACCAAGGGATATTTCTGACGCAGAGGAAACTAGTATTACCTTGAGTAATTCGAATTTGGCTTCAGTAAGTGCTGCCTTATTCAGAAAATTTATCACTAAGATGTTCAGATCATAGTGAAACAAACTGCTGAACAAATTGAGTAGTTAGAAAATATTGAGACTGATCTGTACGACTTTCCAGCCAGCCAACCAGTCAGATTAGAGTGGTCATAACACCGGAGAGGCGTTTCGCTTGTTCTGGGTTGAGCTGATCACCAATGTACCCGAAGAAAATCAACTCACACAGCGAAATTAATTCAGATCATTCGAATTTGGTCAACTGACTTGAATGAACCAGTGTACCTCTGAGAAAGGTCAACGTGAACTGTGTAATTTGTAAATCATTTGCAAATCATCGTCCTAATGAGCTCACGACTGACTTCTTTGTACATAATGATGCGTCAACCCTGACAAAGTCAAATGCTCGACTTTTAACACAAAATTGTATACATCACATATGCTGATGAGTATTGACAAACTGGAAACCATAGTTAAGCAGGGTTTCTTGCCGACAGATTTCTCACATCATCAAACACTGTGCGGATACATTCATCAGTCAGGAAACTTCCTTTCCATGCATGAAAAGGTCAATATTATGTAGCATTTCACGGTGTATTGTTGATTATACATCTGAGAAGCAATAGACTTCGAGAAAAAATTTTGCACACTTCTCTCTTCAAAATCTTTTCTTCATCTCACAGATTTTTGTTTTGTTGCCTTGTAATTTATGTGAGGTATGGGAACTTGAACCATTCGAATACTCATCTCTAGTTGAATTTTGATAATATCTCTCTACCTAGCTAGGCAGCATCGTTTCAACTACAGGTGGCAGCACATACGAAGATGTCAAAACCAGGATCATCAGCAAGACACGCTTTCACCAATCTGAAATCAGTATGGAGATCTACTGCACTTCACTCAGCATAAAACGTGAACAACATCCGCATTTTCAACACCAATACCAGTCAAGTCAGTTCTTCTATATGGCTCAGAGACTTGGCATGTCACAAAAACCATTTCCAACAAACCACAGACATTCATCAACAGCTGACGCCTACGCTCACTCAATACTGGAGATCAGATGACCAGAATAATAACAATAAGCAACAAGGAACTCTGACTGTCAACAAACCAACGAAGCAAGAACCTATCGCCCAACAAGTATGCAGTGGAAGAAAGTGGAGATGGAATGGACATACACTGAGAAGGCCGACTGGCGACATCACGCACCAGGCCATGCCCTCGAGTGGAATCCGAAGGAGAAACGATGAGTTGGGGGTCCGAGGTAAGGGTGACATAGAGGAGATTATATGAGGAAGAAATGAAAGTTTGTGGGTAGTCGTGGCGCCAGGTTAAAAAGACTGGAGAGAAGAGAGTGTAATGGAGGCGTGCTACTGAAGCCCTATGTCCCACTAGGAACCCAAGAGAAAAATAATAATCATATAATAATATGAATAAGGTGTGCGGTGCATCGAATAAGTGAAAACTTGTTAATTATTAAGCATATGAGAAGCTTGCCACAGCGATCAAATGCTTCACACAACTAGAGCTCAGACATCTTCGGGTTACGATTCCCGAGAAATAAGTTATTAGTCGTTCAGTCACCATCATAATCGTATGCATCATCAACATCATGCCGGTCACTTTCATTTCGTTCTGAATAAAAGCTTGGAGGAGTCGTGTTACCATGTGAACCCATTCCCATATCTCCAGTCTGAGAATATGAAGAATCTTTACAATAATCACGATTACGAACTCCTATATCCAAAAGATCCAATTCAGATTGAGTAGATGATTGGCTCCTTCCCTGTCTCAAGCATGTTTTTGTTCTCTCTGTTATTGAATGAATTAAGGCTTCTCCTTAAATTGCTCTAACTTAGACTTCTTCTGTTCTCGTCCTTTCCGCCTACCAATAGCTGGCGGTTACCCTGAAGGCGTTTTGAATTTGTTCTATTCGGTTCTTCAGTCTTGACAGATTTCGTTTCAGATCTTCAGAAGACCCTGATGATGGGTTGACAGTATCACCTTTGACGCAAGCAAGAGGTTTTGAGGGCTCCTCAAAAACCTGTTTAGTGCATTCTTCATTTTCCTTCTTTTCAGGTTAATATCATTCCGTTTCGAAGATGATCTGGAAGATTTGATCGATTTCCTATTGTGGTCATAAGTTTTCTAAATAGACTTCGTTTTCTCAGCCGTGGCACTCCCGCATACCATAGGGTTGGAGGTTCGAACATGTCGCTCATGCTTAAACCAAGGGAGGATACTAGTCGAATATTTGCAAAACACGTACAGATTTATTTTCGTCATTGGAGTGAGGTTCGAGCGTGTGATTTTTAACCTGATGATTCAGATCTTCAAAGATGAAAAACGCAGGCACGGACGCACAGAACACAAACACACATATATTAGATAACAAACTGATACTTTATATACACATAAGATAAATTATACCTGTAGCTTTGTGGCAGGAACTGGTTGTTACGTCATTGTTGTTCACACATTGAGGAATAGTGAAATGATTAAATAAATATTTAAAACATTCTTCAAGTATCTGTAAATTTATTTCAACAAAAACAATAGCAAAAGTATTTTTTTTATAGTTAGTTACTGTTAGAAATTGTAATGAGAACTTTAATAAAAAAATATCTATTTTTGAGATGATTGAGGATTTTTAATTTAGAAGTAGTATTCATCATGGACTGACAGCAGTTGGGGAACCATTGGAAATCTCGGAGTACTGGACAGCTATTTCGTCCCAGTATGGGACTCCTCAGTAGTACACACCCACAACCCGGATAGGGGTCGAACTCAGGACCTTCAGGTTTCACAGCAAAAGCATTAACCATTCAGCCACTCGGTTGGTTTCTAGTGGTTCACAATTTCCAACTTCTGTCAATTCACGACATAGCGCGACTATCACCCAAGATCTTCAGTTAGCATCCACTTCACTTCCGACTAGTTGATTCCAAAGGTCACGGCTTCTCATTAGATCTTCCTGATATCCATCTGGAAGCAAGTCACTAATGAGCACTATAGAGTAATGTATTTATGAGATGAATGGGGATTTTTTTCAATTTACAAGTAGTATTCATCATGGTCTGATATCAGTTGGGGAACCATTGGAAATCTGGGAGCACTGGACAGTTGTTTCATCCTAGTATGGGACTCCTCAACAGTACGCACACATGACTCGGCTAGAGGTCAGACTCAGGGCCTATACACTACTGTACAGTGGTAGAACGAAACAGCTGTCCAGTGCTCTCCCAACTGATGTCAGACCATGATGAATACTACTTCTAAATAAATTATCTCTCTTGTTCAGTGAATAAATATTCTCTTTACCAACAGGAACGGAGTCTTATTTCTTGTTTAGTCATGGTTATAGGTACTTTATCACACAACCCGACTTCTAGAGTGGATCGTTCATGCACAATGGAATCATACAATACTAGGTTAACGGTGAAGGTTGACTGGTCAAGTTATTGACTTTTACTGATTGATGATCACTCAGAATGTCATGGTTAATTGGTCAAACACCAGTTAGCACTTTATTATATACCCTACTTAAATTAGCTTCTCTAAAGTATAAACATAAGAAACATTATCCACGAAAAGGAAGATTTCATGAGAATCCGTCAACGGTGAGTAAAAAATATAACCGTCTACTCTTTACTGACCAGCATTGATCGACGTCTGTCAATTAAGTTCTACAATGTGGCCCTTAAGCTAAGTAACACAACACTGAGGTATAATGTGTTCTATAGGTGATTCGAATACACGTTATTCATAGACTTCATCACTTAGCTATCTAACCCATTAATAACAGATTGTGGCTAGTATTGGAATCCATGATGCACGTTTTGTCCAATTTAGGACTCCTCAACTGAATATACATGCCTCTTTAGTGAGAGATGTTGACCCCACTAAAACTCATACCCACGATCGACCGTTTTAAACACCACATCGTTACTCACCAAGCCAATGAGTCACGATAACCAATCCTTATGTGATGAGTATGATATAATTTTGATGGTATAGGTTGTTATGCCTCATAGTAAGTGATCGTCCGCATGAAGACAAAAACTAGTGATTGAAGACTCTAGCTAACATGCCTCAGAAACGAGCTCAATGATTCAGATGTACACACATATCATCGGTTCAATCAACAATGGAAAATTACAAGCTAAAACATCAAGAGTATTTAGGTCATGACTGAGCACTTACATATAAGACTGAACTGTATACATATAAATTGGTTTCTACAAGGTAACTGGTGTATATATTGATTACTTAGTGATCAGTATTGACTGATGTCTCTAATTTCAGTGCATAATTTTTTTAAAGATACTTGATATACCCTCCTAATTAATACCAAAAAGGGATATTATATTATCCAAATAATGAACATAGAGAAGCGTTTCATTGAGATAAAACAAAATAAGAAAAAAAGGATTATCTGATAAAACTTTAAACAGTTTTGAACAATGAATAAATCACTTTTATAACCCATCCTTAGTAAATGAATGTAAAAGAAAGTTTATTTGTCAACGAAAATTATTTTAGCTTGAAGAAATACATAGTACATAATAGGAAAACTCATTTATTTGATAGCAAAAACAATTCAAAAATTATTTTCTACTGTAGTATCCACCATTTTGAAAAAAACATTCCACTTGACTACTTTTTTATATTAAATAGGCAACCGTATGAATTTCATAGCCTCAGCAATGAGCCATGGGTACTGTGTCACTTAAAACGATGGAGTGACGAACCAACTCCTGAGGTATACAAGGATGGTGGTAAGGTATGCTTAGTCAAGTTAACGGAATTGTCAAGCAGCATATAAGAATCAAATACAATCCTCTCTGACTGATTATCCCAGTCTTCAACAAAGGTGAGAAGTCCTCTTGTGATAACCACAGGCGAATCAACCTGATGAGCGTAGTGGCGAAAATTCTAGGTTCTATAATTCTTCGACGCCTGAGTTAAGCTCGGAAACAGCAACCTCGAGAAGTCTAGGGCAGGAAGGCTTTAGACCTTGCCGTGGGTGTATCGACCAAATATTTACAGTACGGCAGACTCTGGAACATAGGCACGCTTACCGACGCCCGACAATAGCTGTAGTTCTAGACCTGAAGCGGCGGCATTCGACTCCGTTGATCCAGAAGTCTTATGGCATTGTCTCTTACTGAAGGCGTATCCAGTTAGTACATCACCCTATTGAAGGCTCTCTACTCGAACACTTGTGAGCGTGTTAGAGCCAATGGTGAGATATCCGCGAAGCTGTGCTCATTGACTGGTGTCCGTCAAGGATGTCTACTGTCTCCATTCTTATTCAATTTTATCATAGATATTCTTATGGAGGTCTCCATCTCGTCACCTGATTACAAACAGGTTGACCTAATCACAGGAGAATTTTCGTTACACTTAGAATATGCAGATGACAAAGTCCTGTTAGGTGAACACGCTGACAACATGCAGAGTCTTCTGAACACTTTCAGCGGCAATTTGAGAATATTTGAGATATCTTTCTCACCACCCAAATGCGAATTATTGCTCCAGAATTCATCTCCAACAATACTTGGACTAACAACAGAGAGTGAAGTGGTTGAGTGTGTCGACCACTTCACTTACCTGGGAAGTGAGATCAGCCTTGATGGCTGGCTCAGTGGCCAATGAAATCTCTGCACGAATACAAAAGGCTTGGCTGGCTGGCTTTTGCCAACGTACGCCACCTATGATGCCACTGTGATATCCGATTGTCTGTTAAGGGTCATGTGTACTGCACTTGCACAGCAGTCCTCTGTGTTCTACTCTATGGCTGTGAAACAAGGCCATCGAAGGTGGAAGACATGAGAAGGCTGGCTTCAGGTGTTTGACCACTTTTGTCTTCATAGTATAGGCAGTATTTCATGGTGTCACCACGTGAGTAACTCAGAAATCAGGTGTAGAGTTTAAGGGAGAAGATGTAAGTCAGTTGATACGGTTGTGAACCTTCAACGACTGAGATGGTTGGGACACGTGTTACGTATGCCTAGTCGGCGATCGTCTCGTCACACAATGTTGACCGAAGTAGGTGCAAGCTGGAAAAGGCTCGAGGTGACCAGAGTAGAACATGAAGGTCGCGGGATAAGAGGAACCAGTGGTTGGAGACTCTGTGTGATATGGCTGAGAACCGATGTCAGTGGCACAGATGTATCCCCACACACATTATCCTCATCTTAACGACGCTATACTGAATCTCACCATTTTCTCATCCTTCCTTTCTCTCTTTTAGTGCCTTATATTTCTTTTGAGTGAATTTTCTCATCTCGATCTTGCAGTTCACTGCCTTTTCCTTTGATGTAGTGATATGGGGTGTGGCAAGTCTGATCGTTGCGCAGCAATGCCTGGTCCTATGTTGATGGTGAAATAGGATGAGGTTCGAACTAACATCCCAATTGGCGAAAGTTGACTGACCGGATTAATGAACTCCATAGCCCCGCACCTTTATTCTTTATGCCATATGAGACGGTTTTGCTAGTCGACAGATTTATTTTTTAACAAGAGTTAGGATGAGTGTAATTGATAATAAACTTAGATCGAAGTAAAATTTGAATTAACCACCTTTGGATTGACAGTATACCATTTGACCAATAGAATTAATCGACCTAGCTGCCAATCAAATGAATTCAACCAAGTTAAATTTTACCAAGTCTTCAAGTAAATAACTATTACTTAATCCTCGACTATTCAGTGTATTGGTTTGTTGACTGAATTATCGAACTGAGGCTTCAGATCACAGATGAAAACTGAATTCATAGAATAAAAGCTCTGTGACAGAAAAATAACAATCACTTATCTCCAAACTTACTCGTCCAACAAAAGGACAACTATCTCGTCTTACAGTCTCTATACCTTTGGCATCGAATACTGGTATCATTTGATCAAGACTTTCATAGGCATAACCAGCATAACGTTTCTTAGCTTCTAGTATACATGGATAATATATCTAAAATGATTGAGGAAAAAAAAAAAACAATTTATACAGAATAATTTATTAGGAATAAATGTTATCGAATAGAATGTTGTAGCCTAAATAACTAAGTGTTCAATTCTCTGATCTCAATACAAAGTGAAGGCAGGTTCGAACCATCAAGGGAACACCAAGTAGTTCATACTTGTAGCAGATAAATGTCAACAACCATGAAAGCTGGGTCAAAAAAGGTGTCCAATCGATCGAAATACTGAACACTGAAACATCACTTCACTCAGCTTAGTGGCCAAATGACAGAATTAGTTGATGGATGCACACCGGCTATCCAATATAATCAGTAACCTACACATACGCTGACAACGATGTAGAATGTATGTTATGTTCAATGATTCAAAGATAAGAACTCCTATCATTCAGCATCTCAGTCAAAGATGTAAACTATTCCAACAGTGAATTATTCCTTGAACAAGATGACCAAAGCACATGCATCAGTTCAATTCTAGTTATCATAGCTAACTGAGGCATATTTCTAACAAAGTTACTGATACAACTGACAAACAGAATACACAGCCGAAACATTTCAAGCAACATAAAATGGTTGACATGTTTATAAAAGGTCAATTTGATATTTCTATTCTACACTACTGAAGATGCAGGCGGTGAATACGAATGTCTGTCAAGACAAGTATGCCTACAACTTTGAAGTATATGCTGCTTAATACAGAGAACGTTGAATACATTGAGAAGGTATATGCACTTTGAAATTACTGGCCAGCGTTATGAGTAACTAAATTGATAGTTGACGAGATTGTAAACAAGCAACCAATAAGCAGCTGAAACACATGTCACCTACATCTTACAACTGTCTACTTTTAAGGTGGAGTGAATAAGAGAAATCCTTATGGATATTAGAACAAGATACGACGCCAATACATAAATTTAGTTACTGACTGATGTACATCTTATCTCATTGTCCTTATTATCATTTCATTTCACTTCATTCTTTAACTTGTCTCGTTCACCTTTATATTCGAGATATCTATCAATTTTGATATTATAGAACAAAGATGTTAACACAATGAAGGGGAATTTTCGCCTCAGTGATGTTATTTACTAAAGGTATACAATCATCTTTATGAGTATCAGAAATTGATAAAACTTTATTACTAATCAATAGAATCAAAATGTTTTTGGATAAACAGATAGATCAGGTTTTAGATTATGAATTAACAGTGGGAAGGTACTTTGTAAATTACTTTGGAGGAAGTGTCTGAGGAGATTAGATAGGCGTCTAGAGATAACAAATTGTTCAAGTATAAAACTGTTGACATTTTCTCTCCTCTAGATAGTCAAGCTGGGTCATACTCCGAAATATACGCTTATGGACATAACGCTATGTATAGCCAACCAAGTTTCTCCACAGGAATACTGCTGATATCAACGCTCTCTATTGTTTTCCTTCCTTTGTGCTGCTTCTGTTCGCGATGAGGAAATTGCCTTGATGCAACAATATATCACGTTTCATCTACAAACCTTTCTGTATATCTACCCATATGTACCTACATCCTTAATGGACGTCCCATGATACAGTTTTATAGTCCTGGTAAAAGTATCAGCATTTAGTGTCAGTTGACATGGAAAAGATCATCAAAGTATAAGTTTTTGCGAGAATGAAACTTTCAACTGTCATACTAACCCAAACCAGGTTACAATCTGAAAATGGACATGAAATTCTCATATTTAGTAAATGTATCTTCATGACAAGAAGTAGGAAAGATGAGAGTCACATTTACTGGATTCTAAGAATTCTCAGACTGTTAGATGATTGGAGGCAATCGGTAGGAAACTTGGCTTGATCAAGGTGTTTTATACTTTTTAGCACAACGGTATTCATATCCCTCCAGAAATTCAAGCCTGTATCATCAAACACTTCAGTTAAGGAAGTTATTACTGAGCCATTCGAGTTGGTTATCTCAGGTCACCTAAGTTCAATGAAAGTGTACTGCTAATGTGACCACCACAATTCGAAATAAGACCGATAGAGTTCGGTTGGCACTTGGGATAAAACAACGCGACATTGGTTATTCTCTAGTTAACAATCATAAACATCAACAGACTGTATATGAATATCTTGAATATTAAAAGGTAGTGAAATATGCCGATACAAACACAGAGATTACTGGATCCTAAGTTTGATAAATCTGTTTCATGATACACACTTAAAAAGCAAAGTGGAAATGTTGAAAAACTATTTGATCTACTATTATTTTATTAGTAGTTAAACCAGTTACTGAAAAAATACTAATGGCTTATATTCAATCGAGTGACAGGTGTGAAAGGATTTCACTTGGATTATACTAAATGATACCATTGATCAATGACAAGACAAAACAAATAAAAATAATTTGATTTATTCCACATAACAGGATTCTATTGTGTACAATTAACACAAGAATCTGGTTTCCTTAAAACTAATCTAAGTCCCCATAATTCAAAAGTAACGCTTTGAATATCAACACTAAATGCTGGAGATTTCAGCAACTCAACGCAAAGAACGGTTTCCTTGAGGTTCAACAAGTCAGTCAACATCAATGTATGTAAGGCATTATTGCAAAACGGCACAAGTTGTCGTACCACGCATCAACACATTTAGATAGGATTATTATTTATCCCTTGGGTTTCTAATGGGCTTCAGTAGCATGTCTCCAGTGCACTCTATTCTCTGAAATCTTTTCAACCTGGCTGCACAACTGCCAACAAGTTCTCATTTCCTCCTACCACGATCTCCCCCATGCCACCCTCTCCTCGGACGCCCAACTCACCATTTCCCATCTGGGTTCCACTCCACAACCTGGCCTGACGCGTGATGTCCTCAAATGGTCTTCTCAGTGCATGTCCAATCCATCTCCACTTCCTTCTCCACATTTGTTGAGCGATAGATTCTTGGTTGGTTTGTTGGCAGCCAGAGTTCCTTGTTGCTTATTCTTATTCTTTGTGGCCATCTGATCTTCAGTAACGAATGAGTGTAGGCACCAACTGTTCATGAATGTCTGTAGTTTGTTGGAAATCCCTTTCGTATCCCGCCAAGTCTCTCAACCATCACATAGAAGCACTGTTTTACTTGACTGCATTAGTGTTGAAAATTCGGATGTTGTTTCACAGGCTGACTGCAGTAGATCTCCACACTGGTTTCAGGCTAATGAATGCCCTTCTTGCTTTTACGATTCTGACTTTGACATCCTCGTCTGTGCCACTGTCGCCTGTAGTTGAAACAGTGCTGCCTAGACGGGTAAAAGAGGCTACTTCCTTTAACTTCCTCCCGCTGACGGTGATTGGAATTTGTTGTTGTTATCGTTAGTTGAGTATCTTCATCACCTCTGTCTTCTCTATATTCACTCGACGTCCCATCTCCGCTGCCTTGCCTCGCCTCTTCTGTCAACTTGTTAGTTTTCGCCTATAGATTATCAAGTCTGTGTGATATCAGAAACAAGTCATCAGAGAAATCCAAATCAAATCTTCTAGGTTCTTTTCCGCAGTCCAGCTAGCGTATCCCCCTCTTCTCACAGCTCCCCACTGTTGTCTGCTGCATGATCCAGTCGACCACAACACAGTCAGGAATATCATGGGTGATAGTAGGCAACCTTGTTTCACTCCTACTCCTGTCTTCACTTCCCTTTGAAGGCATCACTGAGCTTCCCATTGTGAATTACTCGCCTGGTATGTGGCGTCTTCATATACTTGTTGAATGAGGCTGATAAAGGTTTGTGGTATTCCGTAGTATTGAAGCAGTTTCCAAATTACCTCTCGGTCGACGCTGTCAAAGGCCTTTGCAAAGTCGATGAAGTCGAGATAGGGAGTTGACTGCCACTCTATACTCTGTTCTATGATGATACATATTGAAGCGTTGCAATTTGGTCCGCACATGATTTGTACTTCCTGAATCCAGCCAGCCAGCCAGCGTGTTCCTGTCGTAGTTTTGAATCCAGTGAATCCTATAGTCTCTCCAGGACGATGAGGCCTAATGTTTTGCTTGGGGTGGACAGCAGCATGATTCCACGTCAGTTCTTGTAAACACTGGGGTCGCCTTTTTTAGAGTTTGACAAGGTAACCCTTCTTCCCATGTGCAGGTACTTTCCCATCCTTCCAGACCTTCTGCAATAGTGGTGTGAGCATGTCCTCTGTTGTCTCTGTGTCTGCTCTCAGTGCTTCTAGCGGGATTTAGATAAGATGGTAATTAAAAATTGTAGAGAGTTGGGAGAATAGAGAGACAGTGCGCAAAGCGAAAAGAAGCGATGTGATATAAAGTCAGGAGAAAGATAATGTGTCGATGCATTTGCTTAACTGAGATCGTTTCACAGCTGTATCTACTGAAGCCTTCAACCATCGGTTTCAGATAACATATGGAGCTAAGTGACCAATCTACACTTCCTTAAATTACAGCGATTCACAATTAAAGATCTGATAGACTAATTCCATATTTTAGTCTATCTGTCAACTGGGAATGATGATTATACTTATTGTACAAGGAGTGGTTGTCGTGACTTAGTGACCTAGTGTACAATACTCTGACACTTGAATTGAGGAGTTCTATGTTTAAGTCCCAGTAAGAACAACATCACTGATTACAAAGAGATATGTTCAGCTAATGAGTCTCAAATAGGATGAAGAGCATGTCATGGATTCTACTGCCAAGACTGTCTTTATTATCAGTATCACAGTAGTGTACAGAAATTTTAAACTGTCAATTATGTATGAAGAAGTAGTATTCATCATGGACTGACATCACTTGGGGAACCATTGGAAATCTGGGAACACTGGACAGCTGTTTCATCCTAGTATGGGACTCCTCAGTAGTACACCCACAACCCGGATAGGGGTCGAACCCAGGACCTTCGGGTTTCGCAGCGAACGCGTTAACCATTCAGCCCTCACTAATGGGCACTGTAATGTATTTTTGAGATGAATGGGGACAGCTGTTTCAGTCTAGCACTATACAGTAGTGTATAGGCCCTGAGTCTCACCTCTAGCCAGGTCATGTGTGCGTACTGTTGAGAAGTCCTATACTAGGGTGAAACAACTGTCCAGTACTCCCAGATTTTCAACGGTTCCCCAACTGATGTCAATCCATGATGAATACTACTTGTAAATTAAAAAAATCCCCATTCATCTCAAAAATAAATGTGTTTTTATTTACACAAAGAAATATTACATAACAATGTAGTAATCAGGTTTAAATTTATACAAAATGAAACAGTCATAAAAAAAATTTATAAAATTTCTATTACATATTTACAACAAATATTAGTTAAACAAACCTTTTCAAATTTTAACTTAATTGGTACAGGATTATTTGATGTTATCACCTCAGCTATTCTATATGCAGCATCGAACGCTTCTAATTTACCATAACCTTTCAAGTGGATAAATAAACTATCTGTATCCCCGTAGACAACATGTGGGGTTGAAAGGCCTGAACAACTATCTGGTAAGATAATTTCACCGCTGTTAACAAGGCGAATAGCATTTTCTAATGTTTCTCTAGCCTTGTGTACAATACTGTCACCAAGCTGAAAGTAGACAAACCAATACTATAGTAGTAGTAGTAGTATGAACAACACATATCCTTTTTATAACCAATAAGTAAAATTTCATATATTAAATGTTATGAAAAGAAAAAAATCATATCATCAAGAGAACAAGACCAAAAATGAGATGTCCTAGAGAAGAGAATGACCTTGAATTGACCTTCTTCAATTAATGCATTGTAATTACTTCGAATTCCTCAATGCTATACTCCAACTGAACTGGTCTATCTCTGTTAGCAAATGAGCTTGTATACATACCGACAAAAGAAAATTTATCAATCTAGGCATTTATACTTTAGAGTAGTAAATAGAAAACAGGTGAACAGAGAAAAAAAACTGATGTAAAAGTAGACGAAGGTATGTGGTAGGTAGAAGAATTTCAAAACCTTCGAGTTTTAGAATATATCAAAGAATGAATATATGTGCATCACTGTAACCGATTTTTAGCTATTTCACCAAGAGTTATCAACTACTAATTCATATCATTTCAAGGACCCAAGTCAAGTAGCCTACACCTCCCAACATATCTGAGACCAACAGTCTCATAGACGTCATACCACGTCTCAGTTTGGTTATCGAATCCAACTTCATCTAGCATTATATGTCGAGGTAGACGGTGGTTTAGAATAACCAACACCTGTTGAAACCACCTCATGCCTTGAAGTTTTAAAACCTCATCAACGCCTTTTGACTGACCTGCGAGACCCCAATGATGCCTGAAAATTCACTGACATACAAAATAGACCTATCAATTCAGGTTGGTATTCAGCATGGACTAATATCAGTTGGAGAATCAGTGGGAACCTAGGAGCACTAAACAGCTGTTTCATCCTGATATGGGACTCCTCAGCAGTGCGAACTCATGACCCTGCCAGGGGACGAACCCAGGACCCTCAGGTTCCATGGCCAGTTCACGATACAGGGCGACCTACATCCAATATCATCGTCCTCATGTTAAACTTGACTGGCCCGACTGGTCAGTTAATAAATCTCCACAAACATTCACACAGAATTAATCGAGTGCTCATTGGTGACTAGTTTCGAGAGGTGATTCCCGAAGTTCCAATAAGAAATCATGACCGATGGAGTCAACCAAGTTGAATACGAGGACAGTTACTCAACGACGATGTTGGTTGTAGGTCACCCTACATCTTCAACTGACAAAAGTAGGAAATGTGAACAACTGAATTCCAACCAAGTGGCTAAGTGGTAACGTGCTGGCCACAGAATCTGAAGGCCCTTGGTTCGATCCCTGCCAGCAGTCATGAGTACGCACTGCTGAGCAGTCCCATACTAGAACGAAACATCTGTCCAGTGCCCCCAGGTTACCAATGTTCCTCCAACTGATATGAGTCCATAATGTATCCTAACCTAAAAGGAATTATTAATCAACAAACTTACATCTACACACGGCATACGACCAGAGAAACTTGCAGCTGTATAACCAAATGTTACATTTGCCATTAGTTTTAATCCAAGTTGACGTGTATCCAACAATCGGTTTAAACACTGAAGATAAGAGAGAATAAATATGAAATAGATTTAACTATTATGCATCAAAGTAGGATATAATAAAAATTGTGCAAATATCATACAAAGTTTACATAGAAAAAAGAATTTTACATATGAGAAATGACTATTTTGGAGTTAAGTCCTTTTTACGGAGGATAGTGTTACAATTGACTGTGAAATTGCTCGAAATGAGAGATGTGACACTTATCCATCTTCGGTTAGTTGATATTAGCGTGTGATTATTGGATACACCCTTTTTGTTTGGTGTGTTAGTCTGTTAGAAAATCGTGGACTCATGTCTTTTTCTCGGAAGGATTTCAAAACTGTGTAACTTCGACACTTTATCAATAAACTATAGCGCATTTGATTGTGAGTCATATGCTTTTAATAAGGTGGAAACTAGTCGAATACACATCCCTTCATTATTACTGTTGAACTGAATAACATACGTTACATCATAGTGTTAACTACCTTCAAATCATTAAATGGCATCAATATACTTGAGTAATGAACTATTGACTAGGGTCGATTGAGAAGTAAACCGCCTACTACAAGATAAACCATTACGCATACAAAAAAGATGTGATCAGGACAGTATAACCACGAACTACTTACTCGACGGAGAATCGATGGTCAATCAAGAGTAGGACGAAAAATGGAGGATAAACAGAAGGAAAGATCAATATTGAACCCAGAACAGAAGAGCATCAGTTTACAGTGCCATACTTTACAGCATAATCCAAGCAAGAAATATACACAAAAAAAGGATGACATTGGGCGGGAGTAACTAGGACTCTCTACCCCATTGTTGCATATCAATACATCAATGTGAAGAAGCAGTTAGGTTGTGCCGGAGATTATGAGTCAAGCTCAGTCAAGCAAGACGATGGACGAGGTCGACGAGGTCCATATGAGCATGATCGGTGGCCCGGATCTCGAAAGCACGGACGGTTTTACTAACCATCAAGAATCCACCAAGTGAGCTGAGAGCAGTGCGATTGAAAGGTAAGGTGAATTCTGCTACCTAATTCTGGGAGTAAATGTTGTTGAAGTAATCCCTGTAGAAGAATGTAATTTACTTTGCGAAGGTGAGCGATACTCGGTCCGGAATACCGGTTGTCGTTTAAAACAGATTATGATTTATATCAGTAGTTCAGAGGGAGTCGTGAGGTGAGTCGATATGGTGGCATGGGGATTGTCTCTTCGAGAAACAGAACTGCACTTAGGTCTGCAAGGTTGTGGAGGCTTCAGTAAGATGCATCTCACACAAGCATGCTCATGAGGAGATGAGTATGGTCAACGGACCGATTACATAGCGAATTTGGATGTGTTGAAGCCTGACAGTTGGGAGAGTTCTGAGATATCACTGATCACTTTGATGGGGATGCTAACGGAATGTTCAGGCAGGAGTGTTGGTTTTCATATGAATGTGTTGCTTGGTAAGGGTACTGACCCATCAAGCTTGTGTTCGAACATCTAGAGATCTGAAGACTAACTTGGAACTTGGAGCTGAGTTACATTAGTAAAATGTTATAGACGAACAAACTAAAACATGGGATCAGTCGATCAAGTCAATAATTGAGGATCGCTGTTATTTAGGGTAATGTAGAACTGCTGCTTGAGTTCTATGTAACAACTGGAAACCAACAGTTGAAGACTGTGAATCGATCTACGTCGCACAAATCCATCCACACATTATACTCGTCGTAACACATTGTATCACTATGCTTTACCCAATATTTTTATCTTCCGATAACTTTCGTCGACGTATAACAAGTTGGACCGTTACACAGTAATGATCCAGGATATTTCAAACATTTTCGTGGCTAACTATTTCAATCTGAAAATATGTTTGTATAAAACAAACTTTAAACAATGAAAAAGTCTTGTTGACAGGTTTCCCTTTGAATAAATAAAATAGGAGGATTATCATCAACATAGAGCTAAGCATCACTGCGTAACAGACCAAATTGTCGCACCTCATAACCGCACATCAAGTGAGAAAGCACTGAAAAGTGAAAGAAGAAGACATGAACAAGAATTGATCGAAATCAGTAGGAATTAGTAAAAGAGAGAAAGGAGGAATGAGTAAATGTTTAAATTCAGTATGATGATTAAAATGAGGAGATTGATTCTGAGCCAAGTCACTTAAGGTCTCTAACCACTGGTTTTCAAGTGTCACGTAGATCCAAGACCGGAAGACTACATCCTTCTACATAGCTCAGTAATATCATGCAATGATGCCATGTCTTAGGCTGGCCGCCCCTAGCCTTTTTACAGTCCTAAATCCAATGGGAAATACTCATTTTTACTACCGGGATCTGAGTCCAGTTGAGTTAAATGTTGTAACAGATTTTCAGTCATATCTCCGATCACATTAGTGTTAAATGTCTTCAAAGTTCCAGTCAGATGATCTACACTTCCAGATATAATTTATACCATGACCAGTAACGTGACCTGGCAGCCTACGAGCGATATGAACTTAATGCGCAAACGAATCTTTTCTAGTCGGTTATCAGAATATCAACCACTACAACAACAATACCACCGTCATGCGAAGACAAGAAGAGAAGACGGATTGTTGGGAGAAAGCTTTCAGCGTCTTAACAACCGACAAAACAGTTGAGAGAGCTGTTGAATATATATACATTCTAAACGATCTTGACAAATATCAAATTCACGGGTAAGTTACAAGAGTTAACAACCAATCAGAGTTCAGCCTTCAGAAGCGGGAGTGAAAACATAAGCTAGTAGAGGTGCCAAGAGGACGCGAAAACAGCAATAATGAAGTTATTTTAAGGTTATAGGCAAATATCAGGTAAAAATAGGGGTATATAATAATTTAAAGATTTAAAAAAAACAAGGTATTGGTATCATCCATTCACTAGACGGCGCTGAAACGTTTTTTCAATCTACTGCGAACAACATAAGAAGATACTGACATGATGTCAGGAGATTGTGACTGAATTAGACAATTTAGGTTATATGAGTTCGCAATTTCAGTGACTAACTTACCTAAAAGACACTCAATTCCAATATCACTTACTCATTGGGTTCATTACATGAGATTATTACTATAAATTCGACTATAAACCAGTGGGTTACTACTCCACTCAACCTATCAAGATTTGAGCAGTTAGATAGGACCATGAGCCGTCATATGATAGTCATGACTAGTTTTCTACTATATGAAAGCACATTACTCAATGATGTATTCAGAGATGTGAGGTGCGAGGTTGGATTACTGACGAGAAATCAGTACACTAGAGATTCCAGATACGCCTAGCTACAAACAAAGCCAAAATCTGGGTTGATCAAGACTTTTTCGTTAATTGTCATCAATCAAAATGCATTTAGATAGTGAATCTTCTAGCTAAGTGACTATAGTGACCAAAATGATCAGTGCTTAGGAACTAGACAACTGGTTTAGTTAGATTTAGTTAAAAAAAAGGAGAAATATATACATCCCTAGTAAAATCGTCACTTACCTTATCCGATTTATACAATTTGATTGAATCTTTCACCATTAAACGAGTTGCAATAAGTTGTCTCAGCATACTAATCACATTTTGAACAGAAGAATGCGAATAAAAGGGAAAAATAAAATTCAATGGGAATATCGCTTTAAACTAAAGTAAAATTTCAAGTGAATAACCACTACCTGCAACTCGTCCAGAAATACCACCAGCGACGGCAGAACTACAAGTGGACACAGGCCCTCCGACAAAAGTAGAAGTCCTGAATGCCATAAAACTACTGAAATCCGAGAAAGCAATAGGACCAGATGGAAGTCCTTCAGAAGCACTGAAAACAGACGCAAAGACTACAGCGAACATGCTCACACCACTACTGCTGAAGGTTTGGAAGGAAGGAAAGGTACCTGAAGATTGGAACAAGGTCTACCTTGTCACAATTCCAAAGAAGAGAGACCTAAGTGTTTGCAAGAACTGGAGAGGAATCATGCTACTGTTCACACCAAACAAAATATTATGCCACATCAGCCTGCAGAGACTAAAGGATCCTCTGCATTCAAAATTACAACCGAAATATGCTGACTGGCTTCAGCAAGAATAAATCATGTGCAGATCAGATTGCAACGCTACGCTACGCATCGTCATAGAACAGGCTATTGAATGCCAGTCAACTCTCTACCTCAACTTCATCGGCCTTCAAAAGGCTTTGACAGCGTCGACCGATAAGTTATTTCACAGGCAGTTGCTTCAACACTACGGTTTTAGTGCCGCTAATCTTTATCAACCCCGTTCAACAGCTATATGAAAACGCCACATGCCAAGTGATCCATAATGGAAAGCTTAGTGACGCCTTTCAAGTGAAGACCTACTACATTCCACGCAATGACTGTGAGGTCAAATGCACATTGGTTGACAGAATATTGAAAACGCACCAGAAATAGACGAAAGAAAGAACTCAACCATCGCCATGTATACCATCCTAAACAATCACTAAGCAGGATGAGACAAGATGACAATTTTCAGACAAAATAACTTCGGATAATCGACAAAGAGTTAGACCGATATCTGACACTTTGTTTATTAAATCGATACGTAACACATTTCATAAGAATGATGCAATACACATTTTAAATGTATGGAAAAATCTATTACAAATTTTTTCAAACAATGAATGACAGTGGGTCCAGACAGTTGTATGATTACCTTGCGATGTGATTACGCGCAATAGACTATGTTCGAAACATCATTCAGTGAATCATACTGTTTCATTGTATGATACTCAAAATAAGACGCAATTAAGGAATCATATTCTACCACAGTGATGAAATTCTATTCACATATTATGATTACACTGAAACTTACCGTGGTAGGATACCTTCACGAATCGATTTTTTCACAAATACCACACCATTTGGAGATATATTGACTTCTTGTCCAATTTTCTAAGAACAGAAAATACAAACTCAGATGAAAAATGGTATAGGAATTAGAAATCGATAGTTTGATTCAACAGTTATTGAGACAGAAGTCTTTCAACTTCCTGATGTTATACTCCTTAAAAACTACAGGTGAGTAGACTTCGTGAAGTTTCTGGTTTTTGGTTGCAGCTATGTAGGGGGAATATAAACTTCCCGACTGAGGTTACAATGTGAAGTAACCAGGTGAATAATAACAATAATAATGTAATGAGACATTTCGCTTGGATGCGAACACCGGTTGTTCACCCTCAGAATCATATACTTCTCTGATACACAAAAATATTCAAAAGCAAGGACTGATATGTGACTGTAAGGAAAACTCTTTATTCCACAAAAATACACTATTTATAGACAGTTTAAATGAACATATAAAACAATTAGGTCAAAAATCAAGTACTTCATTTTGATTGGTTAACTGAAGGACAAAGTCGTCCAATAAGATTTTCCCTGACCACACAGTAACACGAAAATAAAAGTTGAAATCTAAAATTTCTACTTAAAAGGTTGATTTCCATTTAGCCCGCTTTGTATCACACTCTGGTAACGGGAACTAGTGATTGGAGACTCAAAGTGATATGGTTCGGAATCGATCTCAGTGGCACAACATTGTCCACATTTCATCTTAATTGTCAGACTAAATTTTAGTCACATCTCATTTGACTACTTTCGATCATTTTTGACGGAGACATGAACCTTTGCAAGAAGTGGAGAGGAATCATGCTACTGTTCACACCAAACAAAATATTATGCTGCATCAGTCTGCAGAGACTAAAGGATGCTCCGCATTCAAAATTACAACCGAAATATGCTGACTGGCTTCAGCAAGAATAAATCATGTGCAGATCAGATTGCAACGCTACGCTACGCATCGTCATAGAACAGGCTATTGAATGCCAGTCAACTCTCTACCTCAACTTCATCGGCCTTCAAAAGGCTTTTGATAGCGTCGACCGATAAGTTATTTCATAGGCAGTTGCTTCAACACTACGGTTTTAGTGCCACTAATCTTTATCAACCCCGTTCAACAGCTATATGAAAGCGCTACATGCCAAGTGATCCATAATGGAAAGCTTAGTGACGCCTTTCAAGTTAAGACAGGAAGGGGTAAGACAAGGCTGACTAATATCACCCATGATCTTCTTGATTGCGGTGGACTTGATCATGCAATAGACAACTGTGAGGAGCGAGAAGAGAGGGATACGCTGACGGGACCGATGAAAAGACCCGAGTAGAAGATTTGGATTTCCCCAATGATGATCCATGTATAATGTCTTATCGCACAAACTCAAAGACTTATAGGCAAAAACTAACAAGTTGACAGAAGAGGCGGGGCAGCGAAAACGGGACTTCAAGTGAACGTAAAGAAGACAGAGTAGATGAAGATATCAACAACTAACAACAGCATCAACAACAAGCTCCAATCAGCATCAGCAGGAGGGAACTAAGGGAAGTTGTCTCTTTCACCTACCTAGGCAGAGTAGCATCGTTTCAACTACAGGCGGCACAGATGAGGATGTCAAAACCGGGATCATAAAGACAGCAAGACAGGCTTTCACCAATCTAAGATCAGTGTGAAAATCTACTGCACTTCACTCACCATAAAACGTGAACAACATCCGCATTTTCAACACCAATACCAGTCAAGTCAGTTCTTCTATATGGCTCAGAGACTTGGCATGTCACAAAAACCATTTCCAACAAACCACAGACATTCATCAACAGCTGACGCCTACGCTCACTCAATACTGAAGATCAGATGACCAGAATAATAAGAATAAGCAACAAGGAACTCTGACTGTCAATAAACCAACGAAGCAAGAACCTATCGCCCAACAAATATGCAGTGGAAGAAAGTGGAGATGGATTGGGCATACACTGAGAAGGCCGATTGGGGACATTATGCACCAGGCCATGCCCTCTAGTGGAATTCGAAGGGGAAACGATGATTTGGGGGTCCGAGGTGAGGGTGACATAGAGGAGATCATGTGAGGAAGAAATGAAAGCTTGTGGGTAGTCGTGGCACCAGGTTAAAAGGACTGGAGAGAAGAGAGTGCAATGAAGGCGTGCTAGTGAAGCCGTATGTTCCACTAGGAACCCAAAGGGAAAATAAATATAATACGTGGTGTAACAATTTGAACCATTAAGCAAGTAATACGTGGGTCCTATGTTGATTTTGTCTCATCTTGTTAAAACTGACTATTGAAGAAATCACAAAGCGAAATGTAGACGATAACAGTTTCGCTCACCATACAAACGAGTAAAGGAGAAAGCGTAAAAGTCTATTAAATAAGCGTTCATTAAACTAATCGTTATATGCTGCAAAATATTGGGTAATTAAGTTTCGTGTAAAAACTATTATTATTATTACTATTAGTCCCTTGGGTTTCTTAAGGAACATAGGGCTTCAGTAGCATGTCTCCAGTGCACTCTATTCTCTGAAATCTTTTCAACTTGGCTCCACAACTGCCCACAAGACCTCATTTCGTCCTCGCACCATCTCCTCCATGCCACACTCTCCTCGGACGCCCAACTCACCATTTCCCATCTGGGTTCCACTCCACAACCTGGCCTGACGCGTGATGTCCTCAAATGGTCTTCTCAGTGCATGTCCAATCCATCTCCACTTCCTTCTGCATATTTGTTGGATGATAGGTTATTGGTTGGTTCGTTGCCAGCCAGAGTTCCTTGTTACTTATTCTTTCTGGCTATCTGAGCTTAGTAACGAATGAGTGTAGGCACCAACTGTTCATGAATGTCTGTAGTTTGTTGGAAATCCCTTTCGTACCCTCCAAGTCTCTCAACCATCACATAGAAGCACTGTTTTACTTGACTGCATTAGTGTTGAAAATTCGGATGTTGTTCCACAGGCTGACTGCAGTAGATCTCCACACTGGTTTCAGGCTAATGAATGCCCTTCTTGCTTTTACGATTCTGACTTTGATATCCTCGTCTGTGCCACTGTCGCCTGTAGTTGAAACAGTGCTGCCTAGACGGGTAAAAGAGGCTACTTCCTTTAACTTCCTCCTGCTGACGGTGATTGGAATTTGTTGTTGGGGTTGTTAGTTGAGTATCTTCATCATCTCTGTCTTCTCTATATTCACTCGAAGTCCCATCTTCGCTGCCTTGCCTCGCCTCTTCTGTCAACTTGTTAGTTTTCGCCTATAGATTATCAAGTCTGTGTGATATCAGAAACAAGTCATCAGAGAAATCCAAATCAAATCTTCTAGGTTCTTTTCCGCAGTCCAGCCAGCGTATCCCCCTCTTCTCACAGCTCCCCACTGTTGTCTACTGCATGATCCAGTCGACCACACAGTCAGGAATATCATGGGGGATAGTAGGCAACTTTGTTTCACTCCTACTCCTGTCTTCACTTCCCTTTGAAGGCATCACTGAGCTTCCCATTGTCAATTACTCGGCTGGTATGTGGCGTCTTCATATACTTGTTGAATGAGGCTGATAAAGGTTTGTGGTATTTAGTAGTATTGAAGCAGTTTTCAAATTACCTCTCGGTCGACGCTGTCAAAGGCTTTTGCAAAGTCGATGAAGTCGAGGTAGAGGGTTGACTGCCATTCTATACTCTGTTCTATGATGATGCGAAGCGTGGTGTTGCAATTCCGTCCGCACATGATTTGTACTTCCTGAATCCAGCCAGCGTGTTCCTGTCGTAGTTTTGAATCCAATGCATCCTTTAGCCTCTCCAGGATGATGCAGCTTAATATTTTGCTTGCTCTGGGTGGAGAGGAGAGTGATTCCTAGCCAGTTCTTGCAAACACTGAGGTCTCCCTTCTTCGGCAGTTTTACAAGGTAACACTTCTTCCGATCTGCAGGTATTTACTTTCTCATCCTTCCGCACCTTCTGCAATAGTGGTGTGGTGTGAGCATATCCGCTGTTCTCTCTGCGTCTGTTTTCAGTGCTTCCGGCGGGATTCCATCTGATCCTGCTGCTTTCCCACATTTCAGTAGCTTTATGGCGCTCAGGACTTCCACTTTTGTTGGAGGATTTATGTTCGCTTATAGTTCAGCGGCTGTAGGTGGTATTTCTGGACGAAGTGCAGGTGGTGGTCGATTCAAGAGCTCCTTGAAGTGGTCGGCTCATCGTTTCCTTTGGTTCTCTTCTTTGGTAATTAAATTCGCTTCATCATCTTTTATTGGTTTCGTCTGCGTTGATCTCCTCCCAGATAGCAACCTGGTTATTTGATACAATATTGTTAGGTCTCTCTTACCTGCAGCCTGTTCTGCTTCACTTGCCAGTGTTTCGTAGAAGTGTCTTTTATCCTCCCGTGCTAGGTTCATACATGGTTCAGACATTTCACGTGCCCATGTTTACTTTCGCTTTTATCGAGAGAAGAGAAGACACACCGGCTAATTGGTTTCTCGAAGGCTTTCACCAATTGGCTTCATTTCGCCTCTCCGATTCCAGCGAGGGATAATTTTGTTTTTATTTTTTATGTTTCGTTTGTGCTTTGAAGTTTTTTTAGCGGTTAGATTTGTTTTACGGTGTAGGGTTGCTAGCCCTATGCCCAACCCTCCCTCTTTACCTGAGCTTAGGTAACTAGTGAACTAGTTAACCAGGCGAGGTTCATGTAAAAACAAAATTACTTTTAATGCTACTATTGACCGGTAGACTACCTGCAGACCGATGCTAAAATCTTCTGATACTCTCTGGTTACCGTTTCGAATTCGACCTTTAGAGCACTTTGTAATTGGTTGAACAATGCAACTCTACCATTCTTGAGCTACTGATTATCTTTCTTACATCGAAGCCAACAGAGACTTTAACGACAATCTACTGAGGATAAATCCAGTAGAAATGAAGTAAAACTACCTTCTGTACGGTTTTCTATGCATCAGTACAACTTAAAGGAAAATAAAAATCAGAAGTGAGAACTTTGAACAAAGTCACAAGTTTAGTGTATAAAAGTGCTCACACTCAATGCCAAATCTCAACACCTAATTTAAACTAAGTTCTCAAGCTCTAGCAAGCCATAAAATATCAAACAGGCAACAAGTAGATCACCCTTTTAGCACCGATACTGACGATATATATATATATATATATATATATATATATATATATATATCGGCTCTTAACGTCCTGGACGGCTCACGAGACGTTGACGAGTTATGAAAGCAAGAAATAATCAGTATCGGTGCTAAAAGGGTGATCTACTTAACTCAAAAATCCTGAGAACTAATGTCGATTTTGTCTAGTTAGGAGTCAGTTCATTCGTCGTGCCAAGATAACTTTTGGCTGATAGAAGACTGCAACACACAATGTTGAATATTCAAAAAAAACGTTGAGCCATTACCAACTTGAACTGTCTGCGGCGCCGACTGCCAAGATATCTGACTTTCTACCAAAAGACCAGTATACTGTATTGCACTCCGTTCTATCCTGTTATATACATGTAAAAAATGGCCGTTAAAAGTAGAAGACTTGAAGCAGTTACAGGTTTCTGAACATCTTCGTAACATTGCTCAAATATATGGGAATCATCGTGTGAGGTATAAGACATGTCATTCAGTGATTCTGCGAACCTTGAAACACAAATTGTGGCTAATACACGTACCACGCATACCCAGCCACAGCCTACTTCGACGTGCCATGCCATGTACGGGGTAAGTTGGATTGTGTTGGAAGAGGATTAATGGTGGATAGACCAAGACGTGACGACGTCCCTGAAGCCAATGATTGTCAGTCGGAGCCGGAAGCGGAAATTTGGACGGCATAGCTGAGGTCCCAAACACAAAATGGATCCGTGGCTGAGGAGTCTTGGTGACATACCATGAAATCAGTCACCACCACGAAGATGTATTCACTCACTGACATCTTCAAAAACTTCAATATTTACACAAACCTCAAAAATTACTTATTCTCTCACACTACTTTCTTCCCTTACTCATATCATACTATTATCCTATACACCCATTCTTTGTCTACTACACTCGATTATCGCGAGTTCAGGCGATACACTTATCTGTCACCTTCTACCTTCATTCTCTCTCTCTGTCTGTCTGTCTGCAAGTCGTATTCAATATAAACTGTTAATGTTCAGTGCATAAAACAGGAAGTCGAAAGAAGTTGAAATCCACTCACCAACATTCTCCACTTTCCTACAGTAGTAAGGCAATGAACCACACCTAGTGTATATGAAGGCTAATGACACTACTACTACTACTACTCCCTGTCTATTTAAAACTCGGTACACCCAGATGTCTTGCAACCCTCAAACCACTGGCTGAACATCCACTCAATAAAGCAAAAAACCACAACTTGAAAGAACAGTAGGTGATCAGAGAAGGGAGTATAGTAGCTAGCCACCTTCCGTTTTATGTCTTACTAGAGACTGATAACTTATTTAGAATGGACTATTTGTGTTTGAACAGCAAGTATAAAGTTTTGCTATTGAGGCACATTTACTAATATTAACCTTAAGTGTAACCGGATATGAGCATCTTCTGTTACGTCAATTTCATGAGTGAGTTTATTTACTTCTGAATTCTCGGATATTGGTAACCTTTTTAGACAATTCCCGGACAATATACATGCCAATGTTATGTATCTTATACCATTAAAATGCCAAGACAAAAAAGTAGAGTATTTTGAACACAATCTGTAAAAGTATGAACAAAACGTTTCTTTGGTAGGCAGGCGTATTCGACATCTGTGGGACGTAAAATGATATCACTCATAAGTGTGATAGCCACAAACACTAAGTTATGGAATGAACTGATTGGGTCAACCTATCATTTAGTTGTTTAGATAGTTACATTAACTCTAATGAGACGTCGACCGATGACCAACACATCAAAGTATATACAGAAAGCTGGTTTAACATTTGTTGAACGCTAGTGTGCAGACAAGATAACCGATAACCAATCGAAAAATCAACACACTGAGCAACTGATCACTCTGTTTACCTATACTGTTGTGACATATAACTACTATTCAAGGCGGAAAAAGATGTCATCGTTTGTTTATGAGTATCTGTTATGGTTTACGAGCAGATGATAGTGAAGAATCATAGGAAGTAGTTTTGAAGTACATGGAATTAAGTGAACGGCGCAGGTTCGAATCAAGGCGGAAGAACTAGTTCCTCAGGATTGTACAATAGCCATACTGATGAGTGCTAACAAGCACGAAATCTAGGTTAAGTTGAGCCTCTTGCAGAACGACCCCCACCACCCAACACTAAAATTTCAGTGTATCACAGTGTCATGTCACTTTGTTGAGTGGGTGCTAACATTGCGAAACTTGATCAACAGACTTTGATCACTGCTGAGGGCAATACGCTGGTTATCCATTGGCGGCCGCGTTGTGTACGATCTTATTCTATCTGTCCAGGAGAATTACATAAAGAAATAAGACTAGACGACACTAAGCCCCCATGAATTGAGTTTCTATCCACTCATCTCCGTTTAAAAAGCATACACAAGTGTCGCTACCACATCATTGGTGAAATTCATTTTTCAACGATTCACTCATTCACAGTAAAAATGTAATAGTCTCTTTTTTCGACTTACTTTCAGTAAACCAGACGGAAGGGAATGAGATAAACACCCCAGATTGAATACAGCATTTTCGCTTAGAAAGAGAAGAGAAATACAAACAAACAAATAAACGATACAAAGATTCAAGTATACTGGATAAACTATGGAAATGTTCAAATGGAGTAGACGGAACGTATAATTATTACTATTATTACTAGTATTATTATTAACTCAATATACACTGACACCAAGTACATAGTAAGTGTGGACCATTCGATTTCGACCCAGTAGCACAAAGGTGCTGATCATGGAACCTGAAGGTCCCGGTTTCGATCCTTGAAGCGGTCATAGGTGAGCGCACTGCTGAGGGTCCCTTCGACAGGATGAAACAATTGCCCAGTGTCCCCACTCAGGTTTCCAAATAATGTCAGTGCATGACGAATACCAACCTGAAATCAATAAATAAATCTCCGAAAAACGTCTAAATTAAAAAAAACAAGCATAGTTGCCGATTAGTCAGTTGTTCAACTTGATCGTTTTCATTTCATGCAATCTTAAATGTTATCTTTCTGCACTGTAATACTCAGAAAGCTAACCGGGACAAATACTGAATCCTGGATAATTGGCTGGCTACATTCCTATTTCTCTGATATGAAACAACATACTGTTCACAAGGGGGGAGCGCTCCACCCCATTATCTACTGTGACTAGAGTTCCCCAAGGAGTCATCCTTTCCCCACGTCTTTTCTCACTCTTTCTGCATGACCTACCGTTTTTAGTTGGTATCAATTTCATTAAATATGTTGATGATTTAGCAATTTCCACATCTATCTCCTCTTCAGCAGATTGTTCCCAACTGAATGTTTTCCTGTCTATTGTTAGACAACGGTGTCCCGTGAATGGTCTCATGCTTAATTCTTCAAAATATCACACCATAAACTTTAGTTTTAGACATGAACATAACTTATGTAAACTGCTTAGTTCTCATGATTCGTGTTGTATTGATAGTTGTGCATTAGAGGATGTTACTGGTGTGATTTATCTCGGTGTGTGTTTTTCTTTGAACCTTTCCTGATCTGTCCATGTCTCACTAATTTCTAAAAAAATTTTCTGTCTAACTTTCCGTATTAGGAAGCTGAGAGGATCTGGTATCACTCAGCCTCTCCTTTTGTGTTTTATAAACTCCTGTACCTTGTCTGTTCTCGTTTATTTTTTCATGGGTTGCTGGGAAAAAGACTATGCTGTATTGTGTAGGACTTTGAAGATTATTAGCAGAGCTAGTGGTGTACCCCTTAAACCCTCTAGTTAAAACTGTTGTGGACAAACGTACTGAGTCATGTCAACACCTACGAGGAGTTATTTTATCAAATGACCGACACTCTCCACTCAAAGCACTTTGGAAGTCGGTCATCTGGAAAAACAAGGAACAAGTACATACAACATAGTAACTAGTATAAAAACTCTACAACACTGTCGTATTTAGCTCATCTGGTGTATGATGAAGAAGGCTTTAGAAATGAACTAACAAATCAACTTCTGTTTTCGAAAGTAAACTAACTGAAGATGAGCGTGTTACGTTTTACGTATTATGAATCTAATTACCAATGTGATTGTCTACCTAAATTGACTATACATTTTAAAGAAAGCTGTAGATAGAGAGAATATACTTATCTTTTCTTAGTGTAATTTCTACTTATTTCACTTTGGTATATATACATGTACAGTGTCTCTGTCCAATTGATGCTATATGCTATATGACGTGCTGAAAATTCTATAGAGTATTCCCGAAACCGATTCCAGAATAAAGCTATTATTATTATTAGACAGACAGACAGACAGACAGATAAAGCAACGTAGAACATCGCAAACAAGTGCATCGGTTCAGATTGTCACATTTCACAGTGGTATATAAATAACACATGGATAAAAAACGACTGATATCAAATGAGAGAAAAGTGTAGAGAGGCGAAAAGGAATTCTCTAAAATAACGAAGTTTGGTGAAACTATTCAAAGGTTAGTAGACGTCAAACAGTGTATAGATCTACGCCATTATGACAGATTTTCAGCTATATAATCCAAGAGTCTACAACCATTGATGCAGACCAACATGCTACAACTCTATACACATAAGTAACAACACTGAAGAAAATATCATACTTATGAAATAATAATGAGGCTGTGGTACATCTATCTGGTCAAGGAAGAAATCATAAGCTTCAATCTTACTTCACATACTACGGTTTAACTAGTCACTTAAGATGATTAACTGTCATATAATGAACGTAGCTGATTGTCTAAGTGTATGAAAATGTAAGTGCTTGGTCAAGTTGAATGAAATAATTGAACTCACCCTTGTAGAAGACATGATAAACGTCCAAGAACTGTAGAATAACAATAATTGTAAGCAATGATAATTGATGGATATAATGATTGAAAATCTAGTACAACTACCGGTCCATCAATGAATAATACACTTTCTGGTTCTAAATTTAAAGGGATACCTTCAGGTGCACGTTGATAAGCTCGTTGTGTCACACTTGGACTAGGCAAAAGAAAATTTGACTGTTTAGCAATACGACAAAGCAGAGATTCTACACGATACTGAAGGAAATAAAAAGACAATCAGATCAGTTATCTGTTATTGTAAATGTAAATGTATAAAAATTCTTAAATGATTTCTAATTACTATGACAAACTACTACAAGTAGAGTTAAGTACATATTGGAACGAAAAACCTACAGACGATATAGTGTTATAAACTTGTAGTTTCCTGTCATTGTTTTAAGCACATCGTACAGTAATAATTAGCATTTCGATTCCTGTATGGATGCTTTCATAATGCTTCAATGTTGACTTCAGGTAAAAAGTACTAATCAAGGCAATATAAATCAATTAACGAGGTTGTGAACAGCATACCTAGGGTCCCTGAAACGAAACAGTCTTAGTGACATACCATGAAATCAGTCACCACCACGAAGATGTATTCACTCACTGACATCTTCAAAAACTTCAATATTTACACAAACCTCAAAAATTACTTATTCTCTCACACTACTTTCTTCCCTTACTCATATCATACTATTATCCTATACACCCATTCTTTGTCTACTACACTCGATTATCGCGAGTTCAGGCGATACACTTATCTGTCACCTTCTACCTTCATTCTCTCTCTCTGTCTGTCTGTCTGCAAGTCGTATTCAATATAAACTGTTAATGTTCAGTGCATAAAACAGGAAGTCGAAAGAAGTTGAAATCCACTCACCAACATTCTCCACTTTCCTACAGTAGTAAGGCAATGAACCACACCTAGTGTATATGAAGGCTAATGACACTACTACTACTACTACTCCCTGTCTATTTAAAACTCGGTACACCCAGATGTCTTGCAACCCTCAAACCACTGGCTGAACATCCACTCAATAAAGCAAAAAACCACAACTTGAAAGAACAGTAGGTGATCAGAGAAGGGAGTATAGTAGCTAGCCGCCTTCCGTTTTATGTCTTACTAGAGACTGATAACTTATTTAGGATGGAATATTTGTGCTTAAGCAGGACGTATGTGTGTTTAAAATTGAGGTGCACCCACTAATTAATATTCATCATGAGCATACCTGGATGTGTATCCAGACAATATTGTCATGTTGGAGGAAGATGCTGATGACAAGCAGTCTTCTGAAAAGGGTAAGCAGAAATTTGAGTATGTTCAGCATGCGTTGCGTTCGCACCTGTCAAATGTAAGACTAGTCAGGGAGTGATTTGATAGAATACGCCGACCACTTCACTTACTTAAGGAAGTGTATTAACCCAAACCAGCTAGTTTCTGATCAAATTTGAGATCAGAATACAGAAGGCTGATTAGGCATTTGCCAGCTTGTATCATCCATAGCACCAACGAGATATCCAACTATGCATCAAGGAAAGACTAAGCTATGCTACAGTCCGGTGTAGTTATTTCCACTCGTTGACGTCTTCTAAAGCTTGAATATTTACACTATACATCATCTTCAAACTATTTATTCTATCATACAGGTTCGTCTACTTTGATATCACTTTTATTCTATCCATCTGTTTTTTGTGTATTACTATGTAGTGTGAGCAATTGAAGTGATGCATTTGTGGGTGAAGTTCTATGTTGACGAGTAATAGATTACTCATGTTGAGGCATCTCATATAGAGAAGTGTTTTTTAAATAGTTACAGGTAAGCATCTATATGTGAATTCTTGCATACAATGCAGTTACTCCTTCAATGAACGAAAACGAATATAAGAATCAAATGGATAACTTTTAGCAGATAACTTCCAACTGTTCAACAAGATGAGATAAATTATCCTGTGGTATTGAGTCAATTAACTTGGTGGTCACATTGCAAAGCGACAATTCATCCGGATGCTTTTGGTGCTTCGCGCCGGACAATATAACCATATAAGTGACCGATTAACGTATACACTATGGTTGTAACCACTGCATCATTGTATGTCGAATGTATATATATATATATATATATATATATATATATATATATATATATATATATATATATATATATATATATATATAACCTCGCATGGTTAACTAGTTCACCAGTTACTAGCCGGTCCTAAGCCCGGATAAAGAGGGAGGGTTGGGCATAGGGCTAGCAACCCCACCCCAGAAAACCAATCCAACCGCTACGGAAACTTTAAAGCACAGAAGGAAAATAAGAAATAAAAACAAACGTATTCCTCGCTGGAATCGAAGAGACGAAATGACCCTAGTAGGTGAAAGCCTTCGGGAAGCCAATTGGCCGATGTATCTTCTCTTGATGAAAGCAAACGTAAACATGGTGATACGGACCGTTTCAACTGCAGGCGGCAGTGGCACAGACGAGGATATCAAAGTCAGAACCGGACAAGCAAGAAGGGCATTCATTAGCCTGAAACCAATGTGGAGATCTACTGCACTCAGCACTAATGCAGTCAAGTAAAACAGTGCTTCTATGTGATGGTTGAGAGACTTGGAGTGTTACGAAAGGGATTTCCAACAAACTACAGACATTCATGAACAGTTGGTGCCTACGCTCATTCGTTACTGAAGATCAGATGGCCAGAAAGAATAAGAATAAGAATAAGCAACAAGGAGCTCTGGGAACGAATCAACCAAGAATCTATCGCTCAACAAATATGCAGAAGGAAGTGGAGGTGGATTGGACATGCACTGAGAAGACCATTCGAGGACATCACGCGTCAGGCCAGGCACTCGAGTGGAACCCAGATGGGAAATGGTGAGTTGGGCGTCTGAGGAGAGGGTGACATGGAGGAGATCGTGTGAGGAAGAAATGAGAGCTTCTAAGCTCTCGTGGAACCAGGTTCAAAAGATTGTAAAGAATATAATGGAATGGAGACATGCTACTGAAGCCCTATGTTCCATAAGGAACCCAAGGGACAAATAATAATAATGATTATATATATATATATATATATATATATATATATATATATATATATATAGGAAAATGACACATGAAATTTCAAAGAAATTTCTAGCATGGATCGATATCAACTCAAGTATCGAAAACAGCTGTTTCGACCGTGGGTTATGACTCTTCAACAGAGCACAAACAAGACCTTGGATGGAATCGAACCTAGAATCAGAATCCAATCCCCCTACTTCTCCCAACTTCTGTCAATTCATATAATTTAGTACAACTGTTATCTAATGCCATTGACAAGTAATAATAATAATCACTTTATTCCAAACAACACGTAGGGAATTCTCAGCATGTAATATTTCAACAAATCGATTCCCTGTAAAATATTTTTCAAAGAAATAGTTAGTGTATCTGAAAAAATGTTAATAATAACAGTACTAACGGGACTAATGTGAAACAGGCAGTTCATGCTATATTAGTATCTGGTTTCGACTTTGGCATGAATACAAAATCGAGTAGAATTATGATGGTGATAGTTTAGTCGACCAGTACAAAAATCTGCGATTCCATGTATGTATCTTAGAAATAGTACTGTGGTATATTTTTGAGCATTTATATATTCAGTCCCATCCGGTATAACCTTTTTTCTTAGCTTCAGAACCATCAGTTTGAAAATATTTTAAAAAGGTACGAGATGACATGATATATATATATATATATATATATATATTCAGTAGAAAATTTGTTTAGTAGCTCAAGGTCTAAGTTGGCCCAACATTGAACTGGACTGACCTACTTAGGTTATGGATTTTACTAAACCTTAGAGAAGTTCATGTTGAAACAAGCCGACATATATTACTGATTAAAACCAATAATTATTATACTGATAGGCAATTTGACAAACCTGAGAGCCTCGAGATAAAACATGATAGAATTCAATACCGAATACTCTAGCAAATTCACTTGTTCGACCAATTAAATCTAAAGTATTCAATAGTCGAAGATTGACAACTGAACGACGTATCCAATAATCAACTGTCCGCCAGCTATGGTTATTTGTAAATTAAAACAAAACATCGAAAAAAGATTATACGTATATATACGGAAAATTCAGTAGTATTACTAATACCTTAGAAAATGTTGAGATGGTAATTAATAGAAAAAATTTCATTACTGCTGATTTAGGCAATCGGCTTTCAACAAGTGGATCACGTGTTCGAACCCTGTCCCACCTAGCGAAGTGTGAGCAATCAGATAGTGTCAATCATTAGCCTGCATGGATCTGTAAGTGACTTAAATGTTCTTTAATTGTGATGTTACTGAGTGATTGAGATCTGTCTTTCAAAGTAAGCAGATCCCTACAAACTGCAAGTTAGTTGAAGTGAAGAAGTTCTATTCACAGCTGTAAGATAGAGACAAGAAATGGGAACTCCCAGAAGTATATTTCGGAAAATGACGTGTTAAACAGTTGGTTTACAGAATATTATCTCTTATCGATATTTTTGAGCTTAATTTAGATTCAGAAGTAGCAAATTAAATGAATAAAAAGATCTAGATCATAGAAAGCTTCAAAATCAATCAGCACGGTACTCTGCCGTCTAAGCTGCTAACCAGGCTTCAGTGCTATTTCGACCACTGAGTTCCTCCGCCCATCTATCATATTCATGCGAAATACAAGACTAAAATCTCAATTGAATTAGAGGGATGAAGTCATTGATTGATTGTGTCAGTAGACTTATCTTCCGATTCAAGGATGGCAATCAAAGTCGATACAAAATCTGCTCAGCAGCTCAGCGGAACACTTGGCGTTTACGTTAACAATGAGGAGTACTTAGCAATCAAGTTTCATAACCTAATCAGTAGATTGCCGAACTGATAATTTGGAGACTAGCAGGATTGGAATCTTCCCTCAATGTGAAAAACCAGGGTTATCTCATAAAATCTTTTTCAAAATCATTACTTATTGTTCCATGGTTTACTTTTCAAGCAGGTAGAGAAACAAATCAACGTCGAACCTGATACACAAATGTATCAGTTCATGCTACCACACTTTACAACAGCATACAATGAAGATGTGGTTAGAAAACGATGATACTAAAAGTTTTAAAAGTGTGTCAATCAAAGCCTATTAGGTAGTTGAAGGTTGGCGAAAGTGTTGAAAACCTCGAAGATGTCAAAGAGTGTCTATATCTGCACACCTCTGACCGATTTTGAATCATATTATCAAGAAACTCCGACCGTTGATTTATACAGTCTAAATTATTCAAGACAGAGACTGAACACCCCCCTTCCCCCCACCTCCTTACACGAATCAGATCAGAAGTCAGAGATTACTTCAACTGGTGACACGTATGGATCTAACCACGCCTAACCTTCTTCCGAACAAATCCCAGCTCAGCCAACGTCGAAGTAGATGAGGGCTTAACACGTACAACACACTTTCAAGCCACTTTGGTCCTTGAATTTACATAACTTCTCTGACTGTGATTTGCTTTCCCTGCTTAGTTCTCGCCAACTCTAACTTCGACATTGTTCCAATAACTTCTGCAACACTCACAAGCAGTGCTGAGAAGGCAAGTATAATTTAAAATATATAATCTTTGTGCGTCTTCGACTTATTGAGGTGAAATCTTCTGACGAAATGTTTTTTCCAACTTACTGATCATTTTGGACCCTTGATTGACTGAAATTATTCAGCTGACCATGACGTTACTTATCATCATTCAGACATCAATTAGCTTATATCCTTCATTCAGTCTTTGGGTTTCAAGGTCTCGCTGGTTGAGCAGCTGAGAAACTAATCAGCTGTGAGAAATATCAACATGGACTGTGCAGTTGGTAAATCATTTTATAAATTGGTCAACCTCGACGATCAGATTCATCATTTGATCAACAAACTAGTAAACTTTACATATTAATTAATTGATATTATACAATCAAAAACACTAGATGAGATTTCTCCAGGCGGAGTCCGAGAGTTGGAGAGGATTCAAAGTAAATGATCTGAAGAGTGAAATCAGAAGACTGGTATTTATTTGAGTTGATAGTACCTCGGACTAAAGAAATGGATGACAGAACGAGATGCAGTCAACAGTCACGCATACTTTACTGTAGTAGGCAATGTAACCAGTAATAATATCACCTGGCAACTCGCAGTAGATAGGGCCGGGTTCGAACCCATCGCCAGATGGTATTAGTTCCTGATACTAATTATTGAAACCTAGAGAAGACAATTAGAAAACTAGCGAATCGCATGAAATGTTACACAAATGTACGAAAAAACACGGACAGACAAAATCAATGTGGAACTTTGCATACAGGAGCATCGGTTCAAGTTGTCACATTTCACAGTAGTGCACAAATAACACGTGAATAGAATAAGAGTGATATGAAAGTAGACGAAGTTCTGTATGAGAATAAACAATTTGAAGATAAAAGTTAGTGCGAATATTCAAGCTTTAGAAGACGTAAGCGAATGTGACCGATGTTCAGTCATGTCACCAACAGTCCTCAACCATGGATTCTTTTCGTCTCCTGGACCCCAACAAGGTAGTCTACATCTCCCCGCACAGCTAAGACAAAGAGTCAGAGACTTCATTGACTGGTGCCATGTCTTCGTCTGGTCACTTTGAACCCTCTCCCAACCTAATCCAACTTCCTTTAGCATGGCATTTTGAGGTAGGCGGTGGGTTGGCGTGTGCAGCAGACGTCCAAGCCATCTCAGCCAATTAAGGTTCACAACCATATCAATCGACTTGCCTGTCTTGCTTACTACCCTATATTTGACAAGTGTGAGCGAAATACATATGAAGTATACTCAGATTTCCGCTCAACGCGTCCAGAAGACCCTGTATTTTGTTAGAGTCTCCACTTAGCCCAACAATATCATTTGCATATTCCGAGTCAACTATATGACCTCTAGGGAATAGATCAGTCCCTATGAAATCAGACGTACCTAAGCTTATGTTCATCAGTACGTCATTAACGATGTTAGATAAGAATAGTGACAGTGGGTATCTCTGAAAGACTCCACTAGGTGTTGTCATTCACATGACAACTTTCCATTGTGTGAGTTCGTATTATATCCTTGGTCCGTATTCTCTTCACAATCAGACACTACCACAACACCTCATGGTCGATTGAGTCAAAAGCTGCCTTCAGGTCAAGAAATATGGCAACTGTCGGCCATTGGCCTGTGTTCTAGAACCTGTTGGGGGTAAAGACCTGATCAATGCACTCTCGTCCACCTAAGTCTGAAATGGGCCTGGTTTCACCGAGTTTGCTGTTTTCGAGATCCAGTTAGGAGTCGAATAACTAAGGACCCTAGAATCTTGGACACAATATAAATCAAACTAATTCCCCTATGGTTGTCACAAAAAGGACTATTCCCCTTCTAGGCTGGGACGATTAGTGAAGTAGGTCAGTCTGACGGCACTACCTCTGATTTCCATACATTACCTAGTACCTATGTCACTCTCCTTAATCAGTAAATTCCCACCTCTATCCTTGAAATTTTCAAACTGCAAACTTTCAGGTCCTGCTGTTTTGCATCGTTTCAGGTTCGATACAGCCTTCTTAAGTTCAACGAAAGTTGGTCGAGCAACATATATGTTCCATTTAGATTCAGGCTGGATGTTAAGCAGCTGCAGTGTTGCTGAGGGGCGGTAAAACTGTGCTTCAAAGTGTTTCACTTAATGTTCTTGCTGTATGTCCTGAGAGGTTACCAGCATCTCATCCATTTCAGTCATGGTTCCACTAGCCGTCTTCTTCTTCTTGCCGGTGTCCTTAATAAACCAAGACAGTTACTGGGTGTTACTTAAGGCTGAAGCCTTCTCTACTACTCTTGCTCTCGCGACTCACCACTGCTCATGATCAATATACGTATAAGTTGCTTTTGATCTCCATTGTGGTCAGAGTCAGCTGGAATCAGATGAGGTCAATTTAATACCTAACTCGGTTCCTGTACATGTGCGTCAGAGACACAGCATGTATCCACGGTTCGAGATTCTAGAGTTTTGGCGAGCGACGCTGGCAGTCCAATTTGGGATAGGGACTGGGCGTTGGAAGCCCCTACATGAAATCGATGGCAGGGTCTTAGGAGACTAGAACTGAGGTTTCGGTGACTTTGGTCGCTGGCAATAGTTGGGTGAAGTGTTAAAGGCTTAATATTAGTATCAAAAGATAAAGACAAAGGAGACAGAATTGAGGAGGATAGGTTATGCTTGATTGGATCCTATGTACTACTGGAAGCTTGCGAGTGGTTGACACTTCCCGGTTGTCCACATTGCGGAAGGTCATTTATTCTAAAAGTACATGAAAGAAAAAAAGATCTATTTGTTCACAAACTCATGGAACATCTGCTCGAGGACTGTCACAGTCAGCCTTTTGCGGGTTGTTATTCTCGTACACCACTGACACCGGGAGACCGTGGGATAGGGAGGAATGTGTTATTTTGGGGGTCACCTTCTCTTACTTTGCTCCCCATAGAGAAGGGCAGCATCAGCGTGGCACTGCTGGTCGTCAAACGGAAACACCTTACTGCTGTCACACCCCATCCAGCTAGCAGCAGGGCGATTTCACCTTCAGACCCATTACGATGGTAGCTGCTTTTAGTCTTACCACTATTCAACAAACCTCTCTAACATGCTAGGATCTCAAAATAACAAGCGTTCTAGCCAGCGTAGCTTGTTGGATCATTGTGATATGGAAGCCTAACCACCACGTCAAGGTAGTGGCTACTGGCTAGGAGATAGTACAAATGCCTTCTAATAATTAAAACAATGCTGAATCTAGATCAGAATATGAAGAATACCCGGTGACGATTCAGAATCAACAAGTGTGATAAAGATTCATGCCAACTTTTTATTCCCTATAACATATTGGACTGCCTATCTCTTCTGAGTCTTTATTATTATCACCATTAACGCCATTTACCTCCGACTGTTTGCATATATTATCTCAATACAGTGATACTCATTTCTTTATCATTCATAAAGGAATATTTAACGCATAGAGACGTCACAATATACTAAATAAATAAAGCTTGAAGATGTAACATAATTAGAATATAGTTCATGACGTAGGTGTTCGCGTAATAAGACTTATACACTACTGTGTTCTATAGGCTGAGAAATTGCTTATATACACTACCAATGGTCAGCGCGAAAACTGAAGGTAATGAGTTCAAACCCTCGACGGTTACGCACAGCTGAGAAGTCGCATACTAGATGGGATGAAACAGCTGTTCAGTGCTCTTGAGTTTTCAGTCGTTCTTTAGCTGAAGTCAGTCTATGATGAGCACGAACTTGAAAGCAATTAACTCCCCACAAATGTCAAAAATTGAATCAGTAAATTATTATAAAGGTGGATACAATAATAAATTAGTATACCGATTTATTCCATCCACATTCATATACCATTCATTTAGTTGTCCAAAAGTATAACGAGGCATATATTCCTTCAATAATTCATGGACTACAGTCTCCAAGCTATACTCATATAGACTAATCTAAAGTAGAATAGAAAGGAAGAACAGAAAAGAAGAGAGGATAAAGACAAGAAGAAATAATTAAAATTTAATCTTTAATATTTCAAGTTGGCTGCAATGAAAATTGATAAGCAATTAACACAAATGTCTACACTATTTCATCAGACAAATGTACTCAGTAACGCTATGCATATCCATACAAAAGGCAATAATCCACAGCAACTGCGTGAAGGCTAGTTATAGATACTGTCCAGTTGTACTCAACTAGATAGGTGGAGCGGGGTTCGAACCCACGGCCCATTTGGTTGGAAGTCAACTGCTTAAACCAATGAATCAAACCTCTAGCTCATTAGCAGGGAAGTATATTTGATAGCGTCAATATCGATTCCACAGATGTCATGGTGTTCAGTAGGAATTTTCCCATACTGCGGGAGATAGATTACATAGTTATCAGAAGGTAACCGGTGTAGTTATTAACTTGTCTCCACCGAAATCTGTTGAACAGGTGTCCAATATCTCGTCAAATCTAAGTGATCAAACAGCGAAGTCAACTGTACTTCAACGGTAGATGCTTGAACACAATTGTGACAATCGCCCACACAAATCGTCAAATGAATCTAGGCCGATGTATGAAGTTGCAGACAAGTCTTTCTGATGGTGTCAACAAGTGGGGGTTTCCAGCCGGCCAACACTTAGTATAATAACTTATCGATCCGAGAACCTGTAGGCACTGGAAAGTTTTTTCAGTGTGGCTTTGAACTACTCAGTAGTGCTGATACAAGCCTCTATATGGAATCGAACCAAGGGCCATCAGGCCAAGTGGTGAGCACGTTGTCACTCCACCACTGGCTTGGGAACGAATCGTTCAAATTTTCCTATTTCTGTCATTCGGTTGTATGGCGTACCCATCATCCAATGCTCACAAGAATAAAGTGTTTTCATTCCTAATTTGGTTAGTCCCTCAGATCGCAGATTCTCATCAGAATGTTGAGAAATTCATTCTCAAGCAGATTATTGTGGATTGGAGAGTAATTTAATTGGTAGTTTGTGAAGGATACTAACTGATTTCAAGGTAGTATTACTCATCACGAACCTCGCCTAGTTTACTAGCCGGTCTAAGGCCCGGATAAAGAGGGAAGGTTGGGCATAGGGCTAGCAACCCTACCTCGGAAAACAAATCCAATAGCTAAAGAAACTTAAAGCACAGAAAAAATATCATTAGAAAATTAACTTATTCCTCTCTGGAATCAAGGAGACGAAATGACACCGGTTGGTGAAAGCCTTCGAGAAGCCAATTAGCCGGTGTGTCTTCTCTTCTCTCGATAAAAGCGAAAGTAAACATGGGCACGTGAAATGTCTGAACCATGTATGAACCTAGCGAGGGTGCCCAGATTGCAAAAGAAATCAGAAGGCATAGCAAAGAAGAGTTAGGAATCTGAGAAAGTAGACAGAATGGAAGTTGACTCTCAAAACTGTCAACTGAACAGTCAATAATCTAATCCGATATTGTCACCTAGACGACAACCACGAGCACACAGAGTTATGGAGTGGTTATCATGATGTCTCTAAGACTATCGAAGACTCTCATGTAGTGGGAACCAATCTCCTCCAGCATCAGGATCATGACAGCAAGATTCAACTGAAAAGGAAGGAAAGTCATGATCATTCAATGCTACGCTATGCACCTACAAATAATGCAGATGAAGAGAAGAGGGAGGAATTTTACAGACAACTGCAATCAACACTGGACAAGACTTCAGTTGGCAACATCAAAATTCCAACAGGTGGGTTGACATGAATGTGAAACTGGGAGCGGACAACACAGGAAGAGAAATAACCATGGGTAGAGAAGCGCTCGGTGAAATGAATGAGAATGAAGAACTGTTTGCAGAATTCTGTGCATTCAACGATCTGGTGATTGGAGGTGAGGCAGTGTGTACAAGCACAAGGATATTCACAACGCGAAATGGATTTGATTTCACCAAATAGACACACCAGGAATCAGATTGACTTCATCTCAATATGAAGAAAGTGGAGATGCAGCCTACTGGACACAAGGTCAAGAAGCGGAGCAGATGTAGGTTAATACTACTCACTATCTATCTAGTGCAAGGAACCTTCCAAATCAAGTTAAAAGCCTTCAAGGAAGCTGGTGATAGACCGCAGTTCAAGTACAACACTCGGAAACTGAAGGACGAAACTTCAAAGGACAACTTCACGTCAGCTATCAGAAAAAAATGGGACATTAGGCAACATCCCTTAGAAAACCTGCGTGGATGAACACTGGAACTCTTTGAAAGAGACTTTGAAGGAAACCTGCATAAGAGTGTTAGGAAGGAAGAAGAAGAAGATGCAAGACAAGGAATGGATTTCGACGGATACATGGGAGCTGAGAGAGGAGGGAGAGGAAGATGATGAAGCAGAAGATGAACCAGTGCAAGAATGCAAAACGAAAAGAAGAACTGAGTACAACGTATAAAACACCTGACGAAGAAGTGAAGAAGAGTGCGCAGAAGGATAAAAGACACTTCTACGACACACTTGCAGCCAAAGCAGAACAGGCTGCTGGTAGGAAAGACCTGATAATATTGTATCAAATAACCAGCTTACTGTCTATCTGGGAAGAGATCAACACAGATGAAATCAATGAAAGATAGTGAAGGAAACTTAGTTGTCTAAGTGGAGAAACAAAGGGAACAATGGGCTGACTACTCAAAAACTCTTGAATCGACCACCACTAGCGCCACCTGCAACTCGTCCAGAAATACCTCTAGGAGTCCAGCCACAGAATTACCAGTGAACACAAGCGCTCCGACAAAAGCACAAGTGAACTCCTGAACGCCATAAAGCTGCTGAAATCCGGAAAAGCAGCAGAACCAGATGCAATCCCACCAGAAGCACTGAAAACAGACACAGAGACAACACCACCATTGCACAAGGTTTGGAGGGAAGAAAAGGTACCTGTTAGTTGGAAGAAGGGCTACCTTGTCAAACTACAAAGAAGGGGGACCTAAATGTTTGCAAGAACTGGTGAGGAATCACGCTCCTGTCCACCTAAAGCAAGCAAAATATTAGGCCGCATCATCCTGAAGAGACTAAAAAAATGCGCTGCATTCAAAATTACGACCGGAACAGGCTGGCTGGCTTCAGGAAGAACAAGTCATGTGGGGATCAAATTGCAACGCTACGCATCATCATAGAGCAGAGCATAGAATGGCAGTGAACTGGATCTTCAACTCAACTTCATGGACTTTCAAAAGGCCTTCGATAACATTGACCGAGAAGTAATTTGCCAGCTGCTTCAACACTACACTTTTAGTGCAACAAACCTTTATCAACCTCATTCAACCACTACATCCTATATGATGTTACATGCCATTGAATCACAATGGAAAGCTTAGTAAGGCCTTTGGAGTGGAAGTGAAGACAGGAGGAAGACAAGGTTGTCACCTAACATCACCGATGATCTTCCTGATTGTGGTCGACTGGACTGGATCATGCAAGGAACTGTGAGGAACGAGAAGATGGGCAAACGCTGGCTGGACCGATGAAAAGACCCCAGAACAACATTTAGATTTCGCCGATGATGATTTATGTCTAATGTCGCACAAACTAGAAGAGCTACAGGCAAAAAACAACAAGTTGACAGAAGAGGCAGCGAAAATGGCACTTCTATCAGGTGAACGTAGAGAAGACAGGGATGTTGAAGATACCTAACCAAAAACAACAAACATCAATCAGCAGGAACCGGATAAATGTAAGGGAAGTTGTCTCTTTCATCTACCTAGGCACATGGAATGTCAAGCTAGGATCGGAAAAGCAAGACAAGCCTTCAATAATCTGAAATCAGTGTGGAGATCTTCTGCACTCAGCATAAAGAACAAGATCCGCATTTTCTACACTAATGTGAAATAAGACAGTGCTTCTATGTGGTGGTTGAGAGACATAGCACGACGTACATCATCAGCCTACGCTCACTCGATACTGAAGATCAGATGGCCAAAATAATAAGAATCAGCAGCAAGGAACTTGGACCTGGCAACAAACCAACCAATAACCTATGGTCCAACAAATATGTAGAAGAAAGTGGACATAGATTGGACTGGACACATACTGAGAAGGTAGATGGTTTGAAGACATCACACGTCAGGCCAGGCCATCGAGTGGAACCCAAAGGGGAAATGACGAGTCGGGCGTCTGAGGGTGATATGGAGGAGATGGTGTGAGGAAGAAATGAAAATTTCTGCGCAGTCGTGGAGCTAGAATAAAAAAACCATAGAGAAGAGAGTGAAATGGAGACGTGCTACTAAAGCCTCTTGTTCCACTAGGAACCTAAAGCACAGATAACTAATTATTATTCATCACGGACTGAAATCAGTCGGATAATGATTGAAAACTTAGGAGGACTGAACAACATTTTCGTCTTAGTCTGGGACTCCGCAGCAGTGTGCATATCAACCTTCAGTTTCATCGAATATACAATATTTAAGCATCTCCTGAATGGGTGATCCTCCGAGCTGTTGATCGGCGCTCAATACCCCGTGTTTCCAACTTCTATGAATTCGTGGTTTAGTATGACCATTAAACAATGCCATCGAGGATCTCACATACTGTCATGGATGTGCACTGCTGAGGAGGCGTAAACTAAAAAGAAGCCTATGTTATGTACTCTAATTACTCAACAAGTCTATTCTAATAAAAAGAAAACCCTTTAAGGATGCACAAACTTAACTTTGAGATTCCCCAACCTGCCCTAAGTGTAAACGCTGAGTGTGTTTAAAACGATAAACGCGAACCTTGGTGGTTGTGAAGGGGGAGCATAGGGTTTAGACCCCAGAACCAGTAATAACAGAAATTGAATGATGAAACAAGCAATGTATATTCTGAGTATATTAGACACACTTTATATCCAGCGATCGCTTCCGCTAAAGCAACTTAAAATTCACATTGTGTACCGTCTTGATGATGTGGGATTTTTTTTCCCCATTAATAGCGTTTTTGAAAATCCCTACATTCGATACTCGATAGCTCTAAGACTATATTTGTAGTGTTTTCATAGTTGACCATCACTGATTACACGTCAATGCTTTATGTACACCTAACGAGACGTATGTGAATTCTTTGCCACACTCTCTTGACCAAAGTTGAAACAACTTATCAGAAGCCTAAATACCAACCTTTCCAAAATTGAAATTTTGACATCTTTTGATAATTTTCTGGCCTACCACTATCTATTTCCAAATGCTTTTCATTGACTTTGAATATCTCAAAAAGGTCACCGGTTCTCCAACTAACTTACCGATTTCAATTGTAAACACCTTGATAAAATAAAAAGACATTCATCAGAAAACAGAACTCTTATTGTAACTTCTCTACATAGCTGCATAATTGTACAGTAGTAGCTTAAAAATATGATTGAGAATTAGGTTCGAAGAAATTCGGAACCGCAGCGATTCACCAACAATAAACCAAAGGTTTGAGTTACGCGTAAAATCCAAAAAAAAAACACAAGATTTGTCTGAAATACGGTTCTTTGTAGAAAAAAAAAAACAATGGTGACTAATAAATTACGAATCTCGAATCGTAAGTCATCTGTGAGTTTATCGCTGTCAAAGCATCTTATAGAGAATGCGTCGATAGTACGACACCCAGGCTGTGTCCAAGACAAACCAGGAAGGGAATGCGAAGCACACGCGTATGTTCCCACGATGAAGTAAAGGCATGAGATAAACAAGTTTTGAAGACAACATAAAACACCAGGTGACACCGAAAGGGACCCCAACACTAACATGAACCGTGAAAGGAACTAATATCCAGAGACGGCAACTGATAAACAAGATATGATTGAATAGGATTAACAGTTAAGTTGAGGATGCAGTAAAATTAAAGGAAAACAACACATGCTACTTAGTGATATTAAGTAGTATAAAACTAAATACACAAAAAAGGATACAAACTCAACATTACATGGGGTAATCGCGAATAGATAGAAAAGGAATTAACAATCACGAAGTTTCAACAAGAGCAAAAGGTCAACATCAGTTAAGAAACAAACAGACACTAAACTGTGTATCGGAGATAAAAATTGGACTTGAGTGGCTAGAAATCACCCAGATTGATCCGTGGGTTTCGTCAGTCAGCTAGATTAGAATAATCTAAAAATAGGACGGTCGTTTCGCTCGTCTGAGAGCCAATCCATCAGCAGTGCACCCGGACGAATTCAGGCGATACAGCAAAATTAATTCAGATCACCTGAATCTTGCTGGGTGTAATGCAAAATATGTCAAGTCAATCATACGTAAAATAATGAATCGAGCTCAGAAATGCTTATCGTCTTTCATAACACTAAGATGAGATAGAGAGGACAAGATTACTGTAAAGAAGGAAGCGAGAAGAATGTCACTCAGTAAATATGGGCTGTAACAGAGTGAATGGAAGCGGATCGGAGGGAAAATTATTATGCAAAAATCAAAGATTTATGAAACTAACATCGATGATGGTAGCAAAAGGAAGTGAACGAAACGCTCATTTACACAGAATACAAGATGCTATTTGCAAGTAGCCAGAGCATCTGCTCTTCAAGAAGATGCATTAAAAATCCCTTCAAACGGTTTGCTTTCACCTCATAATATATCACGTCGAATGAGTTATGTACTGTGTAACTTGACTTTGGGGGGGGGGGGATTATGGCGATTTAGAGACATTCTAAGTTTGTTTGATAATGAAAACCAACTTAAAATATCTCTAAATCCCCCCCCCCAAACCTTCAAATTCAATTGAACTAATGCTCATTGGTGAATAGCTTCGAGAAATGATTCTCGAAGTTCCAATGAGTTGTGACCAGTAGGGCAAAACCTGGTGGTCATGAGGACATTAGGTGGCGGTCACGCTATGTCATGAACTGACAGAAGTTAGAAATATAGACTGTTAGATTCCACCCAGTTACAAATAATCGAACTGTTAATACGGAACAGTGATTGAATGCAAATAGAAACCTGCATAGCGGAAAGTTTCAAACCAACTGTCCACGAAAAAGGCCTTGATGGGTGGATAGTGTAATCACACATTCACATGACAGTTAGGTAAAACGTTTGATGGCTGAAGTGAATTTGAGACATGGTCATCAGCTGGGCTTTCTAGTTCAGTCAATAATCCGAAGGCTGGTGATTCGAACCCTGATGTCATGTAGCTTTTTATTTGATCTTCAACCATCACCTTGATATCAAAAGTATCAGCTTGTGAAGTAACGCCTATTTATTAACAATTTATAATTAAAAAAACTATTACACATAAATGTTACTAATTTATTTGCCAAACAATTTCTATACCAATTTACTGTTTGAAAAACTTATTGGCTGAAAGATGTTTAATAAGTGAGAAGTATTGAACAGTGATTTTTCATTCGCGACTAGAGACGACGAAGTTCAAGGGAATTCCTATTCTTCTTCAAGGTTGTACTTTCAGCACTCTCAAACACTAATCAGAGGTATCGCTAATACACGCATACTTAATTGTCGTGCAGTGTGTAAATGTGTGCAATAGAGCAATTACTTTATCGTAATTTCAGAGTTTTCATTTCTCCCAGCTATTCAATTCTTTCTCAAGGTAAAGATTAACAGTAGTGAATGAAACCGATTCAATCAATTATCAACATATCTCTCACTGAAATTATAGTTCACTGCTTATTAGAGACTGAATTTGGTTTACATTTCTTGAAGATGGAATGTAGAGAGGAAATGATCTCTAAGCGATGAAAAAGAGATAACTGATGTTAGCTGGTTAGTCAATCGATGACATTAATTGATATTTCCACTACTGTTTTCTAACCCACAAGGTGAATGGTTGAACACTCATCCCAAGAGTTACAGATATTTGGTTTGACCCTCTGTATAGTAACCCAAAGCACACCATAGTAAAGTTCCATGATAGAATGAAACAACCAACTAGCTCCTATTACTTTTTAAACAATCCGCCGTGAACCTATATACAAGGAATCAATCACATCGTTCCGTACATATCTTAGTAGCTATGCTCCCCAAACCATTTAACCACAGCAGAGTCAATAATTCACAAAATGAAACAAACAGAAGTGAAATGACAAAAAAATAATAACTATCTCTCTTCACTATTTCTTACTTCATGCATTAATATTCTCCAAAAGCATAGGACAACTCGACCAGGGCAAGCGAAAAGACCACCAGTTCGACCAGCACCTGGACCACAAGGCCATACAACACGTGGATTATTACTATCTTTAGTATTATTATTAGTAGGATAATTGAAGTGTTTACTTGCCAAAGTTGATGTATACAAAGGATTACATGGACAATTACACGGTTGATCTAAGTTATTCATAAATTCTTGTGTATCAAAATGCCATTGACTCTTTTGTCCACTTGTTATACCTGTCGTTGTATGAACCATCTTGATGCATTCATCTACGCATTCATGACAGTGTGGACAGTTTATAATATCTGAAATTAAACAGTGATCCGATTACAGTTGCTAGTTATAATAAAAACGTGAAACAGTGACTTTTATAAACGCGTAAAACTTAGAAAAACAGGGAAAGAAGATGGTATATACTGACGAAACAGCTATTCGATACTGCCTCAACAATATAGCCAAGAAATCACTTGTAGTCTTATATAGTCAGTAGCGTGTAAAGGGTAACTAGTTTTCTAAAGCTTGGTAAGTGTGCAGGGGTTCGAACCCGGACTTTAATAGTTGAATCCCTAAATGTATAAGCTAATGAGCCATAACAATCTCACCGATACGCGGCTGCCACAGAAATCTCTATTCTTTATCAGTCTTCTAATTGATGTTAATTTCTAAATGTCAAACCTTTCGCGAAAGGATAACCGTTTTTCATTGATTACTGGGATGAAACTGAACCATTAAACCAGTGTTCAAGAATAAAATATATACCTTTTCGTAAGACGTGCAATTGGTAAAGGTGAAAGTATACAAAGAAACAAAACACGCTGAAACGAAGTGTATAACAGAGTGGAGGTTTGGTTTATTGGTCTGGGGAGACGATCTTCAACAACGGGTCGCGGGTTCGAGCCTCGCTCCACCTACCGAGGTTTGGGTAATCAGCAGGTATAATTAGCCGTCACAATAAGGTGTGGCTCATTATCTACTGCACGATTGTGTACAAGTTCATGAGTGCATATCAATTCACTTCAGCATAGAAGTGTCGCGTCAATAAGCCTAGTGACCACACACTGCAAGACTTGATCGATAGAGTCCGGTCAGTCCAAAGCAACAAGGTGTAAACAGCTACGTAGGTCACTACAGGTAACTTATTCATGTGACCAATCCAATCCTTAAGGGTAGCAGTCATGGTATCAACAGCTTGGTAGTAAACTTTCTGACTTCAGCACTAGGTGAATATGCCCAAATCATTGTGGAAGGTATGCCTTTCTGATGAATGCCAACAAACACGGAACCTAGGTGTGGCAGGGTTTCCTACCAACTGACTCTCACCGTCCATGTGTAGAGTAAAATGTGCTACTAAACAACGTGAGAAATTGCGAATCATTAACGCTTATCTGTAAATTTCGCTCGCCGGATCGCAGTGGTCTCAACACGAGATAACTGTTTACCTTATTCAAGACGTTTCAGCTGACAAATAAATAATTTGTAAGCTCCTTATCCAATATATAGTGTACTAATCCCTCTAAATCAGTTGGCCAGACCCAGGTGACTTGGACAATTTACCTTTATGAGCTGAATTTGTTCAGGGACACCGCTGATGAGGTCATCCAGTGCTGAGATCACTCACATCTAGCTAATAGAATCTACAGATCGGCGTGAGTAGTTTCAACTCACTCATGTCATCTATCTGTAGATTTCTTCGAATTCATGACACCTTTGTGTCAGACATCACACCTTATGATCTTGGCTAGATTGTTTCCAATGGCGGCCCCATTGACACCACAATCGAGCAGTCTTAAAAATAATCGCCTATAAGAACTGTCAATTTGTAAATAATTCGTAAACTGATTATTCAAGTAAGATAATGTCTACTTAACAGACACAAAGACAACATACATAGGAACAAGGAAGACGAGTAATGATGGATCGTGGCTAGCAGAGTAATTCAGGATACGCGTTTCGTCCTGTTTGAGATCTGTCAGCCGGGTCCACCTGTAACCCAGTGAATGTTGTTCCCACTGAGACCTGGACCCAGGACCAATCGCACCAAACTTCGGGGCGTTACCCATTAGGCCATTGAGACACAATAGCCACTCTTTTGTGCGGCGCGAATAATATAGCCTTTGATATCATAGCTTGTAAATCAAGATGCAACATTAAAATTCTCAATCTTGTCATGAAGATGAGTTGGTTGACTGATTCAAGCCTGAACTTTGCACTGAAGAAGCATGTTAGATCTTCAATTTCTTATAGCTTTCAGGTTATCTACCCGGTTAATTTAACTGATTGTTATTTATTCGCTATTACCATTATCATTGTGATCAGTGTTTCCTTATTTGCCATCTACGCATATTGACCACTCGCTTCAGTCGTGTAGATAAATGCAAATTTCTTGATTGGGATCTGCATGACAACTGAAAAAGGTGTATGGAAACTCCAAGTGATATGATTCACAATCGTCAGATCAGATTTCGTCGTTGCTTTATATCTTTTTCTTCTCGTTTTACAAATTTCTTCCCCATTTCCCAATCTTCCATGGAATGGATGACGTGGATTTGAGGTATACACACGCTGATAAAATGCAGGGTCTTTTGAACATGATGAGCAGAGATCTGAGTATGCTTGACATACACTTCACACTTGTTAGATGTAAGGTAATGGCTTCAGAACTGGTCTGCAACTACTCCCAGTTCAACGGCAAGGAATGAAATGATAGGATGCTTCGACCACTTCACTTACTTGGGAAGTTATATCAGCTCAAAGTGCCTGGTTGGTGATGAAATGTCAACTCAGGATATAGAAAGCTCATTTGGAATTCGCCAACATGAATCACCACTTGCGCCGTCTGTCGAGATATCCAACTATCTATCAAAGGATGAGTATACTGGACTTCAGTCTGTGCTGTCCTGTTATACGGCTGTGAGACCGTTGGAAGTAGACAATATGAAGCGATAACACGACTTTAATCACAGATTTCTTCGTAGTATTGCTTGCGTTGGTAGAATCACCATGTTAGTAATCTTAGGATCAGACGAAGGATACTAGGAACGGTAGGGAAGTTAGTCGATGACGGTGTGGATCTTCATCGAATGAAGTGAACATGCCAAGCCACTACTTCTACCTCAGTGTGCATTGTTATCAGCTGCTGGATTAGATTGAAAGAAGGTTCAACGTGGTAAACTAGGACTTGGAACCAATGCATGAAGTCTCTGACTATTGCTTTCGGCCATGTAGAGAGATGTAGACTACCTATCCGTAATCTTCAAGATGATAAAAAAATTCGTGGTTGAGGATACTCACTGACATGGATGAAAATCGATCATTATGGAGTAGGTGTATTCATTCTTTAACGTCTTCTAATGCTGAAGTATTTTTAGTAATCTTCATTTCCGAATTCTCTTTCCACTCATACACTTTTGTCTACTTTTGATATCAGTCAGTTTCTATCCACTTGTTTCTTGTCAGTTAGTGTGAAGTATGGCGACCTGAAACGATCCACTTATGTGCAAGATTCTGAGTTGATTTTGTCGATCGTGTCTATCTCAATTTTTCATCTTTCTATCTTATATCTTGAAATGTGGCAATTTGAATTGTCATACAGTAATGTTAAGTCTGATGTTGATATTGACTGACTGCTGAATTAACAGTACATATCAGTAAGCAATCTCCATGTTTTTGAATTTCAGATATTTTTCTTTCATTGTCATCACTATGTATACTAGTAAGATACCTTATTTCATATTAACATGACAGATAATAGTTGCAAACCACTGATCCACAGGCACTTCTGAACGAGGTTATCATTCCCATCACATGTAGTGCTATTCTACGACGGCTGTCTTGATGTCATCGTGTCACAGCGTATCTAATCGAAATTCATTCAGCATCGTTGGGTACATCCATGCAGTAGGCAACAAACCATATCTACTGTGTTAAGGGCTAATGATACTGCTATCTTTCTGCTCAAATCTCGGTCCATTAAGATGGGTGGGAACCGGCGAACTACTGGCAAGAATAAACTCTCCCATCCAGCTTCGGTCTTCTTCTCTATTCGTCCCAGGTTGCAGTCGGTCGCTTTTGCGTACGAAGTTAGCAGTCAGTTAAGCATGCGTATTATATCCGTTCGGAATATATAACAGGTTAATGCATCATATATTTGTGTCCGAATCATACTTACCGGTGTACTGAGACAGGTTGGTCAAGATTCTATGATGACCACATAACACATGGGAGTGGTATACAGCTGATTAAGTTCTTCATATGTTGTTTTGTTGGTGGTGACTAGCAGTGGAATCCACTAAGCACGTTTTGTCATGTTTAAGACTCGTCAGTAAAGTTAACAAGGGGAAATTCCAATTGTCAGTGTGTAACAACCGATAAACATTACCTAAGGTCATCGTGACTTAGTAGATCAATGTATGACACTCTAGTGTTTGAAGCGACAGGTTCTGAGTTCGAGCCCAACCGGAAGTGAAGTTACTCACTGAAATAACACTACATCTTCAGCTGTTAAATTTCAAATAGGAGGAGATGCGGCGTTCTGGATCTCAATGCTAACGATCATTAACCAGATAATAACAATAAAATAAAATCCAAGGGAATATTGAAGCATTTATATTCACAAATAAATTTGCATATATTTTACTAACCTGCGGCTAAACGTGACAGTTCACGTGTAAATGTACGACGTCCAAGGTGATTTGCACGTTCGACAAGATAACCCCATGAAAAGCGTTCCACATCATAACCAATCAAAATTTCAGGATCAAAACTATATAAAGATAAATTAGAATGTAAAAATGATTGAATGCGAGGCGAATATGAATTCTGATAATATGTAACAAGTTTTCTATGAATATGATTAATCATTGATTTATTGGAATGAAATTACTGCTAATCCCGAAAGATATCAAGGTCAGAAAGCAAATTTAGCGCAACATGAATATATATATTCAGTTGAAATGAAGAAATATAACTGTTTCTCTAAAACTCTCTCGATTTCAATACAACACCCATAGGTTGAGAGGTAATACTGCTACCTAGCTGTTCAAACCTTGGTAGTTGAGAGCTGTTTTCGAAACCGTGATCAATCGCTTATAAACCAATCGTCCAGATCAGTGAGCAATAGTCACACAGAGTTTTAACACAAGTTGAACTAATCAATACATGCCTAGCAACTCATAAACCCACTGGATCATCCCCCGATCCCCTGTTTTGGTGAGATATTCAACTTCTTATCAAAGTATAGATATAGTGTTTAACAGGTCACTCTATTCATCTCCATGTTTCTGAGATGTAAGCTGAAGGTGGGTTAGAGATTATCATCATATCCGATAGCGCAAGTATGTTATATAGTTCGAGAACTGATTGAATTGACTAGGATATGTGTTATAAATTCGAAACCTCAGTCTACCCAGACATCAAACGTTAGGTGGAGTAGAATAGATTGAGAGAAAAATCCTTTAGGTGGCTAGATCAAGAGGTATCGTGAAGTGGCTGATTGGTTGTGTGGAAATTATGTAAGCAAATGTAGACTGTCTGGTATGAAGTCATTAAAAAACATGAGTTAAAATCGATTACAATGACAAAGGTTCATTCATCTTTAATCCCCATCGTGTTCATTCGAATAGTCTTCTCCATTCCTGCTGTTTCTCTCTTCTTATGTTGTTTCTTCAAGTAATGAATTTTTGTGCGAGAACCTAAACTTTCGTATCTGATACTCTGCTTGACACAACCTTTTTTATCAAGAACAATTTTGATAGACGAATCTCTCTCTATTGACAACTTTTCGAGCGCATAAAGTGTACATCCTTACATTTATTTGTAAGGAGTTATTGGTTGGTTGAAAACTTTCATGTAAACCTTAACTGATTAGTCGTTATTTGAAGGTCAAAGTAGTTCTTGATATGAATTGGATAAAATGCAAATCAACATTTTATGTCGTTGGCCACTGGGGTAGACATTATTGAGATTCAGATATTGATCCATGCTGCTGTGAGGTCAGGATAAATGCTATTGGACAATTTCGTACTTCAGGGAACCAATCAGAAAAAAGTTATTTTATTCTTAACCTAGTGGATTCATATGCTTACACTCGATCACTTTAGTTTTCATCACGGATTGATATCATTTCTATGCAATAGTCCACATAACATTGCTTCTGTTGATGCACGATATAGCCCGACTGTCATTCAATGCCGCCTATGAGTTAACCACCTCACACTTAACTTCTCATTAAAAAACTACGGGAAATACTCATCGAAACAAGTTATTAATGGGTTTCGGATAGTAAATAGGATAACTAGTTATTGGTGAATCATAGTGAGTTAATATTATCAAAGATATGAGCTAAGCAGCAGTTCCATCCCAGGTTTTCTGCCCAGTTCACACCTAGGAATCATCAGTTCAGTAATTCTAACCCATAAACAAGTTATGCTAAAACCAGCTACTTATTTTATGATATTATCATAAGATGGCATAGTAATGGTCAGTTTGAAGACATCATTCTTTCGAAGAACAAAGTCATCCAAAATGGTCGAATATACAGTTCTTCACAAAGTCTTTAGACATAAGTCAGGACACGATACAACTTCAAAACTAGTTGTAGGCAATGAAACAGGATAAGATCAGGTCATTCTCCACCCTTCCAAAAGGACTGAATGACAGAAAACCAGAACCCCCCCCTCCCCTAAAGAAAAAGGCCACTGACAAAGGGAGATCAGCATGAGTTTATATTTTTTTAAATTTCATTTTCTTGGCAACTGCTTACATACCTAAAACAACTAAGAACGACTAGATAGTTGATAAAAGAATCAGCGGTAGAATAGAAGATAAGTTTTACATATTTCTAGGTATGAAACTTTGAACATACGTTCCCATGCCTTCCAATAACATAGAATTGTGTAATATATCAATCAGTTAATTACTGGAGAAGTTAAGAATTAGTAAGAACATTTACATATAACCTTGGTGAGGACAAAAGTTAACTTACGTATGAATTAGATAAACAATCCAAGAGATAAGACTCCATTCTGTTGTACACCAAATCATTCGAGGAGTTAAATGTCTTGATTTATGCTTTCTTCTCTTTTCATAACCAAAATTAGTTAGTCCATGAAAGTATTTACATTGTAACTGTTTCAATGGAATTGTACTAGCACCAGGTAAATCCGATTGAAGAATTAAAATGAATAAATCTGTACAACGTGATTGTTGTTCAATAGTCTGAGTTGTTGAAGATACTTGTCGAGGATGTGAAAAACTCAAGCATGCAACTTGAATAGGATCTAAGATAGGATCTGGTATCAATCCACACCTCGAATGAGTAGTTGACGATTTCATCGACTTAGCCAATACACCAAAGTCAGTTGATGTTGGAATAACACCGGACGATCCAGTTAGACGACTACGACAGTGCAGTTCTAAACTAGCTACAGTAGTATGATCAACCTTTTGTTATTGTTTTGTTATTGGAAATATTAAAATGATAATACAGTAAATGGTGTATGATAACAGATGAGATGAATAGCCTGAGAAAGGGTATCCATAAAAAACACCAGCAAACAACACAAACAAATATATTGGAAAATATAACTTCAAATCACGAGAAGTGAAGAGTTATAACAATGACTGACTGACTGATAGATAGACAAAATCAATGTAGAATCTAGCACATAGGTGCATCGGTTCAAGTTGCGACGATTCGCAGTAGTATACAAGTGGATAGAAAAAGACTCATACCATCAAACTAGATAGGGTCGTGTGAGAGAATAAAACGAACAGATAACAGTGATCGCCCACCTCAACTGTGTTCAGATAACCACCTATTTCTAGCTAGTACAAATTTCAGACATAAAGAAAGATACTGTCTGACATGGCATCCATCGAGCTCAACTCAGCGATCCACATAGATAGACCACAATGTTATTAGTCATCGCTGAAGATCGGTGGAAGACTGCTACTTCTTCTGGAGTACATGTTTGGACAGCGACCAAGCGTTGTTCCTAGCGTGTATATGCCTGCGTCTCAATGGACTTAAGGAAAATTTGGCAACAAAACCACTACGAGTGCTGCTGAACAACGAAAACACCAAATCCGTGTTCAGTGAGAAGTTGGCTAGGCAGATATTAGAACAGAAGACTAACAGTCATCCAGAAGAAGCTTGGTGCCATCTCCAGTCTGCTGTAAAAGCAGGAAATGAAGACCGTAACCGACCGCGAAATAGTGGCTTAAAAGAGCCAGTGGATATCAGCAGCTTCTTCCGAACTAATGGATGCACGTGAACGCATCCCTGCAGGCTCTGAATACGACGAAGAGCGGGCACAATTTAAAAGTAGACTGAAGAAAAGTTTACGCAACGACCGCGAACAGTGGTGGGCAACGAAGGCTAAAGAGTTGGAAAAGGCAGCGGCGATTAATAACACTAGACAGTTATTTAAACTTATTAAGGAAAGTAGGCAGAAAAGGTCAACTGCGGTTAATGAGACCATAGCGGAGAAGGATGGGTCTGCGATTCACTCACAGAGAAGACGAATGGAACGATGGGCAGAACACTTCCAGGAACAGTTTATCTGGCCTCCAGCCAGCATCGCCTTGACTGCTTATCCAGTCGAATCCTGAATGGAACATTTATATAAGTCCTCCAACACTAGCGGAAGTCGAGAAAGCTGTAGGTAACTTCAAACGAAGAAGGGCAGCAGGACCAGACGAACTAACTATTGAGATATACAAGGATGGTGCTAAGGTACTCTTAGTCATGTTAACGGAAGTGCTAACTAATACATGGGAATCAATACGATCCACTCTGAATGGTCTAAATCATTGATTATTCCAGTCTTCAACAAAGGCGAGAAGTCCTTTTGTGATAACCACAGACGAATCAACCTGATGAGCGTAGTGGCGAAAATTCTAGGTACTATAATTCTTCGACGCCTGAGTTAAGCTCGGAAACAGCAACCTCGAGAAGTTCAGGGCAGGAAGGCTTTAGACCCGGCCGTGGGTGTATCGACCAAATATTTACAGTACGGCAGACTCTGGAACATAGGCACGCTTACAGATGCCTGATAATAGCTGTAGTTCTAGACCTGAAGGCGGCGGCATTCGACTCCGTTGATCCAGAAGTCTTATGGCATTGTCTCTCACTGAAGGGCGTGCCGAGTGAGTACATCACCTTATTGAAGGCTCTCTACTAGAACACTTGTGAGCGTGTTAGAGCCAATGGTGAGATATCCGCGAAGCTGTGCTCATTGACTGGTGTCCGTCAAGGATGCCCACTGTCTCCATTTTTATTCAATTTTATCATAGGTATTCTCATGAAGGTCCCCCTCTCGTCACCTGATTATACAGGGGTTGACCTAATAACAGGAGGATTTTCATTAGACCTAGAATATGTAGATGATATAGTCCTGTTAGGTGAACACGCTGACAACATGCAGAGTCTTCTGAACACTTTCAGCGGCAATTTGGGAATATCTGAGATGTGTTTCTCACCACCCAAATGCAAATTATTGCTCCAGAATCGGTCTCCAACAATGCCTGGACTAACAACAGAGAGTGAAGTGGTTGAGTGTGTCGACCACTTCACTTACCTGGGAAGTGGGATTAGCCCCGGTGGCTGGCTCAGTGGCCGGTGAAATCTCTGCACGAATACAAAAGGCTCAATTGGCTTTTGACAACTTACGCCACGTATGGCGCCACCGTGATATCCGATTGTCTATTAAGGGTCGCGTGTACTGCACCTGCACAGTAGTCCTCTGTGTTCTACTCTATGGCTGTGAAACAAGGCCATCGAAGGTGGAAGATGTGAGAAGGCTAGCTTCAGGTGTTTGACCACTATTGTCTTCGTAGTATAGGCAGTATTTCATGGTGTCACCACGTGAGTAATGCAGAAGTTAGGTGTAGAGTTTAAGGGAGAAGAGGTAAGTCAGTTGGCGAGGTCATGAACCTTCATCGACCGAGATGGTTGGGACACGTACTACTTATGCCCAGTCCCCGATTGCTTCGTCACGCAATGTTGGCTGAAGTAGGTCCAGGCTGGGAAAATGCCTGAGGCTCCCAGACTAAAACATTGCACCAATGTATGAAGTCTCTGACTGTTAGCTTGAGCCATGTGGGGGCGATGCAGACTTGGTGGTTGGGGTCCGCGAGACAAGAGGAACCCAGTGGCTGGAGACTCTAGGGGATATGGCTCAGAATCGATGTCAGTGGTACAGATGCATACACACATTATCCTCATCTTAATGAAGCTATACCAAATCTCAGCATTTTCTCATTCTTCCCTTCTCTCTTTTAGTGCTTTATATTTCTTTTGATGGGATTTTCTTTTCTTCATCTTCCATTTCACTGCCTTTTTACATGAGGTACTGATATGAAGTGTGGCAACTCGGACCGTTACGCAGTAGTGCCAGGTGCTATGTTGATTTGGATGGATGGATGAGAGAACAAACAATCTGAAGATAAAGATTGGTTCGAATATTCAAGCTTCAGATGCCAAAATGTGAAGATATTTGCGCAACTATGGTCGACTTTCAGACGTATGAACAACGGTGTTCAACCACTGATTCCCAGGTAGTCTACATCTTCTCACACGGACCTTGTTGACTGGTGCCTTGACTTGGTCTTACTATTTAAAACCCTTGTCTAATTTAATCGAACTTCCCCTTGCATACCACGTCAAGGTAGGCGGTGGCTCAGCATTTGCAGCACACGTCCAAGCCACCTCAGCTGATGAAAGTTCCCCACAATATCAATCGACTTGCCAAGTGCCCTTCGCTTGACCTCCCCATTGCTCACGTGGTGGTCCCACCACAAACGACCAATGCTACCACGCAATCTGTGATAAAAACTCATTATTCGCTTCCTATCTTCTACTTTAAACGCTTTATCTCATAACCGTATAAAAGATTAAAACAGACCGCATCGCAGAATACTCAACTTTTGATAGATAGCCGAATATCTCGCCAGTCGGTGATACAGTTGGCGAATGCTGAAGGGGCCTTCTGTATTAAAGCTGAGATTTCTCCAACAACCAGCTGGTTTGATGCAGTTCTAATCACACAAAGACAACCTGAACATTCTAGAATTTATTACAGTTTGACAACATATCCACTGAATAAAAGATGTGTCAACTAGGCTCTTTCAGTTGATCAAAGAACCTTTGGATAAGAGATCTCAACCACTGAAATTCCCGAAGAGATAGTCACCCATAACTGTATATCTATAACAAAGTAGAGTGGTAAAAATGTTGATGACAACCCTCGACACACTATCGCAATGACCTAACTACAGATTAGATGTAAATTTGTCACAGTAATGGTGATGATGATGGGATGGGATGCCGCTAGCTCACCGTCTGACCAACGTCTACTTAACAGAAGCCACCCTCTCGAACGGAACTCGCTTCTACTAGTTTCACACAGGAAACCTAACCTCTACCTAACCTAGAGGCAAAGGATGGGACAGTGTTTGATCATCAAGGGGGCGGGGGGGACAGTGTAAGGCTTTTTAAAATTTAGTCATCCACTTTCTGGTCTCGATTTCCAAACAGTATTATATTCTCATTATAAATTGTTACCGTCTGTCTATTGCACATCCTTTATACTTGATCAGTCGGCGAAATACGCTTTTCTATTCTAAACCCTCTCCTCTACATGACCTCCTTTCCACCTGCAACCAGTTATCGACAGGCTTATCATTTGGGAGTATTCATTTCCATGATATACTAAGTAGACATTTCCCCTGGTAAGTTAGACATCCCCATAATACTTACTAATTAACGGTCACTATGCTAGTGTTCCTTAAAACTTCTTCAATATATAGGGGTTAAAATTTCATTAGTAAAAACGTTCTCCACACTTGACAGCAAGTATCAAAGTATATGATACTAAGACATCATATCAAATACGCTTTTCTCAGTCTGATAGTTCAATTACTGTAAGGTATCGGGTCAGTGATCCAAACATCGATTTTTCGAATCCTACAATGATCCAGATTTCCATTTAACATTCAATCATCATCCAGTATACATAAATACTAACACACAATGCAATAATTTGAAACACGTGTTTCTGAGCTGTCATCATCATATCGATGGAGGAAAATTCAATAATATGCTATTAATAATTGTTCAATTCCACTTAACAAAAGTTTTACACCGAAAAATATTAAACTGTTAAAAAAAAGAGAATAGATATTTAAGCACTATAATGAATTCATAACAATCCAAACTAGAGGTTTGCGGAGAGTTATTAATTGATTGTAGGTTGATATTCATCATGGACTGATATCAGTTGGAAAAACATTGGAAACCTGGGAGCGCTAGACAGCTGTTTCGTCCTAGTATGGGACTCGTCAGCAGCGTTCACCCACAATCCTTCCAGAGATGGAGATCGTGTTATATAGTCAACTGATAGGAGTAGGAAATATGAACGGTTAGACTTCGACCCAGTGGCTCAATAGTAATGTGCTGGCCACGGAACCTGAAGGTCCTGGGTTCGATCTCTGGCAGGGTCGTAGGTACGCACCACTGAAGAATCCCACACTAGGACGAAACGGCTGTCCAGTGCTACCAGATTTCCAATGTTCCTCCAACGGATATCAGTCCATGATGAGTCCCAACCTAAAAACCCAAACAATTTTTTTACGGAAACAGTATTCATAAATGTCTCCTTTATTTAGTCTAAGTATTGCGATTCACCAACTCAAGTTGAGTTACTAGATTATGTATCACATCAAGTATATAATGGTTAAAATGGCACTATTCATTATTTGTTTAAGAGTTAGGCTTGAAGTTGATTTCCTACCGCTTGGATCCGACACTTCTCTACCGTGCAAATCACTCACATTACAGCACATAAAATCATCCTCCAAACCTACTTGATAATGTTACTACTACTACTACTACTACAGTTACTAACAATCAGGTGTATATGAATGAAACTAATTTCATCACCGGTTGGGCAGAATACAGAGAGGTTTACTTTCCTAACGCTTGTCATGTAAATCAGTTTGAAAAACACTCAGTTCTACGTGTTGCGCATGCCAAGTCACAGCCTACCAAGACGTTCAATACCAGGAGAAGTTGGATTATATTATAAAAAGGCTCACGGTAGCCAACCTGAGACTGCGTACGAGTAAATGAACTCCCTGACTGTTGGCATAAGTCACGTAGGAAGTTGTTGACTGATTGTTTGGGACCCTCGAGATAATAGAAATCAATGGCTGTAGAGCCTAGGTGAAATGGGTCGGTCGTCACCTGATGCCATTTCACTTACTTGGGCAGTTGCTGGTAAAATCTCGGCTGGAATACAAAATTTATTTGACACTTTCCAAGCGACGTCAACCATGATCCCGACCGCTGAGATATCCGACTATCTATCTTTCAAAGGATGAGTATACAGTGTTGGAGTCCCTTCTGTCCTGTTGTACAGCTGTGGTACATGGCCGTTAAAAGTAGAAGACATGAAGCGGTTGTAGAGTTTTGATTACAGGTGTCTTCATGGCATTGCTCACGTTTAATAGAATCACCGTGTGAGCAATCTTGAGGTCAGTAGAGGGATACTAGGTAAGATAAGCAAGTGGATTAATGAGATTGCCAACCTTCATCAGCTGATGTAGCCTGGACATATGTCGTGCATGTAGAGCAACCGGAAGTTGGATTAGGTTGGAACTGGATTCAAGATGGTCAGGCTAGGATGTGCTACCAGTTGATGAAGTATTAGTTATGACCTGTAGTGCGGCCTAACAGCCTACGACCGATGCGAACCTAACGCGCTAACGAATCGACTAACGCAAATCAGAACGTTAACCACCACAACAACAATACCACCGACATATAAAGACAATAGGAGATGGACTGTTCACAGAGAACTGTTTACTATCTCAACAACAATCAATATAGTTGAGAGTGATGCTGAATATACACATTTCTAAACGACCCTGACAATACTAAATTCACACATAAGTTAAAATAGTTAACCACCGACGAGATTTCAGCCTTGACAGCAGAGGGAAGAAAAACTAGTGACGGTATGAAAATAACCAGGTAGGTTATTTTAGATCAGGCAGAAGCTATGGAAAACTAGGTGTATATAGCAGTCCCTGATTATTGATCTGAGCTGTGTAGGGAGATACATACTACCTAGCTGAGGTCCCCGAGACGATAGAAATCAGTGGCTGAGAACTGTTGATGATATGGCTGAAAATCGGTCAATGTCACTTAGATGTATTCCCTTTTTGACGTCTCCTGAAGCTTGAGTATTCAAACGAATCTTTTTCGGTATACTGTTGTGAAGTGTGGCAACTGAAAGTGATGCAGTTGTGTGCAAAGTTCTACGCTGATTCTGTCTATCTGTCTAACCACACTATTCAATGAATGCTTTACATGTTCACTACTTCGATTGCTCTGTTTTATGTATCGAAACCTCTTAATTAATGTTTGTCAGTTTATACCTTCGTGGGCATTAGAAGTTAAGCAGTAATACATTCTGACTAATCTGTATTTCGCACCTGTTGTCACTCATCAGCAAGAAGCATTTGTAACCTTTAGGAAGTTGCATTGTATATATTAGGAGTCAGTCTACAGGAAGCACTGAACATCAGATAGTGCTAAGAATTTGGAATTTAAATAAGTACATCCTTCTATCCACTGACCACCCATTTGTGTGCACAATCAAGTTCTACAGGGAGTCAGTAATAGCCCGAATAGCTTAGTGTTTACGTTTCCTGACTTCGTCACTAAGTGATTCGGATTCGAACCACCAAAAGAAAACCTGTATTCTTGTGAATACAAATGCACCTAGCACGAAAGTGAGGTCAGTCAGGGCGTTCTAACAACTAATTCTCAACATCTAACACCAAAATATACTGTACCACATTCCTTAGGTCAGTAGCCACATGGCTTGCCTGATCGATGCATCTTGGTCAGTTCCAGGCACTAAAGAGTAAACAGTTACATCAGTAACCCAATTCATGTAAAAGGCATATGTCTGCGGGCACCCAGAACTGGACCATTCATTTTCTAAGTCAGAGATCTCAGCAAGCGGCGAATGATCTCCAGTAGTCATGGATTCTGTATACGAATAGCGTAACCAGTGAGTAACTGATTGGTGATTGCCATTCGAAGAACTATATTACTTCGACAGTATGTAATAACTACTATTGACATATATTTCATAATAAACACAACACACTGTACCTGAATCGATGAATAACACCGTTCATTGGCTGCTTGATAAAGAACACTAACAGAAGAACTGACACCTGATAGTCCAGTAGTTGATAAGTGTTCATTACCAGTTGATGAATTCATACTGCAAACATCAACTGGATTTTGTTCAGTAGATTTTGGTACATGGACAGCTGTAGAATGTTGAAAAGAAGTATTCAACATCTTATCTGATGTGTCCTAAGAGAAAAAAAAACATAAAATATAACGGAATGCTAGTAGGTTAGAAGAAAATGAAAATACTACTTATGTAACTTTGTAAGTAGAGAGTGGATGACATAGTTTTGCATACCGTATAGAATGGTAACACCACTAGGTTATCACTCGGAGTTATGCTGTCTGATGTGTGAGAATCATACCTATTACCATACAGTTAGCCCTTACGGGTTCGAACTTGTCACATTCTACTCTCTTCAATTGGAAGGAAGACAGAAGAATATCACATGTAACAAAAAAAAAGTCTAGAGATTGTTAAATTCTTAAGGAAATCAGTCAGATAACCAACATAATAACAGTTAGAGGCCACTAATATATTGATGTCGTTTCCTATCTCTCGCGTTTTACCTCAACCTGGTTAACTCATCAACTCAGCTGATGACAGTTTATAAATTCACACGATTGACTTATGTTTTTTGTTTAATATTACACCATGAAACCTCACACTTTTCAATCTGTGATCTCATGACACATAAATAATGGCCAAATAAATAATTATGATTGCTACTGGGTGATGATTGAAGGTGAAATGAAAATTTGGACAGCGGCTGGATACGAACCAGTGACTATCGGGTTTCCGGCCCGGTGGTCGCTGGTTCGAATCCAGCCGCTGTCCAAATTTTCATTTCACCTTCAATAGTCAATGGTTTAACAGTAAAAGAAAAGAAAACATCATGTAAAACTGTGCAATGACCTCTTCCTGTGATAGGCTATTACATAATTTGTTAGTGGAAATACCAATGAAGTTATATGGTGTCAATTTTAGATTTGGTAGATAATCAGCTTAATACAGAAATTTTTCTTCTTGGACTACCTGACAGAGAAAATGATTTGTGTCCACTAAACCCATGGGACATCTGCTTCAGACCGGTCACATACAGCCTATTGTAGATTGTTTTCAGATTTGGTTGTTTTAACGCCAAACAGAGAAAACCTATACCACCAACACCGAAAGACCTTGGGGCAGAGGGGAGTGTGCTGTTTTTTTAGGTAAACCGTTTATAGCATCCCACTCCGGTAGAGAAGTGTAGCACTACTGGTCATGCACGAGGAACACCTTACTGCTGTCACGACCTATCCAGACAACATTACAACCTTGCCCTCAGACCCTCATCAAAGTTTAACGCTTTACACTACAATGGTAACTGTATTTCGTCTTACCATTATCCAACAAACCCATTTGGCATGATAGGACCTCAACAGAACAAGCCTTTCAGTCAATGTAGCTCATTTACTCATCATGACATACAAGCTAGACCATCACGATAAGGTAGCGGCTATTGGTTGGGTTTACTACAGATGACAGAACCTCAGCAACCACAACCACTAACAATAACACCGACAACTTGTATTCCAGTCATTCGTTTAACATTATTTCTGTAAACAGGCTACATATTGGCAAAAAATTCCTATTCAATTAATGTTGAGTTGTATGGACGAATGAAGTTCAAAGTAAATTCTATCATGAGCTGATATGATATGATTTCAAAGTAGACAAAGTTGTGTCAGAGAATAAACAATCTGAAGATAACGGATAGTGCAACTATTCAAGCATCAGACGACATCAAAGAGTGACTCCATCTGTGTCACTGTGACAGATTCTCAGGTATGCCACCAAAAGTCCTCAACCATTGATTTCTTGAGTCTCGGGGACCCCACTCAGGTAGTCTACTTCTCCCCACATGGCTCAGACCAACAGTTACAAACTTCAACGACCGGTGACATGTCTTGGTCTGGTCACCTTGAACCCTATTCCAACCTAATCCAGCTTTCCCTAGGATAGCATCTAAAAGAAGGTGGTGGATTGGCATGCACAACACATGTTCAAACGACCTCAGACGATGAAGGTTCATCACAACAACAATAGAATTACCTTTCTTGCCTAGTACGATTCGTCTCACCTCAACATCGTTGACACAGTGATTCCGTCACACGCGAGCGATGCTACGACAACTTCTGTAATCCAAACCCCGAAACCGCTTCATGTCTTCTACTTTTAACGGCCATGTCTCACAGGCGTACAACAGGACAAAAGGGACTTTAGCGCTGTATACTCATCCTTTGAAAGATAGATAGTCAGATATCTCACCAGTGGGTGCCACAGATGACGTCAGTTGGGAAATACCAAACTAATATTCTGTATTGAAGCTAAGGTTTCATCAGCAACCAACCTGTTTAAGCTGATGTAACTGCCCAAATCAGTAAAGTGGTCAACACATTCCATGACTTCTATCCTTTGCATTAACTTGAGAGTACTTGCAGCAGACCAGTCCCAGTTCATCATGTGACATTTGACAGGTGTCAGCAAAACGCACGCCAAACGTACTCAGATTTCTGCTCAACACGTCCAAAAGGCCCCTTGCATTAAGTTAGCGTTTTCACCTAACAGGACAATATCGTCGACATACTCCAAATCAAGCAGATGAATTTCAGGGAGTAAATCAATCCTTGTAATGTCAGACGTATCTACAGTCATGTCCATGAGTACATCTAAGATGAAGTTAAATAGGAACGGTGATAGTGGGTATCCCTGGCGGACATCACTAGATGTTGTCATTCATATGACAAGTCTCCATAAGCCCGTACATGGCTGCTTCAGTTCGAGTAAAGAGCTTTGATAAGCATTACATACTTATTCAGTGCTCCCTTCACAGTTAGACACTCCTAAAAACACCTGCATTCTTCGTTAGTGCTCTCTCTACTCTTAATGGTAATATTTTAAAGTTATATAGTAGGGTGGAAGGGATTTTTACTGTGTTGAACACTCATCTCCTTTTGACAACTTAGATTGTAATCTAATCTCACAAGTTTGGCATCAGTTAGCTAAAACTGAGCGAGTATTTTACCTTTGTGACGCAATCTCCTCCTCAGCCACTAAATCCCCACCGTTTATATGACTATTGAGGTGGAATGATCAACATGCTAGGTCACCTTATTCACGAAGGTAATAGACACTGTTCGCAATCTCAAAATGACAGCAATAATGGTTTGGTGTTCTCTGAGCTTCGATAACTTATTTGATTGTAAACAGTTCACTCACTGTTGTCAAACAAAATATCAATCTAGTGCAGTAAAGAATGCTCTTCAAACTCTCTTACATTACAGCGTAAGATGTTGCGAAAGCCTAACATTTTTTCGGGATCCTTTACCTATCAATATTACAGCGATTACACATCATATTAGTTCCAGAAAGCTCTCACACTTCAGAATGAATATATGAAAAACAAAAGGTTTTCCGATTACGCATTCTGCATCTCCTCACTGACTAAATTTGAAATATTCCACTACAACAGCGCTAAAGCCATTTATTACACCAGAATCTTCTAACAACACATACTAACTAATACAGTATATGAATTTACAGTTGGCCAAATGGAGTTGTCCAACTTCTGTATCGTGGAATGACGTAACCACTGAGAGTCACATGTGCCAAGTGGTGAGCACAAAGGTTAATAATATCATCTAACCTCGTTAGTGACAGACAGACAGATAAATGAAAGCAGGACATTGCACAAAAGTATACCAGTTCAAGTTGCTCTATTTCATACCATCGTGCTAAGAAAAATTGCATAGTAACATGAATGATATTTAAAGTGGTCAGCAGGAAAGAGAATAAATATACTAAGGTCTTGAAAATGTTTAACAATTTGTAGGTGATAGAGGCTGGATATATCACCTGAACCGTCGTGGGCAGTTTTCAGCAGCCTCATTATGATTTTTCAACTGTTTATTCCTATTGGACACCAGTTTTCCAAGCAACTTACATCTCTAAACAGCTCAGACTAACGGTCAGACGCTTCATCAACAAATATCACATCCTAATCTGGCTATCACCTTAGCCGACCCAATTCTACTTCAAGTTGACTGGTGACTCAGTTGGTGTAACACATGTTCAGATCATGAAGTCTCACAATTTCTATGGCCTTTTTCATTACCATCCTCAAGTAGTACACTGCACGTCTAACTTCAACATTACTCACACAATGATTCTACGACACAAAGTAGGAGCAGTACCAGTCTAAACTTCCAGTCCAATGATTGCTAGCATATACTATGGTGTCGTACGTCCATAAAATAAGAATACAACGAAACAATCATGAACTAGTCTAAAAGGGAAGTGAAATTCAGAGAAAAATTTTAAAAATCATTCAGTAGTAAAATACCTGTGGAAATAGTTCGTTAGAATGAAGTGGTGATTCCTCATCGGTCTGACTTAGATCTAGTTGTGATTCGATACAATTTAGCTCTGTATCAACAATATTTAAAGCTTTACAATCCTTTGACACCTTCAACTTTTGAAGCCATTCATTGACAACTTGTAACCTAGGTGGTGAATGTATTGGACGCCAAAATGGTATAGATGGTGGAGATGCTATCAGTGGTGTTAATGGTAATCCATTGTATGATTGATCAACTCGATGTTTATCTGTATTACAACCGATTGGTGAAGATAACTGTGTTTGTGAATAAAGACTCAGTCTGCCTGGATGAATATTATCAGATGTGTTCGGTGAACAGCAACATGTGAAATCGGAAATTTCATGATGAAATGAAGAGAAGATGGGTTGTTCAAATAGATTAACTGATGATGACTGGTTCAACTCTGAAGTATCTATTTGTGGACTATTTATAACAATTGTATCACTAAGATCTTCAAATTCCTCTGGTGGAGTTAAGCGTCCTGACTGGTAACAAAATGGTTCAGTCGGTGAGAAAGACGATAACACTGAAGATGGTAAACGTTGAAGAATCACAACAGGATTCGAATATCTATCATCTAACTGAAAGTAGAAAAATGTGTTCAATGAGGTAAGAAATCAGATTCAATGAAACAATCAGTACGATTCTAAGGTTAGCTTCGATTTCAATGTACAATGTACAAGCTGAGTTACTTCAACGGCTAGTTACACTGCCAAGGATTGTCAAGATTAATTAGACATACCAATGGTCCACTAAATCTCCGCCTCTTAGTTTCAGTCCTATACGGGAAAAGTAGATTTCTCCGATCCTTGAAATACAAAGTCAGTTATGTGCTGATACTGATTGGCTGATATCCAAAAACACAACTAAAACTAATAATCAGGCTCCATACTATCATCAAAACTAAACACGAAAAATAATAAACAAAGGCTTTATTTTCAGAAATGAAATAATTTCTGAATATCGATATCAAAATTCTTGTTCAAAGAGATGTCTTGCCTAGTAGTTGTACGAATAAGGTTAACAATCGACTACCGGTATCTCGCATGTATGCTTTATAGGGCTGTTACTAACATTAATGATTATTATTCATGCAGTGTAATCGACAAATTATTTTGAGTGTAATTTTAATTAATTTCTTCACTTATTGTAATATTTTTATGCTTTATTTGAACGAAATAATGACCAGTAATGTCAGTCATGCCATATTCAACTGAATTGGCAACATGCTAGACACAGGACAACCTTAACAGTCTCCACAAATAAATTCAAAATTTCCAACCAATCAAATATAAGCTTCTACGGTATTATTGGCTAATTGCATTCTTTTATCAATGCTTATTGAGTGTCCTAACTAAAAACCAATCAGATTTCAAAGATATCACGTGATAAACATACAAACATACTGAGAATGAGCTACACTATCTACCAATAAGATTAGGATGGATCTGTAATTTGATTGGTGGGCTGGATACATCTGTTAGCCATGAATAGCTTGTTCAAATAATTTTCTACACAAGAAGTGGCCGCCGCGGCTAAGTGGTGTAGTGGGTAACAGTCTCGCGCTGTAAACGGTCGCCCCAAGCCCGAGTCCCGGTGGGGACAACACACTGCGAGGCAGGACGAAGTGCGTATCCTGGATTCCACTGCTGGCAGCGGCCCACCGTTACTATACACAGACAGTTGTGGCTTACACTTTAGGCTTACTAGAAGACGATATCGTTCAAGTAATAATGTAAGACATTAGTCGCTCAAACTCTTACGAATAATGTCATCAAAAATTTTATTTCATGAATTGAGAATTTTTCTAGTTATTTACCCATTATGATGTAATACACGGTGATATTTCTCACAGCTAGTTTTCAAATACTCACTCAAATGTAGTATCGGTAGAGAGTGCAAAGAAATTCATTGAATCAAGTGAAGGTTGTAATCTTGGATACAGTAGCCTAAGGAAACTCATGAAGAGTATACTAATGAGTAAAATCAATGCTTCAGAAACAACTTATGATCATCTCAATATTGTCATAGTCAGAGCTCAACATCAGCTAATTTATTGTATCATTATTCTTTTTCCCTTGGGTTCCCAGTAGAATATAGGGCTTCAGTAGAATGTCTCCATTTCACTCTCTTCTCTCCAGTCTTTTGAACCTGGCTACACCACTCCCCACAAGCTCTCATTTCTTCCTCACATCATCTCCTCTATGTCACCCTCAACTCGGACGCCCAACTCGCTATTTCCCATCTGGGTTCCACTCGAGGACCTGGCCTGGCGCGTGATGTCCCCAGTCGGTCTTCTCAGTGTATGCCCAATCCAGTCCATCTCCACTTTCTTCTGCATATTTGTTCAGCGATAGGTTCTTGGTTGGTTCGTTGTCAGACCAGAATTCCTTGTTGCTTATTCTTATTATTCTGGCCATCTGATCTTCAGTATCGAGTGAGCGTAGGCAGCAGCTGTTGATGAATGTCTGTAGTTTGTTGGAAATGCTTTTCGCGACATGCCAAGTTTCGTAACCATACGGAAGCACTGACTTGACATTGGTGTTGAAAATCCAGATCTTGTTCTTTGTGCTGAGTGCAGTAGATCTCTACACTGACTTCAGATTAATGAAAGCCTGTCTCGCTTTTCCGACCCTGGCTTTGATATCCTCATCTGTGCCGCCGACTAATTATTTCACTCATTTCCAGCTGAGTTCATGTCATGAATGTGTAGACAAATTTTATTTATACAGACAAATTCTTGTGAATCATGTGAATACGATGAATAGATGAACTAGCATACCGAGGCTAAATGAACAGTTTGTAACCTTTTTTACAAATAACACAAACCAGATATTTCACTAATGAGATTAACCCTACAAACAAAAGTAATGGCTATTCAGTGTTTAGATTAACACGATCTGATTATCAATATTGCAGGGGGGTGTGAAAGATTTCAAGCTATCTGTGGCATACAAAAATATGCAGTTTTGTGGTAGTTGTTGAGATTTAGTCAACACGAAGCCCTGTCACAATTAATTTTCGTACTGGTTGACAGCATCAACAAATTTTATCTCGAATTATGGGTAAATCGACGTTTTCTCGGCAATTCAAACCTGCATAACTTAGTGCTGAGGTAATAAACTTGACTATAAAGCCATTCAAGTAATGAAGGACTCCTTGCAGAATTGTGTGAAGTGCACAAACCGGTCTTTACTGGAGGTGACTAGTGTAGTAATTTAGTAGTTCCTAGTACTCTCAGCACTGATGGACATCTATGGATCAACTTCTCACAATGGCGCATCGATTCGAACGAAACGCCCTCAGCAACCTTCTGTACTATGCAATGAGCCACACATATTTTGTGAGGATTAGTGATACTACCTGGTTGTTCACATCTCGATAGACGAACCGGGGTTAGAACTCATAGCCCACTGGTTGACAGTCATCTTTCTAGACCACTGAGCCATAGCTTCACTCGATGTAGCACCACTCAGTGGTCGTATTGCAAAGTAGATTGGTAGACTTCAACTAGTCAGCTGAACAGCGCTAAGGACTACGGAGCCACACGGGTTATTCGTTGGTGACTACTAATATTAAAAGTTTAACTGATTGGTAAATTCAAAACTGTCATTTTTGTCTAAAGTTAACAAAAACCAACATATCAAGAGAATAAATGTTAACAAAAACAAGCAGATTTTAAATCAAATAACTTACTGTGGTTGAAATTCTAGACTTTAATTTGGAATCTAAACGAGCCAATGGTGTAGAATGTACTGTTGTATGAGAATCTTCAACGAAGGTTTTGTCTGTAAAATCTTGTTTTCTTCCGATTACAGGACTTGATATGTTATCTGGGCAAAGATTTGTGGAAGGATAGGCATGATTTGATGTAGGCACAGATAGACTGATAGGAGATGAGATGCCTGGGATTGTTCTGTTCTGTGTACCATCTATAGTTCGGGATATTGTATGTTGTCGATGGGGTAAGCGTAAACGAAGTCTACGACGTTTTCTTACGGGATTGACTCCATCTAAATTATAGAAATTTGGTAATACTGAGAGTTGAAATCACTAATTCGTTAATTTAACAATTAAGTTAACGAAGATTGCCTAGACAACAGTTTTTTTGTAAGATCGTACTCCTTACTAGAGCTCGTCTAAAACGTCACGATGGATTGAGCTCAGGATCATCAGGTTTAGTGATGAGCACATTACCACTCAGCTACTAAGTTAAAACCAAACGGTCAATACTTTTTTGTCTTCATCAATTTATGGTATAGCGCGGCCGTCATTCAATATCTTCTTCATAGGATTTGGAGAAATCAATCTTGAAGCAAGCCAATAATGAGCAATGCATGGGATCAGGATGACAAGATCAAAACGTGGTAACAATCTATGAATCTCAGGTGGGATGTCACCTCCCCCGATGTTGCAGATACGCCTTGCTAATGAGTGCCAACAAGCATAAAACATAGGTCCGACACTTCTTGCCGATTGCCGCCAACCAACTAACATCTATTAAAGTGCACCGCGATGCTGAGCCTTCTAGCTTGATGGCCACAAAGTAAAATAGTAGACAGAGCTCGGTCAACACTCAGGTGTGGACAACATAAGATTAGTTGCTATCTCTGACTGTTGGTCTGACCAGTGTAGGAAGGAGTAGACTATCTAGTTGGGGTACTCGAAATGATAAGAATCAAAGGTTCGAGAACTTGAGTGACATGATTTGAAATGGGTCACGAAGGCGCAGATGTATTCATACCTTTTTGGCATCTTCAAAAGCTTGAATATGTTCATTAGTCTTTATTTGTTTAAAGACTTTTTTTCCCACGCTGCACACTTTGTCTACTTTGATCTCACTCTTCTTCTTTACATGCTGGTGTGACGTGTGCCAAGTTGAACCAATGCACTTGTATGTGAGTATCTAGGCTGATTTCATCTGTTTGCTTACCATCTGGATTAGTATTTCAACTGGTGAATTATAAATTAGAACAAGACATATAAGCGAACAGCATTGTTTCCAATTAGATCCTCTTCAGGCTTTACTCTGATACAAATAGATCAACATACATGCAAATTATACCTATATACATACACCTAAATGACTTCAAAGACAAATGGAACGTGAAAATCCGATAAGCTCAGGTGGGTGACGACCATCTTCATCGATACCCGAAAATATTATAGAAACACGTTACAGAATTAATGTCTATACATATTTGAAAGTTTTATATAGAAACAGTATGGGGAGCATACTGAGGTATTTTTGGAAGCGATAGGCATACACAAATTGAAATCACCTTGATGTGCACGAAAACAATTTGGACTTACACACTACACTTATCTTGGTAAATTTTATCTCTTTCTTTTACCAAGTTTAGAACCAACTATGATGTCATTCTTCCTGTTTGTTCTTATCTTTCCTAATTTTATTCCCCATATTATCTTATCCTCCCATTGTTCGGTTTCATATAAATTGACTTCACAAGTAAATGTATGTGACCAAATTGTTCAAAATATACACTGTGGAAATACATCACACTCATTGGTCAGATAAACTTTGTCTTCTCTAATTACACCATCTAAATTCCAATTACCTTCAGTTGTTTGAAGATCCCCATAGATTATTCAGATGTAGAAAAATATAAGCGAACAATTGTTTTCGATAACTTCCTTCCTCTTCAGGCTCTACACTTATATAAATTCATGAGAATAAGTGAAATACAATAGTCAAAATAAGGCATGATGTACAATTTCGAAACAGTCAGCGTTATGAGTGTTAGGATTCGAACCAGCGACCATCAGGTTTCCGACCCGATGCTTTACCAACTAAGCTATGAGGTTTGCTGTTGACTAGATTTTTATTTTACTTCAATCACCAAGAGTTTTGCCCGACTACTATGTGAATTCGTGACGTGTTACTGCCGCTTGATTGTATTCACACTGGCCGCCTAGTGAATAAAATACTCTCCCTCTCTAATTCAGTTAGATTTGGATTGGGATGAGAAGTCCTGACTAGGCAGCCAATGTGAATACGACCAAGTGGTAGTAAAACATCACGAAATCACATAGTAGTCAGGTAAAAACCTTGATGATTAAAGTGAAAAAAAAAATTCTGGTCAGCACTCGGATCTCATAGCTCAGTTGGTAGAGCATTCGGTCGGAAACCTGATGGTCGCTGTTTCAAATCCGGCCGCTGTCCAGCTTTTCATTTCACCTTCAATCATCACCCAGGTATAGATAATGATTCATTTATATACATCTATTTGGGGTATGAGGATATACGCGTGTGGGTTTACTGAGAATTAAATAATCACTAAGTGGGGGTAAAAATCATATGAATACTATAATGAAATAGAGAATAACATCACGGTTGAAATTGACTACTGGTAATGGTATGAATAAAGAAGGACATAAAGCTAATAACATAAGAAAATGAATGTTTATCAATGTAATGATAATATAGAAGAAAGGGATCGAAGGTTAAAATCTGCAATTTGTGCTAGGAAAGTTCATAAAGGATATGTCGACTTTATTTAAGTCAAGGTAGACAAAGTGGATGTACATATTTCTTTTGAACACATAGATAAGGTTTGTTTGCGTTCATCCCTATGATTTAAGCTATGGATAAGATGCGTAGTCGTGCTCCTTTAAAGAGACTGACTGCAAGGGACACGGTAAATCACAGAAAAGGCGTGATCTACCTTAATCTGATGTCTAGTGTCTACTAGATGTGAGAGGATTACACTGTTGATGCTCTTTGTCAATCCTTTTCCTAATCAAGATGATACATGTTCACGAGCGCACATGGATAGAGCCCTTTGAGCCCAGAACATGTGACTAGCTCCAAAAGAGCAGTTGAACTCATAAATGCATATTGAAGTGGCCATCATAGGTAACCTATCCTTGGGTCGGTGTGTCAGTAATAGTTTGGTTGAGAAGCTGATAAAAAATTTCATTGTATTAAATTTCCTTTCGATTGATCTACTTAATCGATGTGTTAAGATATCCGAAGCAATATCATCTTTGAAACTTAGTCTAAGATAATATAGACATCTTAGCAACATTATCTTCCTTTATCTTCTCTCTAAGTTTCAATATGTGTTGAATTGTAATGGTCTACAAAAGTGAAGTTTATAACAGCATCAAACACCAAGTTAGAAATTCAACAATAGTAATCGATAAATCTTCCCTGTTCGTACCATTTTTGGTCAATAAATAACACACAGAAATAAATGCAAAATGATGATATCTTGATGTTGAATTCTCGAGGCTAATTAGCAAAGAATATCTCTTCACTTTATTGATTTGGTAATTCTTAAAGTTATCGTTTACAAGATGTATCCACACCACTGAGAAATCTTATGTAGCCATAAAAATTTGAAGCTGAATTACTTGGCATCGAAATCAAATTGTTTGTTAACAGGCTATTCACCTCATAACTGCCTCTGTTTAGTGTATGATTGGATAACGTACATTGATCAGTTACCGGATAGAGTAACCAATCCGAATATTTTGACTAGTACAGCTAGAGTAAACCAGTTGCTGTGGTAGTTATCACCTAGCCACCCATTTACATAAAGTTCAATCTACGTATAAGATGGGTTGATCAGTAACTTGTGCCTTCATAGTTTTACCGTTAATTAAGTTAAATTTTACTTTAACGTTCTATGCCTAAATTTTATAAGAACGCTACTTGTCAATCTTCCGTTTTCAATAGGTTATTTGCCTATTCGCCTCAAGGGTGTATGGACTGTATCCATCGGCTGAACCTTCATTCTTCGACTAGAGTAAACTTGCTTCTTGTGTCAGCTGAGCCAGTTGTCAAGTATTGTACCGTTCGTTCATTAACTAGTTTATATCATGTTATCTAGTCTTAAGTGCTGACCGAATTTAATCGACCATTGCGGTGCACACAGATGTTAGTTGGGTAGAGGCGATCCACCGGAAACCCTGCTCAATATAGACTTCTTGCTTTTAGGCACTCGTCTAGCCTGAGATTCAAAACTCCAGTGACCAATCGATATACCTTATCCAGTCGTACAGAAGGTCAGTGGCTTAATGGTAATTTCTCTGACTGCAGCACTGCGTGACGCGGGTTCGAATCTCAGGTTGGACATGAGTTCTATAGAGGTTTCAGATACACCTTGCTGATGTGAATGCCAGAATGCACAAAATCTAGGTTCAACTAACATTTAACATTCCAATTTGCTTAAATTCCCCGGTTAGTCACCGCTCAGCGCAATGCAATATAATGAATCTTCAGGTATCCATAAAAGAGCTCATACGCCAAAGCAGAACGGTTAATTCGATGCAGAACAACAATGGCATAATTTGCCATTTTATCTCACAATGTTTTCAGTAAAGTAGAAGTGAACAAATATTCAAAACTGATTGACAAGTTGAAATGAACAACTAACCAATCATTGAAGACAGATTTGTTTGACTGTGATTATCATTGTGATTCTCACCATAATCATCCGTAGTACCACTTGCATCCATATTTCCATCTACTTGAGGTATACGATGACAGCTGAAGAAGAAAAAACGTAGTGTTTTGAGAAGAAAAATAGTCGTGAAGCAAGTTGAATGATTGACAAGAATCAGGTGGACAAAATATTAGATTATAGAATATGTGTATCACAAAATCAATCTAATAGTCGAAGGTCTGTATTTCCATGGCGTATTCACTGACTTTTGGATACTAACATGGCCGTTTAGCATCATGAATTGGTATAATGGTTAGGGAGTCAAAGGGAAATAGACGATACACTGGAGCAGTGTTTCATTAGCAGTAGGCAAGCCAACTCCGTAGGACTTTGTGGACAACACCTCAGTCATGCAATGAATACATCATTATCATTCAACTACTGAACTAAAATTTTGACAGTTCAAACTTTAGTTAATTCGTAATATAGTGTAGTATAATGCCACTTCACTTTCTGAGGGAGTTGCATCAGCCCAAGTCAACTGGTTACTGACGAAATCTCAGCTTGAATACAAAAGGCCCGTTTGGCATTTGCCAACTTGCGTCACCTGTGACGCCTACTGGTGAGATATCCAAATGTATCAAAGGACGATTATACTACCTTGCAGTCCGTTCTCTCTTGCTGTACGGCAATGAGACACGGCCATCAAAAGTAGATGACAAAAAACGATTTACAGGGTTTTCGATCGCAGATGTCTTCGTAGCATTGCTCGCGTTTGGTGAAATCACTGTGTGAGCATTGTCGAAGTCAGGCGAAGGGTACTAAGCAAGCGAGACAAGTCGATTGATGAGGTTGTGAACTTTTATCGGCTCAGGTGGCTCAGACATGTGTTGCACGTGCTGAGTCACCGCTTACCTTGATGTGCCGTGCCATGAAAGGAGAGGTTGGATTAGGTTGAAAGAAGACCCAAGGTGGCCAGACCAAGGCGTGGCACTAGTCAATGAAGTCTCTGACTGTTGGTTGGAGCCATGTGGGGGAGATGCAGACTACCTCGGTGGGGTCCACGACATAAAAGGAACCAGTGGTTTGCAACTCTTGATGAAATGGCTGAATATCAATTGCAATGGGGCAGATGTATTCACTCTTTGACGTCTTCTAAAGCTTAAATATTCGCACTAACCTTCATCTTCAAATTGTTTATTCTCTCATACAACTTTTATTCTATCCACCTATTCTTTGTATACTACTGTGAAGTGTGACGCAGTTACGTATGAGATTCTACGTTGATGCTGTTTATCTGTGACAATTATCTATCCTCATTGTCGATTCAATTGAACATTTTTAACTGACCATTTCTTCTTGTTTAACGAATGACTTGTACACAAACTAATCTAGTAATGTTGAATAGTGGAATTCACAAGACCCATTTTGTCTCGTTCCGAACTCATCAGTTGCATGCTTCTGGATCCTAATAAGGGTTAGTACTTTGACTGTGACTTGAATTCCACACTCACTACTTCCAATTGTCTATTAAGGGTCGTATGTACTGCACACCAGTTCACTCTGTTCTACTCTGTGGCTGTCAAATATGGCCATTGAAGGTGGAAGGCATGAGAAGGCTTCAAGTGATTGACCACCGTTGCCTTCGTAGTATAGGATGTATTCCGTGTTGTCACCACATGAGTAACTCAGAAGTCAGGTGTAGAGTTTTAGGGAGAAGAGGTGAGTCAGTTGACACGGTTTTTGTGAACCTTGATCGACTGAGATGGTTGAGACACGTGTTACGTATGCCTAGTCGCTGATTGCTTCATCACACAATGTTGACCGAAATAGGTTCAGACTGGAAAAAGGCTCGAGGCTCCCAGACCAAAACATAGCACCAATGTATGAAGTCTCTGACTGTTGGTTTGAGCCATGTAGGACGATGTAGACTAGCCGGTTGGGGTCCACGGGGCAAGAGAAACCAGTGGTTGGAGACTCTGGGTGATATGGCTCAGAACCGATGTCAATGGCGCAGATGTCTACACATATTATCCTCATCTTAACGACGCTATACCGATTCTCACCATTTTCTCATTCTTCCTTTCTCCCTTTTAGTACTTTATATTTCCTCTGACTGAATTTCCTTTTCTGTCATTTTACTTGAGGTACTGATTGATATGAGATGTGGCAACTCGGACCGTTACGCAGTGATGCCTGATCTTATGTTGATTTAGATGGATGGATGGCACTACTTCATACAACAGAAAGTCATTCTTTAGACCACCGATTCACGAGAACAATGTCTTTTCAATGAGTGGGAACTATCATTCCGCGATTGATCTTCTGATGAGCCTGTCTTCGTAGTTTGTCTGTTTTTTTAATCAATTAGTATGAGCACTGAAAATAAGGTTGTTAGTCATTTTTCCTATGGCTATGTTGCGTTCTGTGAGCTAGATGGTTGAATCGTGAAGCTTTCGTTGTCATTCTAGACAGTATCATAAGGAACAACTTCAACACGAAGTACAAAGCTATCACAATCTCTCCATCAGCGAGTTAATTGCTTGCCCTGATGAAGTGATATATGATTTTGTAAGTTCCTTTCAGTGTTGTATCCCTCTCTGCCGAAATTTCCCTAACCCTGACCGTTGTACAGGCTACAAAGTCGTTCACAAAGAAATCCTAATAGCTAAGAACTTTTTATTTAAGTTAGTGTTGTTTAGAAAGACAATGAAAGCACAACAATCAAACCATCCAGTCTGGCAACTAGAAGCAAGGAATTGAGCCATGTTCATCAACATTCATTTCATTTTGTATTACAACAGATTCGCTAAGTTTTAACATATACCTATGAATCTCTTACTTGAATTTAAGCCCTTAGTCAGGTGTTTGACTGGAATGAAACTGATAATTCTAAACTGAAATAATCAATATTTGTAATTGATCAGTCATCATTAAACCCATTTGGCGTAATTTACAGCTTAAATACTCTCATGAAAGGAGACTGAAGGGATGAGTGCACAGAGACAGAGAGATAAATCAATCTGGGACCTGTCACAACAGTGTATCAGTTCAATTTACAACATTTTACAGAACCATATACAAATGTGATGTCCATTAGTATATCTATGACGAAGTTAAATAGGGATGGTGATACTGGGCATTCCTGGTTGACACTACTAGTTTTCATCAGTTCGCATGAAAACTCTCGATAAGCGCGTACGCAGCTGGGTGAGTCCTAGTAGAGAGCCTTGATTAGAGTGACATACTTGCTCCATACTCCTTTCACAGTTAGACACTGCCACACCATAAGATTTCACGGTCAACAGAGTCAAATGTCACCTTGAGATCACCAAATATGGCAAGTGTAGGCCAGCAGTAGGTATGCCTGTGTCCCAGAACAAGTCACGGGGTGAAAATATAATCCATGCACCATTGTTCAGGTCTGGAGCCTGTTGGTTTCCTTGACTTTACCGTTCTCAAGCGCTAGTTAGGCGTTGTAAAACTATAGATCCTAAGATCTTGGACACAATATTAGTCAGACTAAATTCCTTTTGATCAGCATGTTTAAGTTATACACAGACATGTGATAAAAGCTGATAGCATTTCATACGTGAAGTTTATCCAAAACTTACAAAGAGATGCCTAAAATTTGATGGACTTTTATGAGACATATGTAGACTTTGTTACGGTCTAATATCAGTTGGAGGACTATTGAGCACATTGAACAACTGTTTCATCTGGTTTTGGGGCTCCTCAAAAGTACGCACCTACGGGCGACAAAAACCAGCATTGACAAGTCTGCCGGTGAGCACTTCATCATTCACTAGATAGGTCAGAATCCAGTGATAGACTTTTTCCTACTTGCATCACTTATTGATATAATGAGACCATTATCTAACGTCATCAGTGGGTATTCGTCTTGAGCCTAAAACTTACGACTTCTAATGTGAACTTTGCAAGTCCCATCTCAATCGATACCTACAAACTACCAGTCGGTTTACACACGTGCTTATGCAGCTAGTTGTGAAACTCAACAACCATTTTCAGTTAGTCCAGTAGGCGACGTAACGAGTTACGCCTGTTACTTGAAAGTTAATGATGCTATCTGGTTGCCCAAACCTCGTTAGGTGGAGTGGTGACCTGGTGATTGAAAGTCAACTGTCTTGACCACAGCTTCTAAGTAGCTGGAGTCAGTGTTCTCTTACTACAGTGGATGTTAAAAAGGACCATGTGTGTATCTGTTGGGCGAAATCTAAGACTTTACAACCAACAATAATGTCTACACATATGTAACCAGACAGATAACTGCAGTTATGAGACTGAGTACGAAGGTATACTTAGCCATACTAAAAAATCATTTGAAAGTGTAGCTTGTATTAGCTGATGAACATTTTCAAGTGGTGAGTAGAACAGCGCTACACTTGTGGTGATGTATACAACCACTCAGAAGATTTTGTTAGCAGTCAGATAAACGACCTTGTAGAATCCGAATATCAACCATCTGAGAATAATTTGACCTACAAATAGTTAGGAAACTTGAGTAGTTTAGCCAGCAAAATAGACGATAAGTTGTCTTGGTTATGCCGTTTTCTCTGAGCTGGGCGGTTTAATCGTCAAGCCTTCATCGTCTTCTTGGACAACATCATCAGCACTAACTTCACTATCAAGTGAGCTGTCAATATCTCTCTACAAGTGATTTAGTAGATTACCCTGACGAACTGGTTTGTGATTGGTTGTTTATTTTGATTATTGTATCGCTGACTATATAGATTCTCTTGTTGGCTGTTCCTCTGCTTCACCTCTGACCTTTCTGTCATTTACCGTTTTTTTATTGATTGATAGATTGGGGTCCATGTCTATATATCTATTGATCGCTGACTGACAACCTAAATGCCAAGCTTTTAGAAATTCTCTGACATTCTTTGTGTTTCCTCTCTCCGTCCAAAATTTCTACATTGTCCAAATTGAATTCATGTACATAATCATTCACGTTCATTGAAATGAGTGACGAAATGTAGTGGCGTTTAATAGCCAATCGGTGCTCATGTAGATGAAGGCGAAGAAGGCGGCCACTTTGTCCAATATAGTGTTGACTACAGTCATTGCAGTTGATTTTGTAAACAATATTCGGTTTGTCTTCTTTGGCTGTTGCATCCTTTGGTTTGCACGATAGGGTTTGAAGGAAATTTGTTGGTTTATGAGCCACATCACTTCCAAGTTGTCTCAGTAATCTTGTCATGATTTCTGACATATTTTTTACTTTGGATAGGATGATCCGCTTGTTGATTTCTGTGGATGACTATCGATGCAACAAGGGACAGGCATCTCTTGATAAAGTTATGTGGATAACTGTTCTTCTTCATGATAGGATATCAAGTAATTTTTTCGTGAAGTTATCGTACTGCAGTGGGTTCTCAATCTCATTAAGTTGTAAAGAGTTTAGTGGTTCTTTGAACTTACAGATCCATTCAACAAATAACATACTATCATTATGGTTAGACCAAAAAAAGTGAGATAATTGGAGAGAAAAACTAGTGCATATATATATATACATATATATGCCTTGCTCAAAAATCGACTAGTCACGTGGTCAATGGAATTCACTTACCACTGTACATTTCTAGCATCTTTATTGGCTTGATAATAAGTCGCAGCCTATTGATCGGCATCCCAAAAGTATTCATGATTGAATATTAACAATCCTTTCACTTCATTATATTACGATAGTTGTGCTTACCGACTGAACAAAATAAGAAAACTTAAATGCTTTCCACACATGACTTTTTATATGTAGATAGGCATTTCAACATCCATGTAGACACTAATGAAGTCATAACCTTCAATGTTTGAACATCAATGGAAAATGTTGTTACTAAATGCAATGAAACAGTCGATACAATCATCACTAATGAAAATAAATCAACAACTCACCTTGATTTTGAAGAATCACTTCCAGAACTCCATGAATCGAATAGAATATCTGAAATACTGTCAATTTCAACAGGTTGAGAGTTGAACTGTGAACTATTTCCTCTACTGAGATGTTGTCCTGATTCTGATATCATATAAGCATCAAATGGTGGAGGTGCGGGTGGTGGAGGGGATGATGTTAAAAGTGTAAATGAGTCAGAAAATGAACATCATCTTTTGTAGGAAGAATTTTCTCTGCTTTGATTTTTTCAATTTGTACTGGAGTTGAATGTTGATGGAACACGTTGTCATCATCCTCTTCATCGTCTTCTCCACTGATTTCACTGATCGATTTCAGTTCTTGAGAAGTTAAATAATCTATAGAATTGAATAGATCATCAGAAATTTCATCCCAATCCTAAAGCATAAATATACAAATAGACAATATAATGAGAAACCATACATGGAATAGTTGAAGAATAGTACTAATGAAAAGTGTCAACAATAGATGAATCTGAAAGAATCCTTAGTACTATGTAGTAATGATGGATAGTGGCTAGCAGTGGAATCCAGGATGAGCATTTCGTTCTATTTAGGACTCGTCAGTTATCCATCATTACCATATAATTAAGAGCACAGCCAATATCGAGGCATCCGCACAGGAGCCCATATGCCAATAGAAACCGATCAATTCGGTTTAATCATCTACTTATTATTATTTTTCCCTCGGGTTCCCAGTAGAATATAGGGCTTCAGTAGAATGTCTCCATTTCACTCTCTTCTCTCCAGTCGTTTGAACCTGGCTACACCACTACCCACAAGCTCTCATTTCTTTCTCACATCATCTCCTCTATGTCACCCTCAACTCGGACGCCCAACTCGCTATTTCCCATCTGAGTTCCACTCGAGGGCCTGGCCTGGCGCGTGATGTCCCCAGTCGGTCTTCTCAGTGTATGCCCAATCCAATCCATCTCCACTCTCTTCTGCATATTTGTTCAGCGATAGGTTCTTCGTTGGTCCGTTGCCATACCAGAATTCCTTGTTGCTTATTCTTATTATTCTGGCCATCTGATCTTCAGTATCGAGTGAGCGTAGGCAGCAGCTGTTGATGAATGTCTGTAGTTTGTTGGAAATGCTTTTCGCGACATGCCAAGTTTCGTAACCATACGGAAGCACTGACTTGACATTGGTATTGAAAATCCAGATCTTGTTCTTTGTGCTGAGTGCAGTAGATCTCCATACTGATTTCAGATTAGTGAAAGCCTGTCTTGCTGTCTTTCCGACCATGATTTTGACATCCCCGTCTGTGCCGCCTGTAGTTGAAACGATACTGCCTTACCTGGGTAGGTGAAAGAGACTACTTCCTTTAGGTTTCCTCTAGTCAATGGTGATTGGTGCTTGTTGTCGATGTTATTGTTGGTTGTTGGTATCTTCATCACCTTCATCTTCTCTTCATTCACTTGAAGTCCCGTCTTCGCTGCCTCTTCTGTCAACTTGTTAGTTTTCACCTATAGATCTTCGAGTTTGTGCCACGGTATAATACAAACAATAACACTAAAACCCTGAATACTAATTATTTATTTCACGAATTCACTAAAGGGAAAAGCTAATGTATAAATTTATCTGAGATAGCTTTAATTGGCAGACTGATTGTTAACTCACAATATTGATAAGTAAATTCTGAAGGACTCGAACCAGTGATCTGTACCTGACCAGTAGCACCAGAACTGATATGGAATTCATATCTACTCAAGAGTTATTTGTTGTAGGCAGCAGAGTTAGCAAAACAACAGTGAGATCTTAACATAAGAGCTGCTGGTTTGAGATCGATTGGAACTTATATTTTCTTCAGATTTCTACTGTATCCTCTTTTAGTTGACCAATATCTACACACATTCAGAGATTGGAAGTGATAGCCAAGTAACTCCATGTGTAACCTTGGTCTAATCACTAGCCATTCTTGTTTACAACTTCTCAATCACTCCATCTATACTCTTCAGGCACTGTATGTTTCAATACATTTTTGGTAAAAATATTGTTAGTTCCACGTTAAAGCATAAATTGACGTTATGTTCCCTTTATGTGTGGTAGCTGGTGTCAGAGGAGTATAGTGTTACAACTGCGTTTTCACCTAGCAACTAGTCAGAGTATACAGATCAAGATGCAATAACTCAAAATACTATAAGTATGGCAGTTGTTGAGTCTGATAACTAAGTCTGTCCTAGAGAGAGTTGGTGGATAGTTATTGGGAGATAGGTGAATGAGTTGAATCGAATCGAATCGCAATGCATTCACCAGCCTTGTGCACATTTTTAAATTAGGCAGTGAGCCACACCTGTTGTGTGACGGCTGATAATACTATATGGCTGACCAAACCTCAATAGGTAAGGCAGAGTTCGAACCCATGACCCATAGGTTGAAAGTTGTTTGCCTAAAACGATGAGCCACAGCTTCCTCAGCACTCATGACCCAAACTGATGTCAAACCGTGGTGAATGTTACCTTTAAAATATTTCAATTTGTATGAACTTCATATTATCTGAGTGTGGTCCTTACGGGACGAAAAACATCACACCCGATGATCTAGAAAACAGTTAGTCAAAATTGCAATAAAATTCATAGTAAAAGGATTCGAATCTTGGTTCTAAATGAACGTCTAAAAGACAGAATATTCTTAAGGTTTTACGGACTTTCGATTATACGGCTCGGAAACTAAGTTTGATTTTGCTAAAACAGCTGGAATTGTGACCGAATGGTGGTTGCGTGCTTGGGTATAATGATACTGAGACTCAATAGACACCTCAACTGAATACCTTTACGATTGACCTCCCTCAGTACCTTCTGATTCACTGAGCCACGAAGAAATCAGAAGAAAAAGACGGCCTGTGACTGCAAGAACAGAGACAACTTTTATTAGGCAAATACATGACATATATGTATTTATAAAACTCCCAGAAAGTGAAACCATAAATGAACCAATCCCATTTCTTGTATGAGGTCGGATTTCTCCAATCAGATTCTGATGTCAACGCATGCATAAATCACGACCTGAACATGATCTGATCATGACTTGAAAACAATTCCCCTATTGGCTACCTTTTTGTCGCTACGTATCAGTTGGACATCTTGTTTATTTCATTTTAAATTGATATTGGGTCAGAATAAGGCTGAGGGGGACCAGAATAAGACATAGTACCATTCCATAAAGTCACTAGCTGTTAGGTTAAGCTGTATACTACGATACAAGCTAAATGGTGTCCTTTCACATAAATCAACCCAAGATCTCGTCAAAGATACAATGAGTATTCTTCTCAACGATTATCAGAATTTTTTAAAGTATACGAGAATTATAGCTACAAACTTGGTAGAACTAATCCAACCTGTGTCTTAACGGGAAAATTTATGGATAAACAAACAAAATGAACTGCCATGGAATCATCAATATCTGAACCCATCGCTGAAGAAAAGACGTAGAGGTTAGAATCAATAGTCATTTCAATAATCAAACTGAAAATTTGAATTTCTTACATCAACAACACTTTTGTAACTATCAAAACAAGTGAACGAGAAAACATGTTCAATCTCACTAAACAAACCTCTGAAAGTATTCATTTCACTAAACAGGAAGCAAATAATGAAACCATGTTCCTAGGTGTGCTTATCAGAACGTTATGGACTTAAGTGTACAAGAAAGTGATAGACACAGAGATCAAGTTATGAATTACAACAGAAGCAACCCAACATCTCATAAGAACAGTTGCATACAAGTGCTATTCATGCAGCACTCAGTAACTGCAGGAATCAGAAGGAAACCACCTTTATAAAGTGTTCAGAGTCAACGACTATCCAATCAACTTCATCAAGGAATGCATCTTAACAGAACTGTAGTCAAGACAATTAACTCAACCTAGAAAATGAAATTAATTTGAAATATACATCAAAGATGCCTTAGGAACTGCCAACTGATTACTTCATCCATTCGGTACCAGAGTAACACGCGAAACAACCAAATCCTTGCACAACATATTATACAAGCTATTACCCGGAGAAGAGAAGACGATTATAATCTACAAAATTAGTTGCAAGGACTGTCGATGTCACTATGTTGATCAATCCAATTGTCGAATAAGCACTAACTTGCAGTCAGACGATACGAGATGTCTTCATAAATAGTGATACATGTAGATAAACACAAACACAACTTCGTGTAGGTCGACGTGGAAATACTACAGAAAGCAAGCTAAGAAAGTGCAAGAGAGTTGCTGGAAGCATGGTACTCCAAACAAACGGAAATCAACACGCGCATACACATGTGTGTACATTAAGCCAATATATACGGACTACTATGAAGGGATCAGCCAAGTGGGAATCAGTCACGTAAATCAGTAATCAGACACTAGATGAAGAGGATATGCCAAACGATAACAACAATGATAAAGGTCAGTCCCTGATAAAAGAAGAAGGGCAGGCCGATAACGCTCCAGTTAGGCAAACTTCCTTTATAAACCTTGATACAATTTAAGAATGCTTCACTTCTTCATGAATTAAGTGCTGATGAAATTGCCCAGTTTGGTGACGAAACGTCCAATTAAAAACCTCAAAGCTTAGAGAGCGACAAACAATTGTCATGCCCTCATAACTGTCGTACACTATGATTCGCTTACGTGTCATTCTTTTCTGTTTCACTTTTTCTTTGTATAGTACTGTGAAATGTGATAACTTGAAATGATACACTTCTGTGTCAGATTCTACATTGATTCGTCTGCCACCTAGCACACTAAACATTATTTGCTGTATACCCCTAATTTTGCATATTGCAGTTTTGTGCATGACTTACATGGCTGCTTTCACAACGTTATTAATTTTTCTCTCCTTTGCTCTCAACGCTGAACTCTCATTGGTTATTAGCTATATGTGAATTCAGTGTTGTCAAGGTCACTCAGAAATGTATATATTCAGCACCTCTGTCAACTGTATTGACTATTGTTGAGACAGTAAAAGCTGTCTCTCTGTCAACGGTCTATCTTCTGTTCTTGTCTTCGGGCGTCGGTGTTGTTGTTGTGGTGGTGGTTGACGATCTGAGTTCACAATAGATTCATCTATTATGAGTAATTTCACACACCAACATCTAGCGAGGTTAAGTTGACCGGACGTTGTGCTTGAATACCAGACTGCAACCTGAACAACTTATCTATTTTCAGTCATACGCTGAGAGGATAGTGTCCTGGTGCTTGAAATGATGGATACTGGATTGAATGGCGAGTCATTGTCATGAAGGTATGTCCGGTCCTAATACTACTAACCAACATCAAATAAGTTATATGATCCATGAATTGTAAGACGTAGAAGAAAAAAAACTCGAATACACAATGTAGAAAGACATCCTAAATGCTGATAACTGAAGAATTACACAGACACAATTCATCTACACAACGGAAACACAATTAAACTTCTTACATATGACACTGATGACTCATTAGTGTTTTGATCAACTGATAACTTGGCGATATGCTCGTTTAAATCACCTCCAGCCGGCTGAGACATGTATTCATCATCTTCAATTGTCTTGTTGACTGTTGCCAAAAGATTACCACCAACTGTCAGTTCATTTGTAATAGATAGTTGGTTGCATACAAAGGACAAAGCATATTGTGTTGCATTTGTAATCAATGTCGCTTCATCTTCATCATCATCATCATTATGACCTTCATGGCCATCTTGCTCGATTGATTTTTTAGTGGTTTGTGATGGTTGGAGAATTGAAATTTGACTAGCTATACTATTGTTGTTGAAACCCTTGAAAAATGAGAATACATCGAAAGCAGTTTATAGATATTTATGCATAAAGTACGAACTATTCTCAACACTTAACTATCTGAGAACAATGATATGCTAAAATGAAACCGACATGAGGTTCTAAGGTAGTATTCATCAGTTGAATAACTATTGAAAACCTGAAAGTACCGTAGTGTGAGACTTCTTAGCAGAGGCATCTGTGACCTATGACCTCGAGAGAGGTCGAACCCAATCCTTGCGGCAAACACCTTAGCCGTTTAGCCACTTGAGTCGAAGTTCAATAATTGACTAACTAACGAAAGTAACGCAGAACCTCGTATACAGGCTACAGTAGTACACGAAGAACAGTTGGATAGAAGTTGTGTGAGAGAATAAACAATTGGAGGATAAAGGTTAGTGCGAATATTCAAGTCTTAAATGATACATCTGCGCCATTGTGACCGATTTTCAGCCCTTTCGCCAAGAGTCAACCCAACCACTGATTCGTATGGTATCGGGGACCCCAGCCAGGCAGTTTACATACCCCCGCACGGCTCACATCATCAATCAGGGACTTCATGGACTGGTACCACATCTTGATCTGACCACCATGAACCCTCTTCCAGCTATCTAAATCTATGAAGATTCACAATCTCATCAATCAACTTGCCTATCTTGCCTAGTACCCTTAGCCTAACCTCATCATTGCTCACACGGTGATTTCACCAAACCCTAACAATACTACGAAGATATCTGCGATCAAAAACCCCGGAAATCGCTTCATGTCATCTACTTTTAACGGCCATATTCCAGCTGTACAAGAGGACAGAAAGGACTCCATGGTAGTATACTCGTCCTCTGATAGATAGTTGAATATCTGATGTTATATAGTGCAATTGCATTTTAGTTAGTAACTAAACACCATCAATGAACTTTGCAAATGTGAGTCATGATTGCATTTAATGTTGAGTCAGCTGTTGACATGTATCGATATATCAGGAGGGCAGTTTGACCCGGATGAATACGCTTCGTAAAGAGCTAAGAACAACTAAGCATTAACTTAAATTATACGACCATAAAAATGTATTACTGCTAGATATGAGTACTTCAACTTTATGTTTTCACGAATTATTTGAGAAATCTGATGTTTTATGAGATAACTAATCACCTTCTGAGGACTTCTGCTGTAGTAGTCAATTTGATAACGTTACAATATTTAACTGTTCTCATGTTTACTAGAATTACTATGTGAGGAATACTGGGGTCAGACGAAGGATACTAGGCAAGACAGACAAGTCGATTGATGAGATTGTGAACCTTCATAGACTGAGATAGCTTGAATATGTACTGCGTATGCCAAGTCACCACCTACCTCGATCTACCATTCCATGCAAAGGCAGGTTGGATCAGGCTGGAACAGGATTTAGGGTGGTTAGACCAAGACGTGGTACCATTCAATGTAGGGAGGTGTAGACTATTTGGTTGGACTCCGTGAGACGAAAAGAATCGGGCACAATGGTGCAGATGTATTGATTTTTTTCGACGTATTTTAAAGCTTTAATATTTGCACTAACCTTTGTTTTCAAACGGGTTGTTCTCGCATACAACTTTGTCTCCTTTGATACCGGTCCTTTTCTATTCACCTGTTCTTTGTGTAGTACTGTGGCTACGTCAGCCAATGCATATATATATATATATATATATATATATATATATATATATATATATATATATATATATATATATGAGATTCTACATTGATTTTGTCTGTCAGTCAGTCCACCTATGAAGTGTGGCAACTTGGACTGATCTATTTGTAAGCAAGGTTCTACGTTGTTTATCTCTCCGTCTGTCAGAATCGATCTCAGTGGTACAGATGCACCCATACATTATTTTCAGCTTAATCACCATACCGAATTTCATTATGTTTAATTCGTTTGTGTTCTTTTTTTACAACTTTCTACGAATTTCAACTACACTATCTTTATGCTTTCTACATTGATATGCTAGTATGAGGTGTGGTGACTGTGTGATGTAACCACTACGCAATATTGTTACCCAAGCAAGAAAAAAACAGAATAGAATGACAGTCGGTTCTTTACCTCAACTTCATCGACTTTCAAAAGGCCTTCGATAACATCGACCGAGAAGTAATTTGCCAGCTGCTTCAACACTACACTTTCAGTGTCACAAACCTTTATTGACCTCATTCAACAGCTACATCCTATATGATGCTACATGCCAAGTGAATCACAATGGAAAGCTCAGTGATGCCTCTGAGGTGAAGACAGAAGTAAGACAAAGCTGTCTACTATCAACCATGATCTTCCCAATTGTGGTCGACTGGACTGGATCATGCAAGAAACTGTGAGGAGCGAGATGATGGGTAAACGCTAACTGGACCGATGAAAAGACCCCAGAAGATTTGGATCCCGCCGATGATGATTTATGTCTAATGTCGCACAAACTTGAAGATCTACAGGCGAAAACTAACAAGTCGACAGAAGAGGCAGCGAAGACGGCACTTCCATCAGGTGAACGTAGAGAAGACAGAGGTGATGGAGATACTTAAGCAACAACAATAACAAACACCAATCACCATCAACGGGAGAAATCTAAAGGAAGAAGTCTCTTTCAACTACCTAAGCAAAGCAGCATCGTTTCAACTTTAGACGATACAGACGAGGACATCAAAGCCGGGATCGGAAAGACAGCAAGACAAGCGTTCATTAATTTGAAATCAGTGTGGAGATCTACTGCACTTAGCATAAAGCGTGAACGAAATCCGGATTTTCAACACTAATGTCAAGTTAGTGCTTCTGTGTGATGGTTCACACACTTGGCGCGTTAGGAAAAGCATTTCCAACAAACTACAGACATTCATCAACAGCTGCTGCCTACGCTCACTCGATACTGAAGATCAGATGGCCAGAATAATAAGAATAAGCGACAAGGAATTCTGGCCTGTCAACAAACCAACCAAGAATCTATCGCTGAACAAATATGCAGAAGAAAGTGGAGATGGATTGGATTGGGCATACACTGAGAAGACCGACTGGGGACATTACACCCCAGACCAGGCCGTCGAGTGGAACCCGAAGGGAAAACGACGAGTTGGGCGTCCGAGGGTGATACAGACGAGATCATGTGAGGAGGGAATGAAAGCTTCTGGGTAGTGGTGGAGCCAGGTTCAAAAGACTGATGAGAAGAGAGTGAAATGGCGACGTGCTACTGTTCCACTAAGAACCCAAAGGGTAAATAATAAAAGCAAAAAAAGAGGCCTCAGTGCACTTCAACTAACCGAATGTATACGATTCACACAGTTTTGACTGAAAAGTTATCATCAAATATGATCAAAACTTCAGAAAACAGTTTTATCCCTTGTATAATAAATAGTAGTCTGATACTCATTTTAAAAAAAATAGCATAATTACAATCTCTTACATGATTCAATATTTCCTTTTCAACAGTATTAATCGGACTACTGTTTGTCCAATCAGCATCATTAGTCAATAATTGTGAATGTCTTAAAGTAGTAGCATCCAATGAACAATGCATTTTAGAAACATTATCTAAATGATTATGCAATTGATCCAATTGTTCAGTCGATGGTACCCATGCATCAAATTCTTCAGTTGCACTAGCTAGACGATATAATTCCTGTAAACCAGTGGAACTAATTGTTGTAAAACTTGACACTGATTTGCTTCTCGTTGGTTGTGGTATACTGCTACTACTACTACTAGTAATACTATTAGTAGTAGTGTTATTGTCAATAAAAGTTTTCAATACAATCGGTTCTTGAGTAAGTTGAAGAACGGGAATTCTATCATCGGTCGCTTCAATGGTATGATCATCTTTATAGTTCTCAATTTCTTCATCTGCATCTTCATCGTCTGTATGACTACACTCAAGCCATTTAGAAATGTAATCATCGTTTGGAGTAGATGACTCTGGAAAACATCATCATCACATAAAACACAAGGAAAAAAGTTTATAGAAAAAGTTTCAACCAATGCTATGCATACTACTTATATACATGTATATACTCGAGATCAAACCAGGCAGTAACCCAGCTTCTAAGTAAAAAAAAAATGTGATTAACTGTTTTCTTGCTGGCTTGCTCGCTTATTTTAGCTTCCTTTAGGAAGCATAATGTACAAGCCTTTTTTTGATAATAATGATGGAGAGTATTTTTTTTAGCTCAGAATGTGTATTTTCACTCTGAGTTGTTCATTGACTTGCCCTTCTGGTTGGTTAACGTTCCAATGTCATGTCAGACAGCATTATCAGTTCACCACTGGCTCTTCAAGAAAGTGAAGTAATTCGTTTGTGTATAGGTATTTATGGCATGTTTACTTTGGTTGAATTCAATCTGATTGGACGTTTGATGAGTATCTGGGCGTGTAGTAAACTGTGACTAGTTGAAATATTGCCTTCAGCTAGACCAGAAGGGTATGAAATTAGGTCATTGGTTGACTTCTTTTGTTTGAATATAGTAACGCTGATGCTGCTTTGTTGTGAATGGTTAGCTGTTATTATACGAATAAAAATGATGAAAGTGTCGCTGATCTGAGTGGTTGATATATTTTGTTCCTCTGGTTATTAGTTGACATTGATTGGTTCATTTGCTTTAAGTGAAGGGGTGTCACAAGCCTTCGCTAGTGAGGAATATCCTTTTCTACTGATTGGTTAACTGAGGAAACTGGCTTAAGCATGAATGAGATATCTTCATTTAATTGATTAATGATCCCATGTTTAGCTCTTTTGAGGATTCTCTTGCATTTAGATCGACGATTACTTGTCTAAGTGCAAGACCGTCAACAAATCTCTGGTCGCTTTTGAGTTTGCATGTTTCAGCATTTCGAAGTTATCCCAGTCGACTGTATAATTGTGGTTGTCACAGAGGATTGAGATGAAAGACTTCATAATGTCATGATGCCTGACAACAAGCTGCTGGTCATCCAGGCGCTGTAATACTGTTGGTCTGCTTGATTGTCTCATATAGTGGTATCCGCAAATATTGGTAACGTTGGTCATTTCTTTTTTGTTAAATGGGCTTTTTGTTTTACATAAGATACACCGTAGCAATTTGATTGGTTTGTTTCACACAGAATTTTAAGGGGATATACAAGCCCGGTTGCCGTTTTCTATTTAGCCAACTTCAGAGGTTTGTTACTGATCAATAAACTTGTTACTGCGTTTATTCACAATTCCCAAAATAGTCGTCTGTTAAGTGAAAGTTGATTTTTGTTAATAATTCTGTTTTCTAGGAATTAAACCATCGGTTTCACGGATCCAATTAAACCTTAGTGATGGCGATATTATGTGGAAACACACTTCCCCATTGAATCAATCATGTTGAAGATTTTCAGTCAGCATTTGACAAGACAGCTGGTGAAATCAAGGTCACTTATCGATTTTTCGGTGTTTGAACTGTGGCTCATTGGTCTAGTCATTCGATTTCTAACCGGTGGGTCACAAGTTCGAATTAAGCCTCACCTAACAAGGTGTGAGCAATCACAACAGATAAGACTCATTAACTAGTTGACGAATTCGAACAGACAATTACAAATCCAGTTAAAAAGTGGAGAACTATTTGCATCGCTGCTGACAACGTAGACATGTATGTCAAATTAATTGACAGGGTTATGTTGTCTTTAATGCTTTTTGAAGATATTATTCCCCTGAGCTGAAAAGATTTCAGTTGATAAAACGGTTCACATAGAGGATCATCATATGTGCTGCTGTGGTTCATTGGTCTAAGAGGTTGATTTTTCACCAGTAAGCCCAGGTTCGAACCCCGTTATGCCTGAAAAGGTTAAGACGGTCAGGTCCTCAAACTACAGGTGTGGCTCTTCACCTAATGTACAAACCTATACGGAGTCACTAAGTCATCTTTATCCATTCATTCGCTTACGATATGCCCCTACACCGTCATTCCAAAACAGTACACATGGGTGTATAGTTTTTTATATATACAAAGATGACTGAAGAGTACCCTTTCTCCTCCCCCTTTGCCTCGCATATACTTCTCTGGTAAACTTTTACTAGTCTGAAATAATCCAGGATATCGTTATCAACGGTAAAAACAATAGGAATATCTGGTCAAAAGTTATCTACCTGTAAACGTTACGTCATTATCCTGCTGCATCGGTGGGGCTGCATATTGATGAAGGAGATCAACCCATTGACTAAGATAGTGTATTTCACTTCCTGACAGATCAACTCCAATATCCTCTTGAAATAGAAAACAAGAGGCAGAACAAATCAACCGTGAAATCATCAACAACTTTATATGATATGTAGGAGGGTAGAATGATAATTGAAGAGAAATTGTTTATTCACTTAAATATGAATAGTGGAAGCTAAGCATGAGATGTAAAACTGTACATAACTCACGTTCAACTGGTAGTAATTCATCTGCAGTCGGTAAATCAGGCAGTTTTTCTGACTGATTTGTTCGCGATGCTCGACGCATCTCCTCTTCAGTCCACATAGCTTCAAGACCAGGATTCAGGGACAAATTATCTACATGTTTGGTAGAAAATAAAAAGTGAGATGCTAATCAGCAACAACAAAATTTGTATGAAGATGAGGATTGAATGGAGTTGTGAACTAGGTCAGTAAGAGTCTTCAACCGCTAATCTCTAGCATGCCAAGGGTGATATCTCAAATTCCTAGACCTTTTCACAGCGTAGATAAGCACCCATAAAGTTACCGGTTGAATGTTATAGCTAAAATTAACTCTTTCGTACCCTAATCCAACCGGAGTTAAGATATAAAATGGTCAGTTGTGCTTAAAACACGTCAAAACCACAGTTGTTGACACAAGTTCACAACTAGCTTTTTCTGAGACTGTAAACTCAATCTGATTTTGTAATGTGGTGGATCCACTAAATATTTTTAATGCTTGAAAAACATCGCTAACGGAATAACAGATTTTTTCAACAGTGAAGTCTCATAGTTTTAAAGTAGTAAAGAGTGAACTGAACAGCGTTTAGGTATCTTGCTAGTGATATGGATGATAAGTGGGAAATTCCAGCCGAGTATTTTGTATTCATGTCATCCACCTGTCGAGGTCATGACAACCACACATTAGACGAGGCTTAGTCTACTGCACGAAAGTGCACATGATTGCTGAGTGTATTTCGATTCATACCAGCAGCAGACCAGGTCCGATGCTATTCATCAAGTAGTTACCCAGTGAGCCTTAAAACAAGACTTAACACTCTATTCATTTCAGTTCTCTACAAACTAACTGGTCATGCCATGCTAGAAGTTAGATTAGGTTGAAACAGGACTCAGTGTGGTCAGACCAACAAGTGGCAGTAGTCTATGAAGTCACTGACTGTCGGTCTGAGTCGTATGGAGAGATGTAGACTACTTGATTGAAGAATGTTGGTGAGATGACTGGAAATTAGTTAACATAGACAAAATGCATCCACTCCTTGACCCTCCGGTTACATGGTCATTTATAAATGCTGTGTACCTAATTCCCTAGACCAGAGTGATCTTTCTAAGAGTAAAATTATCGAAGTTACATTCAAAGAAACCGAGTAATTACAATAGTAATAGAAATTACTCAACAGTTTACAAAGAATAACAGCCATTTTTTGTGTGGAGGTTAAAAGTTGATACGATATAGAATTTCATATAGAAGTTCATTGTAATGGCATGAAAATACAACAAATAAAAGCGAAAAGGTGCCAAAATACAAAGCAAGATATGCATGAAGAACGGACAAACAGATTGACAGGGATAATATATTCACGATTTGGAAGAAGATTAAGAATGGATACAGTTCCTTTTTATTACGGTCAACTGTAAATCGTTTCGTTTACAGTCGATAATCTCTGATATATTTACCGTAAGATATTGCATAATTGTATATCAGCTAAAAAAAAAATTATTTCACATCACTATATCCAGATACATTTAGAAATAAGGAAGATAAAAGAGTGAAATTGGAGCTAATATGAAATAAAAACAAAAGAAGATTAACGGGAAAGGTAATACTTCAAAAAATATCACACTGACAATGAAAAAGAAGGCTATAACGAAGCATAGTGCTGCAAAGCCAATATATATATATATATATATATATATATATATATATATATATATATATATATATATATATATATATATATATATATATATATATATATATATTGGAAAAGGCATTAAAAATTTAACTGTAAACATACCTTGAAGGTCTCGACGATTCAGTATGTCCCATGCAGATATATCAACTTCCAACTCCATACTCGTACATTTAGGAGCGGAATTCGATGATAAAAAGTATTTCCTGATGTAAATCAATAAGATAAAGGTGGCTACTTTTGTGAAAATATTCAATAAACTACAATATCTTAAAAAGTGTCATATTATTTGGAGAAAAGCAAATTGAACAAATCCTTATGATCCTTTCAAGAATCTGTAGTTTATAACTGATAAACTAGTGGATTAGAAAATAAGCTACATCTATTGTGTGAGAATATATGAAACTGCCTGTTTGTTCTCAGTAAGTGGAACAGGGTTCGAACCCACGATCCATTGGTTTAAAGTCGAACTGTTAGACCAGTGAGCCACAGCTCCAATTTTGGTTTTCTTTGTAAGAATTTCACGATATATGCAGATTTAGTCATAAAACCAATGAACTTCAAACCAACCAGGACGCAGTGTGATATGAATGGATAGAGGTTCAAGTTTTCACAATTTTATCAACATAGATGAAATGATATACATAAATAAAGGGAACGAATGATAAACAGAAAGAAGTAACTATTCCAGCGTATAACTAGAATGAAATGCGATCTTAGCACTGTGCGTACATTCCAACCATATATTCGCCTCCGTACATTAATTGATTCCTACTAAGTCGGTAATTTGGTTCTGTCATTCAGAGGCTTCCTATATAACCTGAGGTATAAACGCTAAGGCTTATTGTTAGGTTATATGTGTGACAACCACAAAGTCTGTCGTAGTTTATCAAGGTTGCCTGTCCCGAATGTCTAAAGCGTAAATAACCTAATTAGATTATCAAAATGTAATTATTTATTACAATTCTCTGACTTTATAACCTGCTATTTTACGCATCTGAAGCTCTGATTTCGTTGCTCCATCAAGGTAACTTGGAGAAGTACACCTGTTGTGGAGCCATAAATAACTGAGAATCAGAACGTCGTCAAGTATTACATTATGGCGACTATAATGAATGATTCATTGCCTAGTAGTACTTCATAGTTAAAATTCACCCAAGTAGAATGACACGCTTACACTGAACGTCCTTCAATCCCAAGTAACATATTCACACTTTAGTTACACAATATATTCATTTCATATAAGGGAAAAGATCGTATTGGGAAGACATTAACCATTATGCATGAACTCAACCTAAATTATTGCTGCCTAGTTTATCGATTCTGAGAAACAAGGAAGTCAGGTTAAAGTCAAGTTTAAGGTATTCAAGGAGTAATCTTAGTGAGCACGCGCCTCATGCTTCAATTTTAGGAAACCATAAATGATGCTTATTCATTTGGTTTCATTAAGAAAGTCATTTCTCAGTATGTGGTCATCAGCAGTGATCGCTCACGATTCTACTTATTATCCCTTCTTAAGTAATCTAATTTTAAAAAATGTGCAGGCAATTGAGTTCCTATGATGGAAAACAATATAAAAATTACGGGCTTTTACATGACATGAAATCCGAGAATTCGCCATACACATTTCAGAAATTAAACGAATATCTTAAGACTGTACGACAACTGACGCCTCTAAGTATAACCAAAAAGTAGGCAATGGATGTGATAGTGGGCTTTTTAACATAATTAGTCCATCACACCAATGCAGTGATAACTATCTATACAGTCGGTGTGCAGGCAACAAACATGATTGACATGAGAGTACCGAATGCGACGGTGACTCACTAAACAACTATTCCTTACCAACATAACATGATGTGACAGATAGCTTTGTCGTTCACCATTAACAAGTATAGGAACAAATAGCACATTACGGAGCTACTGACAAACAGTCCATTTAAGGACCTGTGATATTCAGCAGTACCTACAAGTCAGTACAGACCACATCGGAAGATTTCAGATAATGTAAGTAGTGCATTTTATGGAACAGGGTATCTTCATTGCATGGAGGTTAATTTACATTGCACATATAACCAATCCCTGTGTGTGTGCCATAATAAAAAAACGTATGGAAGGCAAAACTGTTCGATTGGACAGAGGCCGCGGATTATCCAAACGACATAAACTTGAAACAAGCATAATTCAACTTGAAAGGAATAGTTGAATGGTTAATGAGGAAGTCACTGGAACTGACTGTGTTTGATATCTATTAAGTTGGAGCAGGAGCAGGATTAAACCGAACAACAAGGACCAAACCCCAGGAACTAGATGCGAGGGATCAAATTCCATCAGTTTCCTACGCCCACGTCATCGATGTAGGATGTTGGAAGCCCAGCTTGTTTTCTCAGAAAAGGAGAAAATTAATACGGTTTCCAGACTGGCTGAAGATTATCTAGTGAGGCTAATAAAAAATAATGCATGTAAGTATGAAGGTGGAATTTTTCTTTTGGAATGGAACTGAAAGACTAGATTCTACAACTATAATGGTTGACCTCCCAGGATTTTTGAAAATCATGGGTGATACCTAAAAACTTCAGTGAAATAGACACTAAATTTCTCCAGAGGTAAGTCTTACTACACTATTTGTGTACGTTAAACCAATTGAACAATGTCACGGTTCAGTAATGTATCTCCCCGAAATTCTTTTTAATGTAAAACATAATCCCATAAAACGAAAACAAGTAAAGCAGTACTCCAATCTCATTCCAGCACCTATTATAAGACTAAATACTTTTCAAACAATTCGGTAGCCATAAATTCGGACAAGAATTACAACATAAAATCGATAACTGTAGTGACTTACGAGTTGAATTTTGAAGGACTCCACAAGTCTTCAGATTTTTTCAACAACGATGGAAAGCCTATGTAGTTTGAGACTACGGGAAGTGAGAAGTAATGGATCTAAAGACTTACCACGAAATTTAAAATATCCTGCATAAAGCAGGTTCATACCATAAAGATTATAATCAACACAGAACTGAAATCAAGTGAAAATTTAAAATAAAGATCAAACCTGCAACAAGTAAGGAATGTGAGTCTCATAAGTTTGGAAAGCACGATTTAATATCGCTCCACTTTGTAGTAGTTCGGAACAAGTAGATACTAAGGCAGGATCAATGAGGTACAGTTTGATGAAGGGTTTCGCTGAATCATGATAACCGTATATAGAACTATGCAGGAGTGACAAGACAAAATAACTTACACACCGGATACCACTGAAGCATCGAAAATGTACATTTCTCTCATATAAGGGGTGCTTAACTTAGAACGGATAGATTTCTCCAGAGAAAACACAAAATCTCTAATAAAATTTTCGACGTCTGATTCTACAGCTGGTAGCTCGACGAAAAAATATGGCAAAACTCCGTGCACGTTTACGCAGATCTTTTGACCTTGAGAGGATTACAATATATACTGCTTAAAATACCTGTAGTTGTTGTACCATATACTCGAATAACCGGCATTCGACTTGAATAAGCTCCTGAGAATTTCGAATAACACATATCTAGCTCGTCTATTGGTGGCGAGAGGTAATAATCTAAAGAAAAGACTTTCACAGCAAGGCATCCCGACAACATTAGTCGAAAAGATGCCTTCAGACGACCTAGTGTAGTTATGTACATAAACCACATGACATTTTTAATATCCAATAACTGATTAACTGGGTAGTAGGAGCCAGTTAGTATTTCTCCTCCCACTGTTAGACCTTAAGAAGCGTCTCACCTTTACTGGCTGGTTTCAGCAGCCAACATCGACAGTGCGACCAAAAGAAACTGGTAGATTTTATCTCTGGTGTCTAGTTCTTAGGACTTCGTTAGTGTTGTTCACTTTGCTCCTGAAGTAGACAGAGAAATCTCTTTCCTTCCCCTGCTTTTGGCTTCGGTGAGGTGAATGTTTTTGTGGCTTGGTAATTGCAACTCGTAGGTTGATAATGCTAGGGGACTATGGGTTTCTGTGGAGGTTAGGGGCCTTTCATGAGTCCAGTCTATATAGGTGCATAAATATGGAAAGCAAGACAATGGGTCGAGGCGTTTGGAAGTTATCCTGCAAGATAAAACTAAACGATGTGAGCTTAGTTATTGCAGAAGATTTAGCAGATAAGCCACCTTTTGATCAACTAGGGGGATGAGTGGCAAATGTGAAGGAATTAGTGGTGGGGTGGTGCTTTCAGTAATACCCTGAGTGTGTCTGCAGTAGGTTATATGAAATGGTGTAACTCTATGACCACCTTTCGAATGAGCCTACTGAGAGGGGGCTGTGACTACATTTCGTTGCAATGCATTCTGCAATGCACATACTCTGATGGAAAGTTAGAACTGCCCCTGGTGTTGACTCTACAATCGACTATCCTGGTGGGGTTCCGTCCTGACATTGCAGGTAAAGTAAGTCGTTTAGGTCGACTTGTCCAGCCGATGATCTTCTAAGCCATGGTGGGGTCGGTTCGTCCGCAATGGCCTCAAGTAAACAGACTGAAGTTTTTCAGTCTCCCAAAGTATGCCTTCCCCCTTAGTCCCACAACTGATTTTGTTACAGATGCTTTAATTTTCTCAGGAACACTGGACTGTTTCTTAACTGTTGGGGGGAAGCCACCATACTGAAGACCTGGAGCGGCCGTACGTAGATTTATAAAACTATGAGAAACAGTTCAGAAGTCTTAGAGATCCAAAATCTATATTGCGGGTAGAAGAACTTTTTGGTGTTTGAACTGTCTTGTCTAGGTTATAAGGATTGGTTCTTTTTGTTTGGTTGTACTCGTTCGATAGCCTCAAAAGTTTATGCGGCTTATCTACCTATACCTTTTGGGGTGGTGAATGGTTCACAGGTTTTCTTCTACAACTCGTAGGCTGGTTTCCTTGGGGGAGCAACGGAGCTGCTCATAAGATCAACTACCCCCTTACCTCTCCCGTCTTTATTGGCGCCTGCAAGTGAATGTTAAGCGTTACTCTAGGATTAGTGTAACAGATGGGTCGAATAGAGAACAAGAGGAGAGCAAAAGCATTTATGGAAAAACTGTGTTACTAGTAAGAGCATGGAGAGGGCATGGTTCATAGTATGGACACTCAGGCTAAGCAACACAGGGACGGATGAGTATACCTCCGATTGTTACCAAAATATGGCAGTGGTCAGCCATTTTCGCCCACTGGTTTGTCAAGCATTCGTTTAAAATAGTCAGCTAAGGTGGGTTCGGCTACTTCTTTCGGTGGAGCGTTCCATAGCGCACGCTCAGTGACAGATTTTCGATCCATCTTCCCTCTTTTCTCCTCGGCGGGGTGTGCGAGTGGGGTTCTCGCAAGACTGTAGTTCCCGGACCGAAAATGTTTTCCAGCTGGGGTGGTCCACTTGGGGGATTGCCTTGTGGGCTGTTATTAGGTGGCCTCTTTTCCTTCAACAGCTTGAGCGGAACGAGTCAAGTTGTCTAGGGCGTTGTGCATATGTTTCGTCGATTGTTCTGACAGTTGGCCTTGTCATCCTTTTCTTCCCCCCTTCGGAAGTGTTTACATCCCCCGGGTGGTAAGGGAAGCGCTACCGTGTTGAACACTCCTAAGTGTTGCCCAGCATAAGCCATAACTGCGATGAGATATAAATCGGAGGTTATAGTCTACAACTGCCACACTCAACAGTGTACGGTAGTTTTCGCTTTAGCCGCCATTCCTTTATAGTTGGCAATGTTATCTAGCATATCGAAGAAGTTCAGTCCCAGGCCCTCCTCCATGGATACCTCGGTGCCTGTTTGGTCGTTTGAGAAGCAGCTAGTCCTCATCCCTTCCAGTTTTTGAAAATGTATTATCTTGCGGATCTCCGGGTTTAAGCTGAAACCACTCTCAGCTATCCAGAATTCAAAATGTACTAAATAGTATTGGAGTGGCCTGGGATATTCTCCCTACGTACCATACATTGATTTCATCAGCAAATGTGAGGAAGGATGAGGAGGTATGAACGGGGAGGTCACCTATGAGGCGAAGAAACAGGGGACCCAAGGATCTCCCCTTGAGAAACTCCAGTTCTTGTTCTCCACTGGGGCAACTGAATTCTGTCCACTTTAGCACACAGGCCTCTATCCTCTAGGCATGCTGCAAGCCATGCTATGGATGATTCTGTCACGCCCACTTTTTTCGGTTCAGCAAGCATGGCACATTGCGGGACGCCATCAAAAGCCCTGTTGGAGTCCAGAAATATAACCTGGACTGGTTGCTTGCTGTCCCATCTATTGGTCCAGTCATCCCAAGAGATCGTCAGGTTTGTTGCACACGCCCGTCTGGTTCTGAAGCTATACCGAGTGGGGTAGACGACATTGTCTTTCTCCAGTAGGTCCTAAAGAACATCTGCAACCAGGCTTTCCAGTACCTTGTGTAGCATGAGCAGTATGGTCATTGTTCTGCATTCATGAATGTTGAACCCTATACTATTGATTCCGGAGAAGTGTGTGACGCTACTCCCTGATGTTCTAAAAAGGCGGTAAGATATATATTCCAACGGAATGTAAACAAGAAGCATTCCGTCAACCGCAGATCAGGAACGGCAAAACTATCTTTAGACCAGATAAATTATTAACCGATTATCTCCATCCATTCAGGTTTTTCAAAACCTGGGAGATATCTATGACCATTCAAAAACTAGAATGCACTCCAATAAGACAGACACAGAACGCAAGGTACTGCATTTCAGTAATTCTACGACAAGAAGTTTGGAAATTGAATTCGTCAACTCCCCTCACGTAAATAGCTGCCAATATGGAATCAATAGAGACCAGGACTAGAAGTTTGCGTTAAAACTAGCCGACATTGTTAGTCCGCTCTCCTCCTTTCTTGTTTAATAATATAACCGTCCACTTGTTAAGTAATTCTTCGGTTTTTAGCTTTGCTAACCACAAACGACTCGTGTATACAAACTGGAGTATCAGTGAGTAGCCACAATTATACAACCAGGGTGAATGTCAAAAGCAATGCATTTCCAGTTCACCAAGTAACATTTAAGGGTGATATGGACCAGTTCCACTAGGAATACTTGCTGTGGTGCATGGAAATGGACGATAAGAGAGTGACCATCCGAATGGCATTATTTTTACACAGAGATATCTGACGTCAAGACCTAGCGCGGAAGAGCGTCTACACACACCGAAGGTCGGGTTCGGTCAGGCCAGGGTTATGGTTGCCCATGGTAAGCCAACCATATTTGCCATTATTGAATTCATGGTGGGACTCTGCACACCATGTTACAAGTCTACCTAGCTCCTGCTGGGCAGTATCCAGAGAACTGCGTAGTTCATGAGACTGACAAACATGCACAACATCCAGATTATCAGCGTGTAAGAATGTTTCACTTTCACTATGGTGGTTACACACACTGTTTATGTGATTTATAAGCAACAAAGGCCCAAGGACACTATCCCGTATAACTCTACTAGTTGTGTTTAGGTTCAGACGGCACGAAACATACTTTCACGATTTGAGTACGATCACTGTGAAATGATTTTACCCAACTAAGTAAGGCGTCACGAATACCAATCGACTGCACTGGACACTGCATTCTGACCGGGATAATTGTTTTTTGGCCGTTACAGTGCTCAACAATCGAAGGTCTATCGGATAACACTTGTTATTCGGAACGTAAAGCGCAACATGTACTCTTCGTCAAACATGGTCAATGTGTGCAACTCGGATGACCCTCCGGCAAACCAGCAAGCCCGCGTTGATGTGTTCCAGTGTCATGCCTCTGATAGTAGGCCAGTCTCTCGATATATCACAGCCATTGCGTTGACTGAGTCACAAGGAGGACATGAGTTGGAGTGTCGCCAGCTGCAGAATAAATGAAAGAAGTAAATGTTACGACTTCAACGAGATCTAGGGCCGTTAGAAATGAGAAAGAAACCAAGGGATGTAACACAGTTCTTGTGGAATCTAGGTGAAGAGCGACAGGAGGGCCCTGTGAGTTCCACAAATCTTTGTAGAGTGAATAGTTTTGGGAGGAGAGATACAGATGCGGCACTGTCATTGATTAAAGTAGCTCTCGAACTCTTCAGAGTAGAGCTGTGCACCTTCGATAGACAACCAGCTGCCTACTGGAAATCGCGCAGAAAACCCACCCAGAGGGTATGTTTCACACCTAACCTTAACCGTTAGAAAGAGATACCACAACAACCTCGAGGTATCCCACATCAGACGATACCCTAGATCACGTTCATACAGTCATCACGGTCCCATGCATTTGTCTGCTAAAAGTTTGCCTTACAGTTCAGTTCGTGCGTTGCATCGAAGGTTGAAGGTGATGTAAAGTGTTTATTGTATTAGCTATTGTTGGACCAGTGCAAAGCGGGGCCTGAGGTGCCGTCGAAGGTTGCGTTAACCTGCTGACGCGTTTAGGCCACCGGAAAGCTAGTGAGATATTGCAGAATCGGATTTGAAAACATCATGAATACTGTGCCACAGGAGACATTATTGCGCATGGTCTCCAGTTCTCCGCACTGATCTTCGGTGGAAGTTGGTCAAATAAGACGGAAAAAGGCCGCTGCTTTCTTTGTCTCACGAAAAGTCATAAACCGAATGAGTGTGACACTCATGTGGCACGTTATGTGGAAAACGTTGATGGTCATCATCACACTTTGTTACACAGACCATAAGCGAAGCGAGGTGATGAGAACCAACCCACAAAGGAAAGTCATCTTTGATTCAAGGAGCCACCGAAAACTGCGTGTCTCTTGGATTGATCCCGTGACGTCTGGAGGCTGGAGCTAATCAGGTATTCAGTTTCGCGCTCTTAGATAATGGTTCAGATACTACCCTGATAAAGTCAGACGCCTTGTGACTTCTACAGTCACCATCAAGAAGCGCGGATGTAACCATCAAGACCGTGGGGTGTGACAAAAAGCAAACTCGGCCACTCCTATGATCTCGGTTAGTGCACTAAAACGTATAACCGTCGATGCGCAGTTCAGCATGAAGGACTGAGAGGCAGCACAATGATTCGGTGACTGGTGTCAACAGTCAAGCACTTCGTACATTAGTGCCATGTTTTAGTCTAACCGCCATGAGCCTTTTTCCAGTCTGAACCTGCTCCGACCAACGTCGTGTGAAGAGGCATTCGGCGACTAGGCATACGTGCTACGTGTCCCAACCATCTCAGCCGATGAAGGGTCATAACAACCGTATCAGCTGGCTTACCCCTCGCCCTAAAACTCTACACCTGACCTCTGAGCTACTCACGTGGTGACACCATGGAATACGGCCTGTACTACGAAGGCAACGGTGGTCAAACACTTGGAGCCTTCTCATGTCTTCCACGTTGAATGGCCATGTTTCACAGCCATAGAGTAGAACAGGGCGGACTGCTATCCAGCTGCAGTACACGCGACCCTTAATAAACAATCGGATATCACAGTGGCGCCATAGGTGGCGTAAGTTGGCGAGAGCCAGCCAGCCAGCCAAGCCTTTTGTATTCGTGCAGAGATTTCACCGGCCAGTGAGCCAGCCACCAGGGTAGGGGTGATCCTACTTCCCAGGTAAGTGAAGTGGTCGACACACTCAACCACTTCACTCTCCATTGTTGGCCGATCCTGCGTTGAAGACCAATCCTTTAGCAACAGTTTGCATTTGGGTGGTGAGAAACGCATCCCAAACATTCTCAGATTGCCGCTGAAAGTGTTCAGAAGACTCTGCATCTTGTCAGCGTCTTCATCTAACAGGACTATGTTATCTGCATATTCTAGCTCTAACGAAAATTCTCCTGTGATTAGGTCAACCTCTGTGTAATCAGGTGACGACAGGAAGACCTTCATAAGAATACCTATGATAAAATTGAATAAGAATGGAGATAGTGAGCATCCTTGACAGACACCGGTCAATGAGCACAGCTCTGCGGATATCTCACCATTGGCTCTAACACGCCCACAAGTGTTCGAGAAGAGAGCCTTCAGTAAGGTGATGTACTTACTAGACACGCCCTTCAGTGAGAGACAATGCCGTGAGGCTTCTCGATCAACGGAGTCGGATGCCGCCTTCAGGTCTAGAACTACAGCTATTGTCGGGCGTCTGTAAGCGTGCCTGTGTTTCAGAGCCCGTCGTTGTGTGAATATTTGGCCGATACACCCGCGGCCGGGTCTAAAGCCTTCCTGCCTGGATTTCTCGGGCTTGCTGCTCCCTGTTCCAACCAGGCGTCGAAGAACTATGGAACCTAGAATCTTGGACACTATGTTCGTAAGGTTGATTGCTCTATGGTTATCACAAAAGGACTTCTTGCCTCTGTTGAAGACTGAAATAATCAGTCATTTAGACCAGCCGGGGAAATTGTATTTAATTTTCATATGCTGGTTAACACTTCTGTTAACCTGACTAAGAGCGCCCTGCATACCTTAGGGGTTAGTCCGTGTGGTCTTGCCGCCATTCCTCGTTTCAAGTTACCCACGACTTTCTCGAATTCTGTAAGTGTTTTGTGGCCTGTCTCAATGTTCCAATCAGGATTCGACTGGATAGCAGCCAAGGAAATGGTGGCTGGAGGCCAGTTGAACTGTTCCTCGAGGTGTTCTGCCCATCGTTCCATTCGTCTTCTCTGTGAGTGAATTGCAGACCCATCCTTCTCCGCTACAGTCTCACTAACCGCGGTTGATTTCTTCCCCCCCGTCTCCTTAATAAGCACAAATAACCGTGTACTGTTACTAGTCGCCGCTATCTCTTCCATCTCTTTAGCCTTCGCTGCCCACCACTGATCTCGGTCGTTGTGTAGACTTTGTCTCAGTCTACTTTTAAGTTGAGCTTGCTTTTCATTGTACTCAGAGCCTGCAGGGATACGTTCACGTGCATCCATTAGTTCGGAAGAAGTTGACAATACCCACTGGCTTGTTTTAACCACTATTTCACGGTCCGCTATGGTCTTCAATGCTGCTTTCACAGCAGACTAGAGATGGCACCAAGCTTCTTCTGGATGACTGATAGTCTTCTGTTCCGATAACTGCCTAGCCGACCTCTCACTGAACACGGCTTTGGTGTTTTCGCTGTCCAGCAGCACTCGTAATGGTTTTGTTGCCAAATTTTTCTTAAGTCCATTGAGACGCAGGCATATACGTGCTCGGACCAACGTGTGACCGCCATCCAAACACGTACTCCAGAAGGAGAGGCAGTCTTCCACCGATCCTCTCCACCGATGACTGATAACAGTGTGGTCTGTCTGTGTCCATCATTGAGTTGAGCTCGATGGACGCCATGTCAGACAGTGTCTTTCTTTATGTCCAAAATTTGTGCTTGCTAAAAATGGGTGGTTATCTGAGCATGGTTGTAGTAGGCGATCACCGTTATCTGTACGTTGAACTGGGAGTCCGAAAGTGCCACCTAAGTGCCCTTCTGCCTCACTCAGTCTACCTACCTGTGCATTAAAGTCACCTGCAACAACCACCACATCCGAACGTTTGGCTTTCGAGAGGAGGCTAGACAGTTTACGGTAGAACTCGTCCTCCACTTCATCCGAACTACAGTCAGTGGGTGTGTAGGCAGAGATAACAAGGAGACAACGGCGGGTCTCACTACTCCTTTTAGTTCTCACTGAGGCGTTCAGTCGGATAGCGCAGAGGCGACTATCAAGTTAGATCCAGTCTAGTAGTGAGCTTTCTACCCTAGTGCCTAATGCCATGCCGACACCTGCAAGACCCCAAGAGCTAGTCATCGAATCTCCAGAAGGTCGAAGGGTGAATTTTGCGGATTCATCAGATTGGTAGGAAAAGATTGGGTGGATAACCGCACTTGCATCCTGTATACAAGTCCCACAAACGCAGCACACACTCACGGCCCGAGTTGCTAGTCTTGGCCAGCGAAGCCTGTTGACCAACTTGACGGAGGGTGCGGACATTGAAGGTTCCAGTATGTAACTTACAGCTTGGTTTAAGGAGGCCAGGGATGCCGTTTTGTGGACTCAGATCGTTGTCGAAGATTGTAGAGCCAGGAGAAAATGAAGACGATGTAGTATGGTTAGTTGAGAGACAGGAAGGAAGACTAGGAGGTAATGATTGGGAAGTGGGTAGCAGTCTGAAGAAACATGAGTGCTGACAGAGTTGCGAGGGCGGTTGACACTTCCCGACTGCCCAGATTGTCCTGGTTGTATTGTTTTCTCTGAGCTGGGTTGTTTAGTCTTGAAGTTTCATCGCCTTGCTAGACGACATCATCAGAACTAACTTCGGTATGAAGTGAGCTGTCAATATCTCTCCGTGAGTGATTTAGTAGCTTGCCCTGACGATGTGGCCTGTGATTGGTTGTTTCCTTCGGTTGTTGTGTCACTGATTGTACAGACTTTCCTGTTGGCTGTTCCTCTGCTTCACCTCTGACCTTTCTGCCGTTTGTCATTTTTCTTATTGGTCGAAAGATAGGGTCCATGTCTATACATCTGTTGATTGCTGATTGACTGACCTGAGTGCCAAGCTTCTAGAGATTCTCTGACATTCTCTGTGTTTCCTCTGTCCAAAATTTCTACACTGTCGAAACTGAATTCATGTCCATAATCGCTCGCGTTCGTTGAGATGAATGACGAAATGTCGTGGCGTTTAATAGCCAATCGGTGCTCATGTAGATGAAGGTGAAGAGGGCGGCCGCTTTGTCCGATGTAGCGCTGACTACAGTTACTACAGTTGATTTTGTATATGATATTGGGTTTGTCTTCTTTGCTTGTTGCACCCTTTGGTCTGCATAACAGTGTTTGGAGGGAATTTGTTAGCTTATGAGCCACACCAATTCCACCAAGTGGTCTCAGCAATCTTGTTAGGATTTCTGATTCATTCTTTATGCACTGTAGGACGTTGCGTTTGTTGATTTCTGTTGATGACTTTGTAGCTGGTGATGCACAGGATAGGCATCTTCTGACAAAGTTTCGTGGGTAGCCGTTCTTCTTAAGGGTGTACATAAGGTAATTTCCTTCTTTACTCCTTGGAGTTGTTGTGCCGCAGTGCGTTCTCGCTCTTTTGATGATGATGTCATCTAGCAAGGCGATGAAAGCTTCACGATTAAACAACCCAGCTCAGAGAACACAGTACAACCAAGGCCGTTCACCTGAGCTACAAATATTCTCCATCGTGCCCAGATTGTTGTAAGCTATTTCTTCTTGAGGTACCTTAAAGAGGTTTGTGTGACCGCAAAGCCCATCTGACATCTGCTTGAGGCCTGTCACACGCAGCCTTTTGTGCACGGTTACTTTGAACTTTTGTATTTTCGGGGCCGGATGGTTGAAAGGAAACGACAAACGAACAAACACCACCAACCCAGCAGACCGCGGTGTATGATAGAGTGTGTTATTTTGGGGGCTGACCATTTCTAACCCGCCCCCTTCCACTGAGAAGGCAGCACTATCAGTGCCATGCTGAGGGAACAAGTGTTCCACCAGCATACCTCTTTGGGTCATCATGATATGCAAGCCCGACCGCCACGTCAAGGTAGCGGCTATCGGCTGGTCCTGTCCCACACTTCTATGCACATTTACTCACATCGTGAACAATGTGTGGCTGTAGACAGGGTCCACTACAAAATCAGTGGGTTTTATACGGCACTTCTTACCTACTCACAACTCACAGCAAAAACCTATCACGCTCACACCAAACTTCTCCAATCCTACCCAACGTCACCTGAATATCAACCATAGCGCATCACGATCATCACTAAAGGTGCAACAATACTGCCACAAACCAACTCCTCAATAACAACAATCACCGCCACAATCACGATCTTCACAACTAATTCCTTCCATACCGTATTTCACCACAGAAAAACACACTAGAAATCACCGAAGCATTTGCTGCTTCACCCTCTCAACCATTCACACTCCTACGCCCACTCCGTTTCTACACCAATCCACCGATAGAAACAAAAACACGAATCATACACCTCAAACAATCCAGTCCAAAAGCAAGACCAGCAGAATCATCCTTCAGCCTTACATATATCAAGCCAGCAACTAATCAAGAATCCCACATCTCACAAATACATCGTCAACTCCAAATACAACCATCCATCTCAAAAACAGAAGGCAAAACACGTCCGCAACAGTGTCAACAGTTCGTTATCAACCTTGGCCGAAACCACTGTCCATTCACATCGAATTCCAGTACATCAACCCCCTAGCCATACACCTTATAATGGTGCATCAGAAATCATGAAGCATCCACAACATAACATATCAACGAACAAACACACACATCTAAGTATGTTGAAATACCTTTCACAAAATACACCAGTAGCCGGTAAGATCTTATCGTCCAAGGGTGTAGGATTACCCAACTTTCGAAGGCATGTGTCAGTGGTTTATGCCCGGTTCTTTCTTACTGGTGACATACGGTATAGTTTGTGGCCGGTGTATACAGAGGGCGGTAGCCCCGGGCTTGTGTTCCTAGCGGAAGAAACGACCCCAAGTACCATGGGTCATACATATTGTGTGGAATCCAAAAACAATTTTGGTGAGGCTCGAAATTATGGACAGTATTGGAAGGGGGATTATATGTATTCCTACAGCACTAACTGGTATCATCGAGGCCCTCAGATAGGTTAGGATGAGGTGTATGTGACGTGTATTCGGTATGCATAATAAAAGGACGCTGGTGGCTGTATGAACGTGATCTAGGGTATCGTCTGATGTGGGATACCTCGAGGTTGTTGTGGTATCTCTTTCTAACGGTTAAGGTTAGGTGTGAAACATACCCTCTGGGTGGGTTTTCTGCGCGATTTCCAGTAGGCAGCTGGTTGTCTATCGAAGGTGCACAGCTCTACTCTGAAGAGTTCGAGAGCTACTTTAATCAATGACAGTGCCGCATCTGTATCTCTCCTCCCAAAACTATTCACTCTACAAAGATTTGTGGAACTCACAGGGCCCTCCTGTCGCTCTTCACCTAGATTCCACAAGAACTGTGTTACATCCCTTGGTTTCTTTCTCATTTCTAACGGCCCTAGATCTCGTTGAAGTCGTAACATTTACTTCTTTCATTTATTCTGCAGCTGGCGACACTCCAACTCATGTCCTCCTTGTGACTCAGTCAACGCAATGGCTGTGATATATCGAGAGACTGGCCTACTATCAGAGGCATGACACTGGAACACATCAACGCGGGCTTGCTGGTTTGCCGGAGGGTCATCCGAGTTGCACACATTGACCATGTTTGACGAAGAGTACATGTTGCGCTTTACGTTCCGAATAACAAGTGTTATCCGATAGACCTTCGATTGTTGAGCACTGTAACGGCCAAAAAACAATTATCCCGGTCAGAATGCAGTGTCCAGTCCAGACAGTATTGTGAATCGACCAGAAGAATGCGGCTGTGTCCTCTCTGCATAGTCCACTTAGCTTCGTTGAGTTACGCGTAGCCAAATATATCCCAATAATAACAGAACACAATTGTGACATAGTTATATCTTTATTTTACCTACATGGAATCTGAGGTATCATTTCATCGTTATACACTACAAAAGAGGAAGGTATTCCAACAATACCGCCTTGGCACTACACAGCCAACAATAAGTTCTTTGATTGGGGATCCCAACCTACATGATAGAGGAGATCAGTAAGTGATGAAGGTTACACACCCACAGCAAATTGAGAATATTCCCGAAGGCAGGGACCAAAATCATCTGTCTGCAAGAGTCACACCGAATACCAGCAGACGGTCAAATCAAAACCAAAACAATAACGGCCTCCTTCACCGCCTCAAACAGAGCAGAGCAACAGTGAAGGTAAAATGAAGTTTAGAACGTAGCAACTTACAGTTGAACAAATTAAATTATGCAAGACGAATGCAAATATAGTCTTAGCAAAATTACGAGGCTTATATTCACACTCCTGAGGGATTAAGCAATGCCGGGAGTAAGAAAACAGGGCAATAAGGATATATTTCAATATATAAAAACAAATAACGGAACAGCAAAGGCAAATATAACTTCGAGGGTTCCTCAGGAGGGACTTTCCCACAATTTTCCTTCACAATCTCGCCACAGCCAATAAGACTGAAGATAGTACATTCAGTGCCGTGTCTGTTTCACCGTAGGTTAAGTACAAGCGACACTAGCCACAAAATCCTCTTAGGCTGCGTTCATAGACCAGCGTGGTCAACCGGGGAAATTGATGGGGTTATCGCTCAATCATTTTCCCATGCCACATCCATCAGTGCTGACTTCAAAGTGATTGCAAGGGACTCTACCCCCCCCCCCTGATGTTAAGCGGGAAACCAGTTATAACCCATAACACTATTATGATTTCTATGGATGGAAACAATGCGTCCATTCACCCACACATGGAGACCTAGTCTTCTGCTGTCCCATAATCCCGGTTGCCACACACTTTGGTAGTGAATTCGCCAATAATGACCACAAAATGGTTTTCTGTTGCCCACCAATCCCCCCTCTTTGTGAGGAAAACAAGGAACCCATGAGAAGTATCTTCTATCGTAGCTACAGAAACAGACTAGGAGTTATTCATGGAGTTTCTCAGGCGCACCCAATGAGATGAATACAGAGTCGCACTCGTTCTCCTATAGAAGTACAATGCTATGCTTAGATATCGTTGCTCCTGTGAGAGCTGTTAAGGTGGGGAAGATTCAGGACCAATACATCCCTCGAATACTTCGCAATTAATTGGGGGAATTATCTGTACTTTATCACTCCTTTAAAGACTTTCTGATGTTGCACCCAATTCGTGATACTTATGAAGCGATTAAGACCTTGCGTGTATGAGAGGCAATAAACAAAGAGCTTGATGCTCTCAGGAGCGGTTCTAGGATACATAGTCTGACCTCTCTTTTGAATAAACCTTTGCAGTCATCAACAGAAACGGCTTATTTGTAACACGACAGGATGATCTACAATGATCCACTCAAAGTTTGTGCACTTCCGCGAATCGTTCACAAGTTTCAGTCCTAATACCCTTAACCTCACCACTTTTACGCTGTGTACTACAGGTTTATGCGGCATCGTGGAATTTATTGCCAAAAGTAGCACAGAGAGTGCCAAGAACTTGCGACTATCCACTAGTATGCGAATAGACAATCTAAAATGAATCGTCATCAGAAACAGTGAGGATGATATATCACTGTTCCTGCTTAAGATATTCACTTTATCAATGGAAAGGGGAGCACACCCCATTGGATGGGAAAGCAGCTACATAATGACTCGCCACAAGTCCGGGGACCAGTCGAACGTCATCGATTGCAGACCCATCGACATAAGAGCTGTCCACTCTAGAATTATGGGAGAAGTAATTAAGAGCAGCATTCCTGGTCACCTACTAACCGGAAACCTAATCACAAAGTCTCAGCATGGTTCCATCAAGAATGGACTCTGCGTTACTGGTCATTTTGATTTCTTCAACTGCAACACGAGTAACGGTGATGCACAAAATATCGCCACTGTTCGTTAATAATAATAATAATAATGATATTTATCCCTTGCATGCGGGCACACACCATTTTCACAGGTATGAATATGTTTATATATAAGTTACCTGCATCTTCATGGTAGGTAATCCCAGTCCCCGCCCTTTGTCACTAGAGGATTTTAGTGCCGCATGTTCATATAATCGAAAAACCCAGCAGAATAAGTATGCAGGAAATTTACAAGTTGGACGAGTGGAAGTATTGTCTTTGCGTTAACAAATAAAACCAGGTTTGAATCTAGACATTACAGGTACTACCTGGGGGGAAATGAAGCTTGAAGCTAATGCTTCCATTGTAACAGTTTGTACTTTTTGCTTGAGATAATGGCGAAAGGCAACACCATGATCATTCCCCTCGTAACCAGATAAAGGGTGGTGGTCCGAAGAACAAGAAAAAAACCACGAATTTCACCTAAATGTTTATAACTTCATCATACGCTTGTACATAGGTATATAACAAGTTAATACCTGGTCAAATATCCTCTAATCCTTCTATTTCGTAGTGATATCTTCAGCTTCAGGCTGACTTTCATTACTGTCGTGCGCACCTTCATCTTCTTCCACCTAAGCTTACCTCTAAACAGTTGGTTCTGGACACTTCCTCAAGTAAGTTTAATAGTCAGTACAAACTCACCCAGATGTATCATGGTCGATCTACTCCTGCGTATTTTTGTGCCCCTGTTACAAATTTCGCCTGCTGCTCGCTTTTGTTATTCACTTTTCAGATTTACTTAACCAGTCCTGCATTCAAATGGAATCCTACAAATCGCATTCGTCAGTGGGAAATATTGGCACCGAAACCTGATGACGAACGCGCACACCCCAAGGTCATGAATGTGATGCGGCCTCACCTTCAAGAATATTGGATGATTCAAACGATGACCGGATAATCTTCAAATTCGAACTGAGCCTGCTTCAACATGCCTCCTATATGCCATAAATCACAGCATCTAATGTATAGCATAACATTGTACATAATAGTTATCTCCCATTACCAAAGTGATCAAACCTGTAAACTGGTTTGTATTCATGTAACCTTTGTCGCATGAAATATATTATTATTATTATTATTATTAAAGGAATGCATACACGAATTGTTTACATATTTTACTTCATTGATGGTTCCAGGACTGTATAATTCATGCATGTAAATGCCATTCCACGACAAAGATTCACAATCCTGATGAATATTATGACTGAAAGCCAAACATCTTGACTTTTTAAACTCCAGCATCCAGAGGCAATAGACTTGTTTCAGTGCGCCAGATGGACTTCCGCTGTTTTCACGGGTCGTGACTGCCTTGCAGTTGGTGAGTGTTGGACTGTGCTAGTCGCTTTTATAATGAGTAAGTCCTAGATTTTGATAATTATGAAGTTGTAGTCCAGTGAACATTTTTATTTCTGCTTGTTGTAGTTAGGTATTCTGAACGTGGTAAAACTGGTTACCCTCCATGAAGGGTAGTTTCAGCCGTGGTCTCTTCCTTAAGCAATTAATTCACGATGGCAACCAAGCCAACGTTTAGAATTGAATTACTTTTTTACAACGAGAAAAAACGGGGAAAGCAAGAATTCTAACAAGGAGAGTGTTTTCTATGTTCACGTTTCTCCTTACTTAGCTTCCCTTGCTATGGTGTTCATTGTATGCGCTTTTTCTTTAGAAAACTTAAAAATATAAATTTCCTGCTGTCATGTAGTGTAGAAGTTCTGTTTTTCATTACTGTGTTGGGTGGGGCAGAATGTGCCCTTAGTTTGAGGTGACAACTTATGGAAGTCTCCTCAACGCTTCGTATGAAAGGTTAGTGTAGGTGTGGTGGCTGTCTCATTACACCATTACTTATTCAGGAGGCCCAGTACACGAAAGGTCGTGAAGGAGACTGTTGGTGTATTCGATAAGACGGAAAAGTCACCAGATGATATATCGAGGTCATTCGATAAGGTATCTCATAGTACACTCTATAATTAGCCATCATCGATTGGAATTCGTGACGCCTTACTTAGTTGGGTAAAATCATTTCACAGTGATCGTACTCAAATCGTGAAAGTATGTTTCGTGCCGTCTGAACCTAAACACAACTAGTAGAGTTATACGGGATAGTGTCCTTGGGCCTTTGTTGCTTATAAATCACATAAACAGTGTGTGTAACCACCATAGTGAAAGTGAAACATTCTTACACGCTGATAATCTGGATGTTGTGCATGTTTGTCAGTCTCATGAACTACGCAGTTCTCTGGATACTGCCCAGCAGGAGCTAGGTAGACTTGTAACATGGTGTGCAGAGTCCCACCATGAATTCAATAATGGCAAATATGGTTGGCTTACCATGGGCAACCATAACCCTGGCCTGACCGAACCCGACCTTCGGTGTGTGTAGACGCTCTTCCGCGCTAGGTCTTGACGTCAGATATCTCTGTGTAAAAATAATGCCATTCGGATGGTCACTCTCTTATCGTCCATTTCCATGCACCACAGCAAGTATTCCTAGTGGAACTGGTCCATATCACCCTTAAATGTTACTTGGTGAACTGGAAATGCATTGCTTTTGACATTCACCCTGGTTGTATAATTGTGGCTACTCACTGATACTCCAGTTTGTATACACGAGTCGTTTGTGGTTAGCAAAGCTAAAAACCGAAGAATTACTTAACAAGTGGACGGTTATATTATTAAACAAGAAAGGAGGAGAGCGGACTAACAATGTCGGCTAGTTTTAACGCAAACTTCTAGTCCTGGTCTCTATTGATTCCATATTGGCAGCTATTTACGTGAGGGGAGTTGACGAATTCAATTTCCAAACTTCTTGTCGTAGAATTACTGAAATGCAGTACCTTGCGTTCTGTGTCTGTCTTATTGGAGTGCATTCTAGTTTTTGAATGGTCATAGATATCTCCCAGGTTTTGAAAAACCTGAATGGATGGAGATAATCGGTTAATAATTTATCTGGTCTAAAGATAGTTTTGCCGTTCCTGATCTGCGGTTGACGGAATGCTTCTTGTTTACATTCCGTTGGAATATATATCTTACCGCCTTTTTAGAACATCAGGGAGTAGCGTCACACACTTCTCCGGAATCAATAGTATAGGGTTCAACATTCATGCTGACCTTCATAGTTTAACCGGACTCCCTAAGCTGAAGGCGCCTCGTCAAGCATCCTCTTCATCTGGCACGCTATCGTTTTACGTTTTGCTACTCGTAATCGACCCTCTAGCCAGTTAATTGAAACGTATCGGCACATTGACACGACCTCGCAAATATACTATTACATCCGACTACTCTTTTGTGTTCTTTCTTGGTCTCGCATTCGTGAGTATGTAAGAAGTTCGAATAACTAGTGATTGGCCCCTGCGTCTGTCAATTTCGCACCAAGGCAGTTCCTAAAGAGGAATGCGGTTGTAACAACTACTGGAGGAAGCGAGTCCCACGGCTAACAAACTCTAGCTGCAAACGAGTTAGCACAGGTCGTTGTAGTTGCTCTGTTGTGCTCTATTCGTAACGGATAACCTTTCAGGTGGCGTTTCCTACTATAGCTTATGAGGGATCCATTAGGACGAAGGGGATCATAAACGACGTGGTACACCGTGACCATATCTCCTCTAATCTTCCAGCATTGTGCTGAATGCAGCTTGAGAGCAACTAAACGGTCTGGGTAAGGTTTGTGTTGTAACCCAATCACTTTCTTTGTAGCCGTTCTTTGATCCCGTTCTAGGATGTCTATGTGCTTCTTCGAGTATGGGGACATCACGAGCAAATATTTCCTAAGCTGAGGATGAATACATACAACATACACCGGGCTGAAAAGAGAGGGAGTTAAACTCATAAAAGTTTGCGAAGGAAACCCCAACACTCCATAGGCCTTGTTGGCTTCAAGGCGACAGTGGACTGAGGTGTCGCTCAATTCAAATCCCAGATCTTGTTCCATGCTAGGGCGACGGATATTCATTTCATTTGGAAAGCAAGAACTGCGACTGGCTCTGTATTCGTCAACTATCATTATCCTACCCTTCCTCGAGTTTTCTGTGGTCCAACTTGGGATTTTCGTGGGGTCCTCCTGGAGGACCGAAACACCCGTTGGCACCTGTATTTACTTCATCTTCAGATCATCGGCACATAATAGTGAATGGGAAGTGAGGGATCCTGACGGGTCATTGGTGGCAGCGAGAAATGGTGAAGAACCAAGAATAGAACCTTGAGGCACACCACTTAGCATCGGGAGCCAACTCTGGCCGTAACCTGGTGTAGAGATAATCTCCAAGCCAAATTAGTGACTTTCGGAGAACATCCGTGAGCTGGAGTTTCCTACATAGGACATCATGATTTACCCCCATCAACGGCCCCAGAAAAGTAAAGTAAACCTAGGTGAGTAGACTTTTCTGTACAGGAGAGAGAGTTCAGCTATTCTGAGCTATTAACAAGTTGGCGCTACGTGACATCCCAGGGAAAGCACTGTGTTGGCAGTCATTTAAGGTTGAATTCTCAAGCGAGCGATCACGAAATGCGTCATTTATTGCTCCCTCCATGACCTTCGCAACTGAAGCGATCAGGGATATCGGTCTATAGTTGGAGGCAGACAGTTTGTTTCCTCCTTTATGTTACTGGGATGACAGCCACTCGTTTCCAATCAGAGGGTTATCTGCCCTCTAGGAACCAGCATCTGAAGAGGTTTGCTAGCGGAACACTCAGAACTTCGTGTCCATCTCATGAACTGTAGCAAGTTTTCAAGTAATTGTGCTCACCGATGACTTGATATGTGGATTATTTAATACCATCTATCAATTTGATGATACCTACAAACCGGTGTCTCATATGAAATCAAACTTATGAGATTGAAAATATTATTTTAAGTGGCGTACACTTTAAAGCTGCTGTGAAGAGCTATTAGAATCGACATTCAATAGGTTGAGGTTATGTAGGAAATGCCAGAAAATGTAGAAAACCTATAAATTCGCCGCGGAGACTGACGGGCAAGTATCCTCATATGTAGAATGCAGATACCGTTAAGATAAGCTGTCTTTGATGAACGCTGTGCAGATCTATGACGAAAAATCCTGTTCGCCATCATCCATCTCGTTTTCTACATTTCGTTTGGCTGCCGCCGGACATTGTGATGACGGGCTTTTATAGGCAGTCGGGCAGGAGGATTAATGGTGTGTCCTGGGAGAATTCAAATTGGAGTGGAAGCGCTGAGTGTCAAGGACCAAAACGTCGTAGTAGTTGGACGTCCCTAAAACAACGAAGCAGAGTTGGCACACGACCGGTCAGGAATGGCTGCTTGATGTTTCAGTATTTCTGAACACTGTACTCACGTCCACTCAAGTGTTTTTGAGCCCACCCCACATTTTCATATATTCGACGTGGAATTTCCTGCTAGCTCCCTCATTTTGACTATGGAAGTTGATCTCAGTTTGCCAGCCGGGCGCTGGAAAATTTCGATCGTAATTATCTTCAAAACCCTTTTTAATGTTTATTTCTTTGCTCCGATATAAGCAGAATGCAGTGACTACATCCTAACATTGTCGCTTTCAATGACAAGGCGAAATGTGCCGATGGATGGCATGGATAGCATCTTTATCTGCAGTGAAGTGAACTAAAAGGCTGTAAAAAAGCCATTTTCTACACATGCCATAGCCTTGAGATTGACTATTCTTTGGGAAGTCTGTTTCTCATCCTCTCCGTTTCTTGTCCCGACTGGGGAACACCTCAACATAAGGTTTAAGGCCCACTGCTCTAGTTAAACTCATGTCTCAGTTTGACACACTGGTGTATTCGATCGGCCGCACTTCACCCTGTCATAGTCTGTTTTCCTCCACGGTAATCGCCATGTTGATTTCTCGTTCCTTCACGGGCTGTACGTAATTGTATTTGTTTGTATACGTTGTCCAGTACCCAACGTCTGCTTTACGAGATAATATGAACCAATAGATTTCTTTACCTTCTCTACTACACCTTGGAGGAGCACTGTCCATGTTAAAGACGTTCTGACTTACGGGAGGATGATGGGTCATCATGTTATGTAGTTTATACGGAATACGTTTCCTCAGTGACTACGTGACGAGCTGAATTTTTTATGTAATTACGTTGTGAAACCATAGATAATATTACGAGAGCAGGAGTGTTGAACAACCGATTTGATGGGCCGCGCAACGCAGTAATCCGTCCGCCACCAACGTTCAGCAGGGTAACAGAGTTCCGGAAATGTGATGCAAAGCTGAAGGACATGAAGATTTCGATAAAAACAAGTGTTTGCGTAGCTACCCACACTTAGAATAGGGGAATCCTGTGACTTTGAAAACATAAGACCGGTATCTCCACGAGATCGCACCGAAGTGCTTAACATGTTCGTATGCTATCTAGCTACGCACTCGTTGGAAGCAATTCAACTCCTCAGAGAACGGAAAGGCACTATTCTTTCACCAGTCTTGACGAGAGGGGATCGAAAAAATTAGTGAATGCAGAACAATGACCATACTGCTCATGCTACACAAGGTACTGGAAAGCCTGGTTGCAGATGTTCTTTAGGACCTACTGGAGAAAGACAATGTCGTCTACCCCACTCGGTATAGCTTCAGAACCAGACGGGCGTGTGCAACAAACCTGACGATCTCTTGGGATGACTGGACCAATAGATGGGACAGCAAGCAACCAGTCCAGGTTATATTTCTGGACTCCAACAGGGCTTTTGATGGCGTCCCGCAATGTGCCATGCTTGCTGAACCGAAAAAAGTGGGCGTGACAGAATCATCCATAGCATGGCTTGCAGCATGCCTAGAGGATAGAGGCCTGTGTGCTAAAGTGGACAGAATTCAGTTGCCCCAGTGGAGAACAAGAACTGGAGTTTCTCAAGGGAGATCCTTGGGTCCCCTGTTTCTTCGCCTCATAGGTGACCTCCCCGTTCATACCTCCTCATCCTTCCTCACATTTGCTGATGAAATCAATGTATGGTACGTAGGGAGAATATCCCAGGCCACTCCAATACTATTTAGTACATTTTGAATTCTGGATAGCTGAGAGTGGTTTCAGCTTAAACCCGGAGATCCGCAAGATAATACATTTTCAAAAACTGGAAGGGATGAGGACTAGCTGCTTCTCAAACGACCAAACAGGCACCGAGGTATCCATGGAGGAGGGCCTGGGACTGAACTTCTTCGATATGCTAGATAACATTGCCAACTATAAAGGAATGGCGGCTAAAGCGAAAACTACCGTACACTGTTGAGTGTGGCAGTTGTAGACTATAACCTCCGATTTATATCTCATCGCAGTTATGGCTTATGCTGGGCAACACTTAGGAGTGTTCAACACGGTAGCGCTTCCCTTACCACCCGGGGGATGTAAACACTTCCGAAGGGGGGAAGAAAAGGATGACAAGGCCAACTGTCAGAACAATCGACGAAACATATGCACAACGCCCTAGACAACTTGACTCGTTCCGCTCAAGCTGTTGAAGGAAAAGAGGCCACCTAATAACAGCCCACAAGGCAATCCCCCAAGTGGACCACCCCAGCTGGAAAACATTTTCGGTCCGGGAACTACAGTCTTGCGAGAACCCCACTCGCACACCCCGCCGAGGAGAAAAGAGGGAAGATGGATCGAAAATCTGTCACTGAGCGTGCGCTATGGAACGCTCCACCGAAAGAAGTAGCCGAACCCACCTTAGCTGACTATTTTAAACGAATGCTTGACAAACCAGTGGGCGAAAATGGCTGACCACTGCCATATTTTGGTAACAATCGGAGGTATACTCATCCGTCCCTGTGTTGCTTAGCCTGAGTGTCCATACTATGAACCATGCCCTCTCCATGCTCTTACTAGTAACACAGTTTTTCCATAAATGCTTTTGCTCTCCTCTTGTTCTCTATTCGACCCATCTGTTACACTAATCCTAGAGTAACGCTTAACATTCACTTGCAGGCGCCAATAAAGACGGGAGAGGTAAGGGGGTAGTTGATCTTATGAGCAGCTCCGTTGCTCCCCCAAGGAAACCAGCCTACGAGTTGTAGAAGAAAACCTGTGAACCATTCACCACCCCAAAAGGTATAGGTAGATAAGCCGCATAAACTTTTGAGGCTATCGAACGAGTACAACCAAACAAAAAGAACCAATCCTTATAACCTAGACAAGACAGTTCAAACACCAAAAAGTTCTTCTACCCGCAATATAGATTTTGGATCTCTAAGACTTCTGAACTGTTTCTCATAGTTTTATAAATCTACGTACGGCCGCTCCAGGTCTTCAGTATGGTGGCTTCCCCCCAACAGTTAAGAAACAGTCCAGTGTTCCTGAGAAAATTAAAGCATCTGTAACAAAATCAGTTGTGGGACTAAGGGGGAAGGCATACTTTGGGAGACTGAAAAACTTCAGTCTGTTTACTTGAGGCTATTACAGAAGGAGCCACACTGAGCTAGGCAATCTACTCAAACGGTTACTGATCTAGGTTGAAGGCCTAGTGTCCAGTGTTGCTGAAGGCGTCCTTATAGCTACAGTCACTAAGTACAGCACAACCACAATAACGCTGATATGATACGCGTAGCCTGAAAGCAGGTGGAGGAATTATTGAGTACTATATTTACGTCGAACATGATTAGGTGTTAGATTTTTTAACCGCATATGGAGGCATTTTTCGAAGATTCTTTCACAAGTTGCTTATGAAAGGAATCTTTCAACAAGTGGATCCAAATATTGGGTACATATCTTAGCCCATGGCATACTGATATGTAGCGCTGAAAGGCAGCCGATAGAGTTGTTTTCAGATCATGATTCATGCCTGCACTGACATGAGAACCTGATTGGAGAAATTCGATGTCACACAAGAAATCGGATTCGTTCATTCATGGCTTCATTTTCTGAGAGTTTTGTAGACACATATTTATTGTGTATTTGACTAATAAAGTCGTTGTTAATCTTGCAGTCACAGGCCGTCTTTATCTTCTGATTTTTCGCGGCTCAGTGAATCAGAAGGTACTGAGGGAGGTCAGTCGTAAAGGTATTCAGTTGAGGTGTCTATTGAGTTCCAGTATCATTATACCTATGCCCGTAATTCCACTCAGTCACAACACATCCAGTGCTAAGGTCTTACAGTATGATCCTTGAAGTAAAGCTCCTGGTGCAAGGTGAAGTAATCTTTTCCTGGCTTCAGGGGATTGTGGTCGATTTTAATCACCTATATTGTGTACTGCGATTCAGTTACATGGTACGGTTTGTAAGCACAAAAGTGGTCCGCATGGAGCCTATGGTCTAGCTCAATCAGTTTCCTAGTGGTATTTTTTACCCGGATTCTAGAAGTGAGATGATCCTTATTAAGTAAGGAGATGCAAAACCAAATAGCTATTGAAATGGAGGTTCGTAAATGTTACCGTCGCGAATAAAAAAGAGTTGACAGAGTATTGAACCTGATATCATACTACAATATAAACCGTCTTTTGACACATGTAGGCTTCATGTTTCCAGAAAGTGATCGTAAAACGGTATTGTGCATTACCACTTTCTCTAACTAACACTTCAGTTGATACTTCCACCCCACGACAGATAACGTATAGAAATTTCAACAAGATTGACTGGGGGACGATGTGTCCATTGACTAGTTGTATTGACTGGGGATTATACCTCACCACTACTGATCTCCAACTAGCACTAAATCTATTTGACTACAATTCCAACACCATTGTCCTATTGAAAGGTTTTAAAAAGTGTCTCAGGCCAATAAGTCATTTATACCTCCAAGCCTTTGCAGAAAGTTACGCAAACTTTCCACGATAAACTACCGACATCATAACTTCAATCGATTCTTAATGTTTTGAACTTTATTTTGCATACAAACGAACATTGAATAGAGTAGTGCGCAAGCAGGCTTATCTAGAGTATATGCTGCCCCAGCACTCCTTTAGAAGGAATCGAATAACATAAGACGTAACATTCCTCTTATTATTATTATTATTAGTCCCTTGGGTTCCTAGTGGAACATAGGGCTTCAGTAGCACGCCTCCAGTGACCTCTGTTCTCTGAGATCTTTTGAACCTGGTCCCACGACAGCCCACAACCTCTCATTTCCTCCTCGCACGACCTCCTCCATGTCACCCTCGGACGTCCAACTCGTCGCTTCCCATGGGGACTCCACTCGAGCAACTGGCCTGACGCGTGATGTCCTCCGTCGGCCTTCTCAGTGCATGCCCAATCCATCTCCACTTCTTTCTGCATATTTGTTGGGTGATAGGTTCTTGGTTGGTTCGTTCCCAGAGTTCCTTGTTGTTAATTCTTATTATTCTGGCCATCTGAGCTTCAGTAACAAGCTAGTTTAGGCAGTTGTTGATGAATATCTGTAGTTTGTTGGAAATGCTTTTCGTAACCCGCCAAGTCTCTGAACCATATAGAAGCACTGACTTGACGTTGGTGTTGAAAATCCGTATCTTGTTCCGCATGCTGAGTGCAGAAGATCTCCACACTGGTTTCAGGCTAATGAACGCCTGTCTTGCTTTTCCGATTCTGACTTTGACGTCCTCGTCCGTCCCGCCTGTAGTTGAAACAGTGCTTCCTAGATAAGTGAAGGAGGTTACTTCCTTCAAGTTTCTCCCGTTGACGGTGATTGGAGTTTGTTATTGTTGGTAGTGGTGGTGGTGGTGCGGTATCTTCATCACTTCTGTCTTCTCTATATTCACCTGAAGTCCCGTCTTAGCTGCCTCTTCTATCAACTTGTTAGTTTTTGCCTGCAGATCTTCAAGTTTATGTGACATTAGGCATAAGTCATCGGCGAAATCCAAGTCTTCTAGGTTCTTTTCCGTCGTCCAGTGTATCCCCCTCTTCTCGCTGCAACATTCCTCTTATGCATGACACTAAAGCTTACAATATACATACGTAAAATATTCAGCGACTTATTTGCAGGCGGTTATCGAGAACCTACAATTCTTTCCTGTGATGCTAATACAGTCTGCCCCATAAAAACTATTCTTCGCTTACAATAAAGCCAGCCAACAGGTACAATTGAATTTACATGTAATCTTTTCACACATTTACAGTAGCACTGTAGGATGTAACAGTAAGAAATAATTTTTTACTACATGGCTTCCACCTTCGTGCAAAAATAACTGTTATGAAGGCGAACTAGCTTTCATTTCGGCCAACAAAATTTGTGTAGACAGTGTTGTTTCATAGTGAAAACGGTGAAGACAGGTTTAATTACTCTTCATATGGGGTTTTGAAAGTGAAAGACACATTAGATGTTGCATGGAACATACTGGTGAAACCCCCACTAAACTCTTATCCCAACGGCTGCATTAAATAAGTAAATATAAGTAGTTCTTTGACAAGGACATATTAGTAAAAGAAGATGGTAGTTATGTCACTACGTCAGTAATCTGTGACCATTTAGTTGTCATTCGCAACACATTTAAATAGTTGAGATAGACACAATCGAACATTTTTAGCTTGATGATGAACCACGTCTAACGAACGTCATGACATGGACTTGACATTTGAGTAAATTTAGACCGCTGCCGAATTTGAAACAGCGACTACTAGGTTCCCGAACATACCTATCTTCCTCATAGCTCAGTTGGTAATGCATTAGGCAGGAAACACGGTGGTCGCTGGTTTGAATCCAGCCATGGTCCGAATCCTCATTTCACCTCCAGTCATCACTCAGTATCGATACTGATCTGTTAAACTACAGCTATCTCAGATAGTCAAAATGTCATACTTTGTTGAAACTATGATTATGATTGTAAAGCTTTTGAAAATGATTCATTGATTAGAAACTTTTCTTTGCTGAATTGGCTTTTGTTAATTTTTCATTATCAGTACACCATTTAGTTGAAAACCAATACTTCACCTGTCTCCTTCTCCTGTTAGTTCGTGATATAGCGAGACCATCATCCAGTATCATGGGATAGCATCTATCCTCATACTTTAGCTGTTTCACTTTACAATTCATGACTACTTAATAGGAATTTGAGAAATCGGTTTTAAAACACGTCACTAAAGACAACTGGATTGTAACTCACTCTCTTGGTTTAGGAGACTGATTGAATTAAAGATAGAATTCACTGAAGAATGGCATCAGTTGGATCATCGCTGAAAACCAGGGGGTCTGTAGAAGCATGAGGTAGTGAACCAGTGGATTTAAACCCACAATTAGAATGGTAGCGTGCCCGCCGTGAAATCGGGCAGATGAGAATTTCTTCCATTGTTAAGCCATGCATGTCCACTAGAGAAGTCTCAAAGTATGATATTAAGGCTTTCCAGTGCCCCATGTTATCACTAATTGCGGTCTAAATGATGACATTCTTTGATAATAAGAAAAGACTAATATAGAATCAACCAACTCTTGTGAACCACTATGAAAAGACGCTGAAATACTACCGCTATATTCTAGTTTCTGAAATACTACAATTGAATTTGTAAAGCATTCCGTCCAACAAAGGCTTTATGTGTTGGCTAAGACCAGAAGGAGCCGGAACAGAATGAGCTCTACTGTTCTTTACACAGGAATCAGTAGAATTTCAGCAGATAAATTATACTACTCATTACTTAAAAGTAGTAAGCATCCTTATGCATAAAAAAAGACGGAAATAGAAAATTAAGATGGATCAGGAAAAGCATTAGCAGTGCGTGAGAGATATGTTCAATACGATAGAATATTATCAATACTCAGCATCCAGTGAGTATGACGGAGGATATTTTCAATGAAAACAAGGACAAACAGTAAAACGTAAATAGGAGGGCGTTTGCAATACATGTGTTAGCACTGTAATTTAATGTTGTGTAAACACTAATTGGTGATAAGAAAAATTACTGATATTGGACATATCACAGCATTTTAGAGACTGTATAGAAACAGAGTACAGGCTTAAATGTATTTTCTGCATTAGATTCTGTTATATAACTAACGACTTCATCCGGTATAGTGTTCAATTGTGTAGATGTGAATTGTAGCGAGACAGAGGAAAATATTTAACTGGAACTTATGCATGTCCTAGTGAGACACTAAACACATTCTCTGCAATTAAATTACATTCAGTGTAGCCAAGTAAAAAGGGAATCAATGTACAACCTTGTGTACAACTGTATCAGCTCAAGGTGCTACACTTCACCGCAGTACACAAAGAACAACAGGTGCACAGAAAAAGACTAATATCAAAGTTATGTGACATAATAAACAATCTGAAGGTAACGATTTGTGCGAAAATTCAATTCAGTTAGTGCATAAGTGGAATTGTGACTGATTTTCAGTCACCTCACCAATTACTGATTCTTTTCGTCTCAGGGACCCCAGCCAGGCAATCCATATCTCTCAACACGACCCAGACCAACAGTTAGAGACTTCATCGTCTGGGGCCACGTCCTCACTTGGTCACCCTGAACCCTCTTCTAACCTAATCCAACTTTCCCGAGCATGACTCGTTGAGATGGGAAGTGGTTCGGCATGCACAGTACATGTCTAAGCCATCATATTCGACTAAGGTTCACAACATGGTTAATCCGCAAATGATGGTAGGTCACACTTATTGTGTAATGACTTCAAATATGACCTGGATATCCGAGCAGGGTTGGAAACTGAAACTCAGCACCTGGAGATCAGAAAGACACAGCTCTATAAAATCAGGCTATATAAGTTCAAACAGGAGGCCAAGAATACAATTACACCGATATTTTGATCACATCATTCCAACTGTCGACCTCATCTGGTTCATATACTCTGACGAAGTAGCCCACAGTCTCTAAGTTCCCAAAATACGTTTAACCAGTAATTAGTGATCACATGAATCAACATTAGCTATAACAAATTAGATGCTGATTCTATCAGGCGCAAAACAAAACGCTATTTTCATTCAATTTACTATTCATTCTATTTGCTATCATATAACTATGCAGATAATGTACAGCAATCAATAGAGGACTCGAACTGAGCAGTGGGGTTAGTAAAAGTCTGAATAATAAACATGATAAATCACCAGAAAACAAGAATTCAATAATAAGTCGGTTGAATATCGGTCAGTGAATTTTTTCTTTAATATGTTGGGCTTTTTTTTGTTGAGCTATGTCATCTTTGTACTTTCTTAGCTCAATTTCATCTAGCCACTTACGTAATGATTCTTTCAATTCTACATGCACACACAAAACAAGAAAGGAAAAGATGACAACACAATAACCTTGGAGTTTTACATCAACGTTTGTATTTTTGTGATTAACTTTTAACATATAAAGTATAGACAATGTTTTCAGAAGGAGAATTCTAATATCTTGTACTCAATTTGCATTCATCACCGACTAAATTGTCGTCTATTGCTAATTAGTGACTTTCTTCTAGATAAGATTTCCTAAAGTACTAGTGAGAAGTCATGGTCCATGTGGCAAACCAATTCGGACATGAGAACAGTTAGTCAACGAGGACAATGGATGATGCTCCCGCTATATCGCGAAATGAAAGAAGTAGGGAAATGTGGGACACTCGAATCGCACACAATGGATTCGACCCCTAGCAGGGTCATGAGTGCGCGCTTCTGAGGAGTCTGGCCTTAGGGCTAAACAGCTGTTCAGTACTCCGAGGTTATCTGTGATCCTCGAACCTATGAATACCAACTGAAAAATACTACATAAACCCCCACAAGCGTTCAAACTGAATTAATTTGCACTTAGTTTTCTAGAATCCAGAGAGATCTGGTACAGCTGTTATAACTCGTAATACGTCAGTATATTACCAAATAATAGGAAAAATGCTGCTGATTCGAAGTTTGCATCCAAAATAAATTTCAATCGGCACATGGGTAAATTATTCCCACCTTTGTATCTTTTATGCATTCAATTTCATGCTACTTATTATTAGCTAGTAGTATTGTTGTCATTACCACCATTTTTTCGCCCTTAACAATTAATATTGGTTATAACAGTATACTATTTTATTTCCAAATTCTAATCTTTCTTCTTCGGTTCTAGCGTTGACGCTTCCTCGTCTTCTATACTTCGCTGCACAGTCTGTACACATATCCAATCTTAGAAATCTTGTTTATCTCGTCAGTTTTACATTTTTATGTGCATTAAGGATACCTTATCAATGCAGAATATTTGCAATCCATGTAGGGGGGCGGGATGTGTTTTAGCATTGTTCTGCTTCCTCAGTTGAATGACTGAATGATAATGATCAACAACCCAAACAGCACAGAATTCAACAAGAAGTGAGTTTGCCCGGATTCCCATATGATTGATTATTTCCACTATAATCTTGTGATTGTTTCATGGATTTCATCCCCTTAGTAAGACTGGATAACGTAGTGAGAACGCCATTTACAGCATAAGATGATGTCAGTTTACTTCATAGGATTTTCGTCAGCTGGTTATTCCCATTCATATTCATATTGACTATCGTTTCATTACCACCACTGTATTGCTTATTTTTTTTCCCCATAATTTTATCTCACCCATTCATCATTTTGTAAAGATAATACTCTCGGCATGATTACGTAACCACTTCCACTGATTTCTAAGCTTATCTCATTAATTTGTGAATACTCCTCACCCCGCCCCATACAGTATGCAGCTTTTGAAATATTGTTTGATGCGGCAACAGTCGATGAAACCCCTTACCGTTTGTCTGACGCCTATGGGGAGATGCAGACGGCTTGGATGGAGCCCCCGAGAAGATGGGAATCAGTGGCTGAGGACTATTTATGACGTGGCTGAAAATCTATCACAATGGTGCAGATTTACTCACTCCTTGACATCTTTGAAAGCTTGAATATTTGCACTAACCTTTACCTTCAGATTGTTTATTCTCTCACACACAACCTTGTTTAGTTCGATATCACTCTTATTTGATCCGCCTGTTCATTATATAATACCATGAAGTGTGAGGACTTGAGTCGATAGACTTGTGTGCAAGGTTCTATGTTGATTTTATCACTCAGTTAGCTTGGAATTCTTTGTAATTAGGATGAACAATTTGCAAGTGATTTACAAACTGTACAGTAAACGTTGGCATTTTTCACAGTTGAGTAGTTTTTTTTCAACTGCCCAATTGTGGTGTTAACAGGATTTCCTACGGAAACCTTTCAGACAAGATCATAGGGCGTGATCTCTGGCATAAAAGTCTCAACTCTTCGGCTCTGTCTGTGTCCGAGTACACCGCTGATGAGCTCGGCACCGAACCAGGGAAACGATCACTCGGTGCTCAGGTCACTCTGATTCGACTGATTACTGAGTGGTTCTTAACTGCTCATGTTTTTCAGTAGTATATTTCCATAGCTCATGAGCAATTTTATGTCAGAAATAAGCCTTCTGATGATTGATTGGGTTATCTTCAACAGAAACCTTGTTGATACTACAGTTGGCCAGTTGATTTGTAAATCATTTATAAATTGATCATTCTAATTCAGGTATATTGGTCCACGCAAGTCAGATTCAGTTGATTTAAAGTAATTCGAGTGTATGAGTTGAATTTGTTTTGGTACACCAGTGATAAGCTCGAAGTCAAACGAGTAAAACGGACTTTTGGTGCTTGGATCACTTTGATCTGGAGGTACCTGAAGAAATCTACAGATATGCTTGAATGGGTCCTAACTACTCATGTTATTTGGTAGTATATTCCGATCTTTTGTATTTCCTCTACCCAAGAATTCTACATTCTCTCAAATTATCTATATGGAACGAAATGAACGAAGATATATCATCGTATCTCCATGTCAGTTTATATTCATGTAGACAAACATGATGATTTTTACAGTTTATTTCGTAGACAACGTTGGGATTGCCTTGTATCACGACTGTATTTTTGTGCCTGAATACAACATAAAGCAAAGAGATCTTGTAGGCTTGTGAGCTAGAAGACATTCCCAAATAATTGGATAATCTAGTTACAATCTTCATGATATTCTTAAACTACAGCACGAAAATCTGTCAATTCGTTCCAAAGGATGACGGAGAATTCGATGAAATGACTTGATGAATAGCTATTCTTCGGAAAGAAAATAACTCAAACATTTTCTTCCTCTTCCTCTGTGGTTTTCATATGTTGCTGGAATGTTATTGAGGATTTTGATTAGTGTAAGCTGATTTTTCAAAAATTCGAGTTTTCAGATTCAATCCTATTGGTTAGTATGTCTCAAAATAGGATCTTCTTTTTATCTGCTTTTTCAATGATTGTGAAGTTGATATTTTCGAAAACGTTGTTGATTACTTCTAAGCAGGTTTCAATTTTAATGATTATATACGCATCATTATATATGCATATACAGTAATCAGTTCAAATGGAAGCGGTTTCACTCAAGTTCTTTTTGTCTTTTTCTTACAGTTTGCCGCTGAATTGAAAATATGTTGTAATAAAATAAATTATATCTATCCAACTTGAACTTTGTAGCTGCGTGTCCTGCGATAGATGCGTATCATTGTCCAGGAGAAGAGTCATTACATCCTCGGTCAGTTTCACTTCCACTTAGGTATATAAGATTGTAAAGTCTGAGGATACTAGCCAGTTCGTCGTCATCAACACTGATATTCCTAATCTTCTCTAAAAAGTTACTTGGAAATTTGATAGAGTGGTCACAGGTTTCTACCAGATGCTTCAGTTTCTTCAAGAGTTGTTTCGACAGACGCTGGAGTCCATGGAAGGCGAACAATTGATCGTAGAAAGATCTTCGATTTATGCAGCTTCGCTTTACAGCATAACCGTGAAAAAATTGCTTCATTCCCTATTTGGTCTTGGTTTGTCATTTATCGATTTTACTTTTCCAACCAATCTGATAATTGCACATATGATCACGTGTTTTTTTCTTGAAACTTCGAAGTATGTTGACTGGTTGTGAAAGATTTCAGGGATCTCGACCATTTTTTAAGGATAAGGACAATCACCATAGTGAATATCATGAAGGAGAAGGTATGCATTGATGACTGAAAACTCTTCGTGATATGGCTTACAATAGACCAAAATGGTGCATATATATATATATATATATATATATATATATATATATATATATATATATATAATATATGAAATGGCTGAAAATGGAAACAAACAACTGGAGTAGACATTTCTGAGCTTTAGATTTTCATCTATGCTGCTGTGCGGTCAGAATAAATCTTATTAAACGATCTCATACTTCAGGGAGCCAATCAGGAGAAGCTATTTTATCTTTGACCTAGTGCATTCTTATGCTCGTTCTTGAGGAAATGAAGTCGTTCTCACCGTTACAAACCAATCTTTGTTTCGTGACATTCTGTGGCCCAGTGAACAGTCTTTACCGTGTTCAGTTAAAGTGTCACATTCAGTATCGTCATTATATCAGAGTAATATCACCCTCGGTTACCCTTAAGTACTCCTTTCGAATAGTCTAGAGAAGTGTGATAATTTGAACTCATACATTTCTGTGACAGGTTCAATACTGAAACTTCTGTATAACACTATACTATACTAGGTTGTCCCAGCTTTTTTAAATAATTCAGACAGCTTAACAAGAAGCCAAAACTTCACTTGACTGCAGAATGGGTTATAACATCGTTAACAGAAATATTTTCGCATTGTTCACCTTAAGTAACATTGCTTGTCACTCAGGTGACCTAAACAGGATTCTTCCATGCTTCATGTGACTAAGAATTTAGCTAAGTTTTATATACAATGAAGTTAAGGTCTATTCCCCAGTTAAGTAGAGCGCTAAGTCGGTAGTCTGAAGGTCGCTAGTTCATAGTATCCTGACCATCATATAGAATTTCATTTCACTGTGACAATAAAAATATTTCTCCAACAATAAAATTACAACTAACCAGGAATATTTGTGTGATGTAATGCAGAAACTAATTCAATCGACTCAAATTTCGGAGTTGCACGAGGTAACAGTTGTGAAGGCAGTTTTGAGTACTTTTTCGCTTCAGGTGAATCCATACGTTCAAGCCAGTGTTTTGTCTCTAATGCTTCGTCCATAGCACCAGGAACATCAATCTGAGTAGTTAAAATGTATTAAGACGAAGTGTATATAAGAAAAGCATGTATACATACATATATCGGCAGTAGAATAAGTACACCCCTTCCTTGTCCCGCGATCGCGTCGATGTGATGATCAGATTTACATAGCACTATGACACAACGAATTATGCTGGCTTAAGCAATTGCTTCCTGAGGTCATAACATACCAAGAAGGTTTGTTGGATAGTGAGGGTTTGAGGGTGAAATTGTACTCCATGCTGTATAGGGTATGTGAGGTGCTTCACGTGAATGATCAGCGCTCCATGCTGATACTATTGAAAAGAAGGGTTAGGAAAAGTTAGCCTTAGAAACAGAAAACTCGCCTCCACCGTGTAGGTATAGGCATAGGAATAGAGTTTTAGGGAGAAGAGGTAAATCAGTTGATGAAATTGTGAACCTTCATCGACTGAGATGGTTGGGACATGTACTACGTATGCCTAGTCACCAACTGCCTCGTCACACAATGTTAGCTGAGGTAAGTCCAGGCTGGAAAAAACCTGAGGTGGTCAGACTAAAACATGCCAACAGTGTATGAAGTCTCTGACTGTTGGTTTGAACCATGTATGGCGATGCAGACTAGGTGGTTGGGGTCTGTGAGACAAGAGGAACCAATGGTTGGAGACTCTAGGTGATGGCAGGTGTATACATACATTATCCTCATCTTAACCACACTATACCGAATCTCACCACTTTCTCATTCTTCCTTTCTTTCTTCTCGTACTTTATATTTCTTTTGACTGTATTCTCTTATCTTCATCCTTCACCTCACTACCTTTCTACTTGATGTACTGACATGTGATGTGGCAACTCGGACCGTTACGCTGTAATGCCTGGTCCTATGTTGATATTGATAACGATGATGATGATGACCATGTATTCTTCCGATGCCGACGGTTAGAGTTTTTTTTACCCCAGATGAAAGACAGTTGATTCCAAATTGAAAATTCACCAAAACCTTTTGTATTGCCCACCTCAAGAAGAATTAATCTTTTATGATGTCGGTAACTGTGAAGTGTTACACCTACTCTCTCACATACCTCTCTATTTTAGCAACTTTTGACATCATAATACCAATTGCCAATAGTCAGTTTGCCAACAATTCATAAAGACAAACCAACTATACATAAACATAGATTATGAAGCTATTTGGTACTTGAATAAGAGTAGAAAATACACTTATCCTCCTGTAACTATGCTACTGTTTACGATAGTTTCTGCTAGTACGCTTACTAAGTGATAAAGAGTAAGACAACTAAAATGTGGCCCAATCTAACAACCAAGCTGTAAAAACATTAGACTGTTGATGTGAAGAACATCGGTTCTAGTGTGATTACGACCTCTGTTTACGCTGATAATTATATCTACTGACCAATGTAATCTCAGATGAAAGTTAGTAAGGGATATGAAAGTATTATTTACTGGATGACATTTCGAACACATGCCAGGTAATTCACAATGGGAAGCTCAGTGATGCCTTTGAAGTGAAGACAGGAGTAAGACAAGGCTGTCTACTATCACCCATGATATTCCTGATTGTGGTCGACTGGACCATGTAACAAACAGTGAGGAGTGAGAAGAGGGGGATACGCTGGACCCACGAAAAGATCCTAGAGGATTTGGATTTCCCCGATGACTTGTGTCTAATGTCGCACAAACTCGAAGATCTACAGGCAAAATCCAACAAGTTGACAGAAGAGGCAAGGCAGCGAAGACGGGACTTCAAGTCAACGTAGAGAAGACAGAGGTGATGATGATACCCAACCAACGCCACCACCAAAAACAACAAGCTCCATTCACCATCAATGGGAGAAACTTAAAAGAAGTAGCCTCTTTCACCTATCCACGCAGCATCGTTTCAACTACAGGCGGCATAGATGAGGACGTCAAAGCCAGCCAGGATCGGAAAGACAGGAGTTCACTAACCTGAAACCAGTGTGAAGATCTTCTGCACTCAGCATGTGGAACAAGGTTAGGATTTTCAACACCAATGTCAGTCAAGTCAGTGCTTCTATATGGTTCAGAGACTTGGCGGGTTACGAAAAGCATTTCCAACAAACTATAGATATTCATCAACAACTGCCTAAGCTGGCTTGTTACTGAAGCTCAGATCGCCAGAATAATAAGAATTAACAACAAGGAACTCTGGCTGCCTGCCAACGAACCAACCAACAACCTATCGTTCAACAAATATGCAGAAAGAAGTGGAGATGGATTGGTCATGCACTGAGAAGGCCAACTGGGGACATCATGCGTCAGGCCAGTTGCTCGAGTGGAACCCAGATGGGAAGCGATGAGTTGGGCGTCCGTGGCGAGGGTGACATGGAGGAGATCGTGTGAGGAAGAAATGAGAGCTTATGGGCAGTGGTGGAGCCAGATTCAAAAGCTCGAAGAGAACAGAGTGCACTAGAGACGTGCTACTGAAGCTCTATGTTCAACTAAGAACCCAAGGGACAAATAATAATGATAATATAGAATTTTCAACACAACTTACCACTCATAATCATATATCACAAGGTGATCAAATAAATTTCTGACTTATCTATTTTTTTTTTAATAGTTCCACTATTTTTCCTAGCTTTGATTTTATCGATACAAAACATTTTTGTATATCTGAGACCAGTATTAAATCATTTCTAGTGTACATGTGTCCATAGTTGAATCGATGAATTAAACATTCAGTAATGATTAACCAATTATTACATTATCTCGATCTACCTATTTTATTCTTTAAAACTGTTACCACCTCATCCTATTGTATTGAGTAGTTGTATGACATTATATACATAGTTAGTTATGGTTGACTTCTCTTCTAGAAATTCATGATTGTAAACTTCACTAAGTTGCAATAAGCTGATTGACTCTGATTGGTTATTATACGGTATTCTTTGGATTGAATAACTTTGTCTCTGAATTAGTTAGTAGGCTTGAATGGAGCTCTAATATCAGCCTTATTGACAATTTTAATTAGCGGTTTCTAATGGTTCTTTTGTTATACGCCAACATAATAAAGGCTTTGAACTCTTTCTTCAATGTATCGTATTAATAATTCTCTTGGCGAATGGTTGAATACATTTAAGCAGATAGTTATTGAGAAGTCGAGTTCCCCTAAAGTGGTTTACATCTTTATTACTAGTTAGAAATTCTCTACTTATACGGATGCTTTGATACTTCCTGACTATTCAATATATTATGATTCATTTGCTGGCTAGAAGTAGAATAAAAAAACACACGTATTTCGTCCTATTTACGACTTATCAGTTGAATATACTTTCATCCTAGTGAGTGATAGTGTCCCCACTGAGACTCGAACTCAGTACTCAAGTGAAACGAAAGATGGACCTTGGTTTCCGCTACTAGTTGGAGCGATTATCTAAACACTAAAATGATTTTCACTGATGTATGGTGAGATGATCTTAAGTCTAGATATCTCCTTGGATGGGGTGTTTTCCTGCAGATACGTCCTCATAAAATCATTGTCTTTTATATCATAATCCAACATAGCTAATTCTTGTTTTTCATCTTCAAACTAGAAAGTTAATTTGATTCTACCTATAGCTGAGTTAGTGTATGAAGAGATAATGGATATGTTATCATTTCAACATAGTGGAAGGATGATCCAAATATCTTCTTCATAGCTTTTGGGTTCCCAGAAGTCAACACGTTTCAAACTGTTCATATGTATGTTACGACTGGAGATATTGGTGATCCCTATTGCTACTCCTTTCATTTGTTCAAATATTTCACGTTGAAATTGGAAAACTTTGAGGATGAAATAGAAACTAAATTTCTAACGTGATATCTTCAACCAGCTACCTTAAATTCTACGCGTAAGCATAAAATTATCATTCATTTTGTTCATCATAGCCTACACAACAACTCTATTGATTGACATTGCTCAGTCTGGGACTACCCGAAATAAAACTGCATAACAATTCAATATGCCATGGCTTATATCAGCACATTAAGGTAGACAGCACCAAGATGAACGATAGAGAAATAAGAAAGAAACGGACCAAAAAGGAACGGAAAGTCAATCATCCATCCAGATCAACCTAGGACCAGGCATTACAGCGTAACGGTCCGAGTTGCAACGCCACATATCAGTACATCAAGTAAAAAGGTAGTGAGGTGAAAGATGAAGATAAGGAAGTTCAGTCAAAAGAATTATAAAGTAATAAAAGAGAGAAACGAAGAATGAGAAAATGGTGAGATTCGGTATAGTGTCGTTAAGATGAGGATAACACCACGGAATACGGCCTATACTACGAAGGCAACGGTGGTCAAACACCTGAAGCCTTCTCATGTCTTCCACGTTCCGTGGCCATGTTTCACAATCATACAGCAGAACAGACGGTACTGCTGTGCAGTACACGCGACCCTTAATAGACAATCGGATATCACGGTGGTGCCACAGGTAGCGTACGTTGGCAAAAGCTAGCCAGCCGAGCCTTTTGCATTCGTGCAGAGATTTCATCGGCCAGTGAGCCAGCCACCAGGGCTGATCCTACTTCTTAGGTAAGTGAAGTGGTCGACACACTTAACCACTTCAGTCTCTATCATTAGCCGAGGTACTGTTGAAGACCAATTCTGGAGCAACAATTTGCATTTGATTTGTGACAAATGCATCGCAAACATTCTCAAATTGCCACTCAAAGTGTTCAGAAGACTCTGCATCTTGTCAGCGTCTTCACCTAACAGGACAGTCAGTCAGCTTAAATCTGTCTACACGGTACAGATCAACGATCATAGACTAAATGAACTGATGCCATATCTTGGTCTACCAACCCAATCTTGCATTGGTCAACAGCGCACAACGAGGAAATCAGTGGTTCCAGCATAAGTAACACATGTAAAGGTCACCTCAGTCAGTGAAGCTTCACTACGTGATAGACTAGCTGAGCCAGTACCTTCTGCCTAACTTCTACATTGTTCATACAATGATTTCACTACACGTGAGTAATGTTACGAAGATGCCTGTGTTTGAAAACCTGTAACCTTCCAACGACCATCTCGCATAACCGTATAACACGATAGAACGGACTGTAGGGCAGTATACTCTTCGTTTGATAGGTAGTTGAACATCTAATTTGCACTGTAGATAACGCAAGTTGGCAAATGCCAAGCTTAATCAGTCACTAAGTCATATAAAAATGAATTAAGCATATAAAAAAAAAGTGTGTATATACCTTGTTTAAAACACACGAAATTGGCTTTTCAAGTAGTAGACCATTCGACCAACGCTCCATTTGATGTAGAACTAAATAGGCAACAGCTAAAGCATTCCGTCTATGACTAATTTGATCTTTACAAAATCCAAGAGAATCTAATACAAGCAGAATGCATGAACTACGCTCAACATGTTTCAAAAAATTGGTATGCCGTAAACTTGGAAGTGAAGAGGAAGAAGAGGCAGCGGCAGCAGTCGAGGAATTCGATTTACAATTACTATGTTCTTCACTATAATTATCATCAGGAGCATGACGAGCGTATATATCAGCAAGACCTTAAGAAAGAATGAAAAAGATAGTTGAGAAGATATATTCAATAAATTTGTTTAATTTATTAAAACAAGTTGTTATTTGAGGTTGATTTGAAATATTTTCAAGATACAAGATGATGTCAATCTACTTAATTAGCAGTGGGACTGATAGACAGAAGGTTACACAGCCGAACTGACCAACTAATGTTCAAAAGTGAACTACTTCTGTTTGATTCGTTTATCCAATCATCTAGAGTAGCATGAAAATGAAGACTTAATGGGGGAAGAAATTTATAAGCGCCAGAAAATTTGGATGTTGCAAGTATACACAATAATTATTCAAAAAGTAGTTTTCATTATTCAGTTGTCGAATGCCTAGAAGTAATGAATAGCTGTTTCATTTTGATTTTGGAATCTTCAGCATTGTGCACTCTCATGAGATCATCAGAGTTGTGAGAAGGGTTGACACTTCCCGACTGCACACAACGCGAAAGGCTAGTTGTCCTTGAAGTACTTGAAAAAAAATGCTTAGTGCATCACCATAGAGTTCAAAGGACATCTGCTTGAGGTCGGCCATACATGACCTTTCGGTAAGTTTGAGATATCGGTTTTTTCCTTTCGAATCTGACTATGAATCCATGTCACCGGCATCGGCATATTGCGGAAAGATGCGAGTGTTTTATTTTTGAAGCCAATCTTTTTTAGCCCCTGATGCCTTTCTATAGGGAAAGCAGCATCAGCGTGGCAGTGCTAGTCATCCAAGAGAAACACCTTACTGCTGTCACACCCCATCCAGCTAACAGCAGTATGACTTCACCCTTAGACCCAAATAGTAGTGTAGTAATTTACACTACAATGGTAACTACTTTGTGTCTAACAACTATCCAACAAAGTTTTCTTGTATGATAGGACCTCGAGAGAACTAGATTTCTGGCAGCAGAGCTTGTTGGGTTATTGTGATATACAAATCTGACCATCACGTCAAGGTAGTAGCTATCGGTCAGGCGGGGAGGAAATTGTTATCCGCACTCCTAAGGAGTTTCAAATAAAGGTAAAGCGGATGTACAGTCCTCTAAGATTTTCAATGGTTCTTAGGCTGACGTTGAAATACAATGGAAATTCCTTTGAATCCAATTGGTTCCTACAAACCACCTACAAAAAGGCTTCTTGAACCTACTAATTCTAGTGGATAATGGCTTTGGGGTTGAAACTGAAAGCTATTGGCTTCGTTTTCTATCGATAGGAAAGTGCATACTCACAAAGATGATGACCTCTAGATGGGATGACATGTAAGTCATTAGTCAAGTGGTATCACAAGCGTGTCCTTGTTTTTCTTTCTGACATCTGCACAGAACTTGAGATTATTTGAAAGGGAAAAAGGATATTTGATATTTTGCAGCTCCGAGAAGTTCTACATCATCATCATCAGTATCAACATAGGACCAGCCATTACTGCACACAACGGTTCAAGTTGTCACATCACATATCAATACAACAAAGTAATAAGATAAAGGATGAAGAAAGAGAGAAAAATCGATCAGAAGCGGTAGTAAGCAGTAAAAAGAGAGGAAAGGGAAATGAAAACACTGCTGAATTCAGTATAACAATTAAGATCAAGATAAAGTGCGGATATATCTGCGCCATTGACGTCGATTCTGAATCATTTCATCTAGAGTCTCCAATCGTTGCATTATATGGGCCCTAGCCAGCTAGCCTGCATTTTCCTACATGGCTCAGATCAACAGTCAAAGAGTTTGTGCAATGATGACATGTTGTAGTCTGTCAGCCCCGAACCTTTCCCAGCTTGAACCTACTTCTACAAAAAATTGATCCCTGTTGGACAAGAGGTGGTTATCGTGCCCCAGTAGGTTAGTGGGTAAAGCTTTGGCGTTTGAAGAGATGATTACTGGGTTTAGTCACTGGGGTGCAGGTTCATCCTAAGTGGGATGAAACACACTGCTAGCCACCAAGCAGACATCAATATGATACAATAATGATATAGAACGATCAGATGTCAAGGATGAGTATTTTTCCTTCCTTATATACTTAGGAAATATAAAAGTGATATATAAAGGAAAGGAAGCCAAAAATAAAAGCAGGAAAGAGAATAACCAGAGTGACAGTCTCAACGATACATTTTAAAGAGGTATTTATTAAAATCGTATATCAAATAGCTCGGCAGCAAAGGCACTGACTGCAGCACTGAGTGACGCAGGTTCGAGTCTCACAGAGAAATTCAGTTCCCTCTTAATTGCGGATATCCCTTACTGATGACTCCTAGCAAGCCCGAAACCAAGTTCGAACAGGGATTCCTGCTAATCAACTTTAAACAACTACCATCCATTAAAGTGCACAGTGATGCTGAGTCTCCTGCTAGCGTGGTAGTCGATTGAATTCGGTCAACACTCAGGATGAGACAATATGAAATTAGTTGCCTCCCACCCCCAACAGTGACCACCAATCAATGTTCATTACTTTCTGTTTTCTTTTCAATAATAAAAGAAACAAGACCACTACATAATGACTGGTATTGACCTCAATATTTGTCCGTATCTGATAACGTCATTGGCAATTTATACGCATTGGATGAGAGAAAATTCCTGAGTTGTGGAAAGGGTTGGAGGGGACGGGGGGGAGGAAGCAGACAGGAGTGTAAGAGAAGGGGGTTATATTAAAGTGGTAGTAGGTTACGTAAGTGTGTAAAAACTAGGAAAAACTCAGGACAGTAGTGATTAACAGTCAGTAAGTAATTAATGAAGAGGTGATGTAATCGAAAACAAAAACTATATATTTCGATAGCGTAATTAGAAGACGAAGTTTATTTGAACAATGTGATGTATTTGCGCAATACGTTTCGAACAATCTGATGCCCCACACATTTACTTGTCAAGTCAATATATATTAAGCCGAGGACTGGGAGGGGGGATAAATACAACAATTAACAAAATAGGGGATTAAAATTAAGAAAGATGAGGACAAACAGGAAGTGATATAGTTGGTCCTAATCTTGGTAAGAAAACAAAGTTTACCAAGGGGTAGGTGTAGTGTACTAACAAACTGTTTTTGTACACATAAAGGCGGTTTGAATTTGTGCATGGCTATGGCTTCCGTAAATCTCAGAATATATACATAAACAAAATTTAGGTAAACAAAGGTTAACTATAAGTCTCTTTCTGGGTATAAAGGTTAGTTTGGAAATGTTTGATGGCGAAAGCTTCTGAAAACTATAATAAACATGGCATTCTTTGTTTATTGATTTTCCTGAGAGATTGAGAGAAATATCTATTTGATGTCTGGTTTCTATCAGGTGCCTGACGACTGAGCTGGTAAAAACCTTGCTGCTTATCAGACAAAGATTTCACGGACTATGCTGGTAGACTCGAGTATACTCTCTTCTTTCAGTCCTTCTAATGTACTTGCTTCTATAAGCACATTTGAATTAATATACATAGTGAAATGAGTTGGGTATTTGTCTACTCGAGACTGTTATTCAGCATACTGGCAACAGGGAAGCTCCTTCTCAGTGCAACTTTTATTCTTCTGTCTATTCTTACAGATGTCTCATCACCTTTGAATTCACGATGAAGGATAAGAGGTTTCTTCTCAACAGTTAGATGTATAAATATATCAATAAATGTCTTTCTATGCTTCGTAATGGATTTCTTTGGACATCCTTTCTCTATAAGCGTCTTCTCAACTATAGCGAATTCTTCGTGTTTGTCTTTTGAGCATAGCATTCTTATCCTGGTGAAAAGGTATCCTGACAACTTTTCCAACCACTAAGTTGTATTATTCTCTTGACCTCCAATTGCTTAAAACTATAAGTGATCAACTGATGTCATTCATTTCACTGCACTGCATTATGAGATAACCATCATTTGTCTCCTTAGTCTTAGAACTAGTGGTAAGGGGTTTGGTAGGATGACATTTATAACACATGACGAAGCAGACACCTAAACTACTATTGTTTCACAATGAATTCATTCAAGGGACACCGTTACGTTTTATAATTATTTATATGGTGTTTCTTTCAAATGCTAACAGTCGAACGCTCAGTCAATGAACATATTCACCATAGAGAAGTAAGGTTCTGACAGCGCAGAACACACAGTACAATTAGTGCCACACTCGTTTTCGACATACAAACGAAAGGCTCATCAGTAGCACCTCAACCAGCAATAACACACATCTATCAAGACACAAACATATCTATTACTTTCTAGGCGTCTTTAGAAGATGAGTAGAATTCTGCCAAAGGGGAGGGGCAAGAAAAACAAAAGTACCAGTAACAACTATTTCCCAAGATCTCTCTAGACAGGGTATATACATCTATATATAAATGGTAAAATTAAAATGGTTTATTCAGTAGCAACTGATTGATAAACAGGGTATTTTTGGCCTAAAGGTAGGAGGTTGCGTGACCGCGACAACAGGGTAAGACAGGACGAATCGTTATGCAATATCCCAGAACAGTGGACCGATGTACAGGTAGAATCGACGTGGAACCTCGCACACAGCTGCATCACTTCAAGTTGCCACACTTCACAGTAGTAAACAAAGAACAGGTGCACACAAAAAGATTGACATCAAAAGAGACAAAGTTGTGTGAGAGAATAAAACACTTGAAAATAACAGTTAGTATAGATATTCAAGCATTCGAAGATGTCAGGGAGGGCATAAATATACGCTACTGAGACCGATTTCCACATATGTCATCAAGAGTCAGTCCTCAACCACTGACTTCTTTCGTCTCGAGGACCCCAACCCAGCGGTCTATATCTCCCCACACAGCTCAGGTCAACAGTTAGGGCCTACATAGACTAGTGATACATCTTGTTCTGATCACTCTGAACTCTCTTCGAATCCAATTAAACTTTTCCTAGCATGGCATGTCAAAGTAGGCGGTGGCTCGGCGTGCGCAGCAACTATCCAAGCCAACTCAATCGATGAAGGTCCACAACCTCATCGAATAACTTCCCTTCCTGTGCACTGGAAACCAGCTAACTAATAAGGTAACTCTTCTAGTTAATTGCTATTGGATAGAATGTTATTCGTGGTCTTATTTGTCTTTGCTCGCTTATTTTCAGCACTACATCCTTTGTTTAGTTCATAGTATGAAGTGAATATAAGATTTTGGTTTGATATATGAGCGACTGCATAAAGGCTTGTTTATGTAGCTATGGATGACACCTACTGTGTAAAGGTTGGTAGTGTCACCTGATTACTTCGACTCTATATCAGGCAATGCAGATACAATTCACAGCTATGAACGTATTCATTGTGAACAGAATTTTATCCACACAACTTCAAAAGGAAAGAGAGAAAGGAGAGGGGGTTAGAGAAACATTACCTGGTAAATCTGCCAAACTGATTCGTCGATGATCTGAATACCTGCAACAGGCAATTTGTGGTTTGATAGTGGTGAATGCATAGCTGGCAATTTTTGCTGGTGCACCGGATAAAGCTTTCAGTAAACTAGATTTACCAGAGTTTGGAAATCCTATCAGACTGTAGTCAGCCATAAGCTGTAATGAAAAAAAAGTGGAATTGTAAATTTATTTTTAAAATTTATGAAAACTATGTTGTGACGTATTTTCAGTCAGGGGGGAGGACTACCTGACTTGGTGACGATTATTGTCGCTTTGTAATCCAACAGATCAGTACAGCACCAGGTAGTATGTGATAAGCTACACTTATTTTCCAGTCGTGAAGCTGTTTGTAATAGAGTAAAGCCTGAAGAGGATCTAATTGAAAAGAATTTTGTCTTGTTCAAATATACAATAGGTGTTGGTGGTGGTATTTGTTCAAATGGAGGAAATAAAACACTATCGATCAACGGATAACCTAAAAGATTTATTGATAAAAATCTGAAGAAATAAATGACTCTTCATCCTATTACAGTTTCTAAGAAAATCTTAACCATGAATTGGGAATTCAAAGGAGACACCACAGCCGAAGTGCTGAAAAACCGTCTGTCAAAGTGTATCAATAGTAGCTTTTGTGCTGCTAGACTGAGATTGGTTTTCTTCGGCCACCGTCTAATTCGACAATGCATGAAGGATAGGCTACTACTATGTGGATATCTACAAATTCACATCCTCCTGTGGAGCTGACTATATTGAACGTTGTAATTGGGACCTCCGAAAACCCATTCACTGAACATTAATTACCCCGGTTTGGCTTACCAAAGGTTAGCGAAGAAAAACAACTTCATCCATATGTGAATACCTAGCTGAGTCATTAGGTCATTCGGTACCTCGAGATTTATCCTTTAAAACAATTTACAAAGTTGAATTGAACCACTTTTAAAGTCTATGTTTCCAGCACTTATGCATACTTGAAGCCGAAACTTTGCATTCATAAACGTTTCGTGGAACCACTTTCTCTACCTTAGCCTCAACAATTCCTATTCACCAATTTTCACTTCATTGACAACATTTGACCCATATTTCACTACTTAATATCAATTCATTGCATAATCATTGACCTATTTTGATTGGTTCAGTTAAATTATCACCGTTTTACAATAGTTTGTCAACATGTGTCTTTTATCTGACCACTTGTCATCAATTCGTTCTAGCTTATTCGGTAACCCATTCCCCATTTCTTCCACTTGAACAAATACCATCACCTACCTACACCGATTGTATATTTTGCATATTGACTGAACAACTCCCTTTTTAGTGCAATTATCTGTTATTTTACCGTGTATAAATACAACTGTACAACATGATAATGAAGCTGTTGAAAAGAAAAATATTTCTTCGATGATGCATGTCTTGCTCTTATCCATAAATAATACTGTTCTAGGCATTTTTAGATCAACTGAACTTAAGATGTCCCAGTACCAACTTCAACTCAGAAATAGAAACAAAAAACAGGGGGGGGGGAACTACCTCTCCTTGATTGTCTTGTTAAGCGGAAAGAAAATGAACATCTAGGTATAATCATTTCCAGGAAAGCAAGGGATTCGAACAAATATTTAAACTTCAACTCATCACATTCAATTAGTGTGAGAGTCTCTGTTGCTTCCAGTCTCTTAAGCAGAACACACACTCTTGTAACGGATAAGTTAAGGAATTAAAATATGTGAACAGGGTACTTAAAATGAATAATTATCCAGTGAAATTTATTCATAAAATAGGGAAATAACATTAAATTACATCATGAAACTACTCCTAAATCATGCGCCTCAACAATAGGTGGTTACCCCTTACAGATCACATACATTGAATGAAATTAGGAGAGTGTTCAACAAATACAATATCATCGTAGTGTTCCACAGAACATCAAACACATTGTATAGAGCACCTTAATTCATTTCAAGGATGAAATCCCTCTACATTCATAATCTAATTGTCATTTTCAAAAATGAAATGCTCAGACTGTGATGTGATATACATAGGCAAACCTCCTGTGAAATCAAAATCAGAAAAAAAGTGAACATCGAATAGTTTCCAGTCGATCTCCTAGAAATCCAGTGGAAGTGAAAACACTTGAAAATATATCAGCCATATCTCTACTGCCCATCATTTCAAGTCACCAGGTTGACTCATTGACAATATCGACATTATTCAGAAAAGCATTAGAAATTATAAAGAATGTCTTATAGCACAATCTCACAATCACATGAAGTCGAATCAAATTTTCTGAATAGGAATGAGGGAATGGAACGTAGTTTGATCTGGTGTCAACTCATCCCCGTATACTGACATAACCATCATACATCAAGGTGATAAGAACTATCAGCGCATGTATGTACACACAAACCTCAATTTATAATTCATACACAACATACTATCTATGGATATCATCCTTATTCTACAGTTCTGAGAACATAGAAACATTCATGCGAAAGAACACTTGTCAAATTATCCAATGTAAGCTTAGGGGATACTATAAATTCCGCTTTACTATAACTTTGATAAAGTTACTGGGCGATGATTACAGGTGAAACGAAGATTTGGACCGCGGTTGGATTCGAACCAGAGACCAGTGAGGTTTCCGACTCGATGCTCCACCAACTAAGCTATGAGGTCCGACTGTTGACCCCATCTTTATTTCATTTCAATCACTTAGGGTTTTATCCGACCACCATATGAATTTGTGGCGCGTTACTACCGCTTGACCGTATTCATACTGGCTGCTGTCTAGTCAAGACTTCTCATACTAATCCACATCTAACTGAATTAGACAGGTGATGGAGCATCATATTGATAATCATTTTGACTATCTGAGTGAGATAGCCGTCGTTTGCCAAACTAGTATTAATACTGGTTGATGATGATGAAGATTTGAACCGCGGCCGGATTGAAACCATTTTCAAATTCATTGGAAAGTACAAATAGTAAAATAATGAGTACTGTCCCACTGTGTGATACATTTAATAGATCAACTAAAATGGAATTACATTCTACCACGGTGCTCAAGTTTTATTCTCATATTAAAATCAGCTATGTTTGTTTGTAAAATATAACTGAACTAATCTATAATATTTCTGTATGGTATATTGTTAACTTTTAAGTGAATACTGGTATCGTGTACTCTCTAACACTAATTTACTTTATTCTTTGTCCTTTGGGTTTCTAAAGGGAACATAGGATTTGAGTAGCACGTCACCATTTCACTCTGTTCTCTGCAGTCTTTTCAACCTGGCTCCACGACTGCCCACAAGCTATCATTTCTTCCTCACATGATCTCCTCCATATCACCCTCAGCTGAGACGCCCAACTCTTCGTTTCCCATCTGGGTTCCACTCGAGTGGCTGGTGCATTCAAACTTTCGAAGATGTCAAACGGTGAATATATCTACGCTGTTGTGGTTAGTTTTCAGCTGTTTCACAAAGAGTCTTCAACTGAATACACCACACCTCCATGTACAGCTTAGATAAACAGTTAGGGATTTCATGTCTTACTCTGGTTACCCAGGTATTCGTGTGTATACGTTAAAATCCACTGAGAATCAGAAAATTGGATTTGATCATGTGTACTACTTGAAGTGTACAGGGTAACTGACACTTTCGTCTGCCCACAACCTTAGAGGCTACATCTGCTTCAGGTGTCTGAAAAAGAAGGCTTAGTGTGTCACCGTATGGCCCAAAGGACATCTGCTTGAGACCGGTAACACACGGCGTGGCACTGCTGGTCATCCAAGGGAAATACCTTACTGTTGTCACACCCCATCCAGCTACCAACAGTACAAATTCATCCTCAAACCCCATCATAACGTAGTAATTTACAGCATAATGAAAACTGCTTTTGTCTAACTATCCAACAGATATATGGTAGAATTTCGGGAGAATAAATGTTCCACCAGCATAGATTGTTGAGTCATTGTGATATACAAGCCTGACCACCACATCAAGTTAGCAGCTTTCGGTCGAAGAATTACAAAATAGGAGTACATAAACCTGTATATTATTCCCTGGTGGTATTCTTGAGTAATATACTATTACACACAGAAGTGCTTGATATTCATATGAGGTGAATTAACGACGAACATATTGCGTGTAGATTGAAATACTGTTGTGAAACACATCAAACAATTTCTTAACATTAAAAATTTTCTACCGGTTCCATAATAACACACTAAACATCAACAATACTATACAGTTACTCAATTTAAAGGTATATGGAGAATTGTTTGATTATTACTAGTGCCTTAGTCGAAACCAGTCAAAGGACCAGTGAAGATCTATGAGTACTGAACAATTGTTTCGTCATGGCTTTGAACTCCTCAACAATGTGCACCCACAACTTCATACAAGATTGAACATAGAACCGTCGGTTCCCACGGCAATTGCATTGCAATTCAACCATGTGGGTTGAAATTCAATGACTCACACGTTCTCCAACTCCTGTCAATTCGTGGTTCTCTTATTGATGTCTATCCGTGATGAAAACTTCTGTTAAGTATGCAAATGTATCCAGGCGTATACAATGGGAGAAAGGAAAGTGAAGTAGAATAGCGATACGAAAAATCTGTCCATGGTGAAACCAAAGGTTTAATATCTAATCAAAACATCGTTGACTACAGCACTCGGTGACGCGGATTCGAATCTCATAGGGGATATCACTTCTCTAGAGGTTGTAGATAAGCCTTGCTGAGGAGTGTCAATAAGCCCGAAAACTAAGTCAAGCAGCGATTCCTGCCGATTGCCTCTAAACAACTAACATCCACCAAAGTGCACAATGATGCTAAACCCCACCTCCTAGCTTGGTGGTCACATTGCAAAATAATCGATAGAATCTGGTTACCCGAGACAGTCGAGAAATAATCAAATCACAAATGTAAACACAAAACTGTTTGGTAAAACAGACTATTTTGTAAATGTTCCATGTTAATCACTAGTGTTTGTTAGCCAGAATTAAACGACCTGCACACTAGATGATAGTTTCAGCGTAAATATTATCAATAGTGTAGCAAATTAGAAAATAAATTTCCTGAGAACTATTTGAACACTGTTGATGAGTTTGAATTGTAGACAAGTACCCATTATGTCTCACTTATTAGGGTGTGTTGTGTAACTTTTCTACACTAGCAATTTTGTCATCATTCATACCAGTTAAGCAGATTATAGATTATGTTTTGAAGTTTTGGACCTTCATCAACTGAGGTGGCTTCAACATATGCTATGCATGCTCAGCCGATACCTTTCTCGACGTACCATACTACGTTATGTTGGATTAGGTTCGTAAAGATTTCGGAGTGATCAGAACAAGATGTATCACTAGTCTATGCAGGCCCTAACTGTTGACCTGAGCTGTGTGGGGAGATATAGACTGCTGGGTTGGGGTCCTCGAGACGAAAGAAGTCAGTGGTTGAGGACTGACTCTTGATGACATATGTGGAAATCGGTCTCAGTAGCGTATATTTGTGCCCTCCCTGACATCTTCGAATGCTTGAATATCTATACTAACTGTTATTTTCAAGTGTTTTATTCTCTCACATAACTTTGTGATGATGATACTAGTGTGAGCGAAAACCTGAGTCGTGGTAAGATTTCAACTGGGGACCTTTTCAGGTCACTAACGCAGTGGTTACTACCACCGTCACACCACAGACCAGAGTGCCAGGACGATGACCTAGAGGTTGATAGTTTGGATGAATACTGCAGCAAAAAAAAGTAGAACGTTCAACGAAAATGACTCTTACACCAAATTAACATACAGTAAACAAAAAAGCAAATCAAGAATGATCACCTTCAAATCCAACACAATACTATGCGCTTGTCCAGGTGAACCAATATAACCATTTTGACGGAAACCACCTACACCACCCTGTGCAACAAGTAACTTTTGACCGGGTTTGTCTAAATTTCCAATGACTCGTTGTTCTGCCCCACTGGTTGGTGAATTTCCTTGACCACCGAATAAAACTGTTATCCCAGCAGGGACTCCAATAGTCAAATCTTTACCATTTTGTCCGATAACTAGACCACGACGTTTACTCGCCTCAATTCCGTGTTCTGCCTATGAATGGAAAAACAATTAAAAATCAAAATCAAACTGATGGAATAAGTATTCAAATCAGCTTCAACGAATTGATCGTTGACGATATCTCAGGTCGGATACAGAAGGCCACTTTAACATCTGACAACCTATAGCATCACCAGTAGTTGGCAAGATATATGACCACCTGAAAAAGAAAGAGAGTACTGTGCTTCAGTCCTCTGTGTCATGTTATACGAATGTGAGATATGGTCGTTAAAAGAAGGTGTGAAGAGACTACAAGTGTCTTCATAACAGTGCACACGTTTGGTGGGATCGGTATATCAGCAATGTAGAGATAAGGTGAAGGGTACTGGGTAAAGAAAGAGAATCAGTCGATGAGGTTGTGAACTTTCAGCGACTGAGATGACTTCAACATGTACTGCGTATGCCGAGCCACTGTCTGTCTCGACACACACTCCTAAGAGAAGTTCGATCAGGTTGCAAGAAGGCTCAGGGTTTCCAAACGAGGACGTGGAACCAGTCAATGAAGTCTCTGATTGTTGCTCTGATTCGTATGAAGAGGTGTAGACTATCTGTCTGGGGTCACCGAGATGATAAGAATCAGTGGTTGACGACTCTTAATGATGTAGGTCACAATGGAGCAGATATATTCACTCCTTGATATCTTCAAAAGCTTGGATGTTCGTACTAGCCTTTATCTTCAAACGGTTTATTCTGTCAGACAACTTTGTCTACTCTGTGATATCCCTCTTTTCTTACCCATCTATCTATTCTTTGAATACTACTGTGAAATGTGATAACTTGAGATGATGCATCTGTGTGCGATGTCCTAGTCACCGATTGCCTCGTCACACAATGTTGGCTGAGGTGGGTCCAGGCTAGAAAAAGGCCTGAGGTGGCCAGACTAAAACATGGCACCAATGTATGAGGTCTCTGACTGTTGGTTTAGGCCATGTAGGACGATGCAGACTAGGTGGTTGGGGTCCATGGGACAGGAAGAACCAGTGGTTGGAGACCCTAGGTGATATGGCTCAGAACCGATGTCAGTGGCGCAGATGTATACACACATTATCCTCATCTTAACAACGCTATACCGAATCTCACCATTTTGTCACTCCTCTTTTCTTTCTTCTCGTACTTTATATTTCTTTTGACTGTATTCACTTATCTTCATCCTTCACCTCACTACCTTTTTACTTGATGAACTGACGTGAGGTGTGGCAACTCGGACCGTTACGCAGTAATGCCTGGTCCTATGTTGATAATGATGTGCGATGTCCAAGGTTGATTTTATCTACCTGACTATGAAAGGAAGCCTTAGGTATGGAGATTGAAGTTAGACTCAACAAACCCTACACACACACACATACAACTATGGAGAAGGAATAATTCACTCATAAAAACTGATAGTTGATACAATGAATAACCGTGATGATTAGCATAATTAGACAAAGATGAGACATTTCATCTGTTTTAAGAAAAATAGTGAATTCATATTGTTGATTACAGTAACACTGTGGATAAAGATGAAAAGTTCACTTATAAAAACGCTAATATGAAAGCCAGTTTTAGTGACCTTATTGCAAAATTATTGATGAAATTCTATCAACATTCAAGATTAGACAACATGAAACTGGTTGCTCTACAGCGATTAGTCTAGTCATACAGAAGTTGGACTGTGGCATGAATAGTTTTAGTAAGACCTCTGACGTAAGCTCAAACCTTTAAGATTACAGTAGTTCCCTTGAATTCGCGGATAAGCTACGCACTAATGATGGATCGTGGCTAGCAGTGGAATCCAGAATGCGCATTTCGTCCTACTTGGGACTCTTCAGCTGGATATACCTGCTTCCTAGTGAGTGGTGTTGTCCCCACCGGGATTCGGACTCGGGAGCGATCGCTTCAAACGCCAGCGCGCGTTATCCACTGCACCACCGAGCCACGATAGCCACTTCTTGTGCGACGGGTATAGTTTTAGTTTTATTGCTTGTATTACACCGTCACTGATTCGACCGAATTGATCAGTCTCTGTTGGCATATGGGCTCCTGTGAGGAAGCAGGTACATCCAGCTGACGAGTCCCAAATAGGACGAAATGTGCATCCTGGATTCCACTGCTAGCCACGATCCATCATTAATATAATTAGAACGCAGGCAATATCCAGGCATCCGCACAGGAGCCCATATGCCAATAGAGATCGATCAATTCGATCCAATCAACAACGGTATGATATAAAAACAATTATACTAAGCTACGCATTGCTGAAAAGTTCTACAAGCACAGGGCTTTCTGCCGATTGCCTCCAATCAACTAACATTATAAAGAGTGATTACATCTACACTACTGTAAACAATTCTGGGTAATACCACTAGGAGTTTCTAACTATTTCCTGCGCATATCTCGAGTGCCCCCTGCCAGGTACCCTACACTTCACTACATGGTTCACGCAACAAGCCAATATCCTTATGAGTTGGTGCTACGTTTTGGCCTAGTAACGTCAAGATCTCTTCTACGTTGGTCCGAGGTAGGCCAGTATAACTACAACACTGAACTATCCAATGAGATAGGCTGGGAGTGAACTGACATCTAGGTTAAACACCAAGTAAAAAAGCACTAACCGACTGTACGGAAGGGGTGGTTATCACAATTGAACACGCGTGTAAACAAGTCCAAACGGAAAGATAAGAAATCCATCTATAGTAAACTTACAAAATCTGAACTAATAATGTATACTCCGGTAACTAAATGGCAAAGCCTTAAACACCTCTCCAACTAGTTGATATTTTTGTTCGCCTGCTTATATCTCATCGCTTTGAACAATAGTCTCCCATTTGATGAACTATGAATCCGAACCCTTATCTACCTACTTTAGTTATGGTGATTATATAATATCACAAGACATTACTAAATCTGGGTCGTGATTGCTTCAATGACCATCTATTTTGATTGGTTTGAAATGCTTGTTGGATGTTAGGAGTTCTACTTGATTTACATTTGGTTTTTCTTAGCATATCTGACTGATCGATGCACTTTAATCAGTGCTGGTCACTGAAAACTAGCCAGTTGGATCGGTTATCCATTTTGTCACTCCTCTTTTCTTTCTTCTCGTACTTTATATTTCTTTTGACTGTATTCACTTATCTTCATCCTTCACCTCACTACCTTTTTACTTGATGAACTGACGTGAGGTGTAGCAACTTGGACCGTTACGCAGTAATGCCTGGTCCTATGTTGATAGTGATGATGATGATGATGGATTCGCATGCATTGTCCAGTCACAATAAAATCTAGACACTTAACTTCTAACTGATGAGTCACGGGCTCAAGCCCACCTTCGTCAACGGAAGGTATTTGAGCAGCCAGGTGCTATTATTAACCCTCTCAGAGTAAATGTGACTCATTGCCTACTGCACGAAAGTGTAGATGGTTATTCAATACATTTCGGTAGTTTTCCTTTGCATAGCTGTCTTTAGTCTTTGTTTGCTAGTTCTCAAACTTTGTGAATCGCCCATATACGGTGGCGTGAAGAATATATCTCTTTTTGAAACTAATTGAACTCTTTGGTCAACATTTCTTTAACGACTGATAAATTTCAGACGATAACTTATCTAATCTAATAATACTTTGATAAGGTTTCATGTCATTATGCATATTCTTTGAATACGCTTGAATAGGTACTTGTCAGGTGCTTGTTTATACTGAAGTGAATAGTAACTATGATAATTTAGTTACTGTCTTGTTTATGTATATCTGCGATATATGAATCATTTTATAGACTCATATCGGCAGTGAGTTATGAGATAACCAGTCATCTTTTCTTAAGGAGATACTAATGAGGGTTTTATTCATTCGACTGAGAATCGAAATAGTATCTTTCAGCTTCGCATATATAATTATGTGTCGAGAGAAACATTGCAATCAAATTGTAAACCAGATTCTTAATGCGTGATATACCAAAATTTGTTAGCAAGGGAGTTACACGGCTTACCATGATCAAACCACCACCTATCTGGTGGAAACTTTTGGTCTAAAGTGTAAATTTAACAATAAATTTACATAAGAGAAGGAATATTGTTAGTAGAAATGTAATCATCAACCAATAACATCTCATTACCAATTTCTTTTCTTTATCCTAAAGAGCTTCTTCTATATACCAGTTAAATTTACCTTCGAGGGTAAACATAAGAGAGTTTAGACCACTTCTATGTATTCAAAAACAATTCGTTGCTATATTAAACCCCGTTCGGTCAACCAGAAGGACAAAATCAACCTAGGACATCGCACACAGATGCATCATCTCAAGTTATCACACTTCACAGTAGTATTCAAAGAACAGATAGATGGGTAGGAAAAGAGTAGACAAAGTTATCTGACAGAATAAACCGTTTGAAGATAAAGGCTAGTACGAACATCCAAGCTTTTGAAGATATCAAGGAGTGAATATATCTGCTCCATTGTGACCTACATCATTAAGAGTCGTCAACCACTGATTCTTATCATCTCGGTGACCCCAGACAGATAGTCTACACCTCTTCATACGAATCAGAGCAACAATCAGAGACTTCATTGACTGGTTCCACGTCCTCGTTTGGAAACCCTGAGCCTTCTTGCAACCTGATCGAACTTCTCTTAGGAGTGTGTGTCGAGACAGACAGTGGCTCGGCATACGCAGTACATGTTGAAGTCATCTCAGTCGCTGAAAGTTCACAACCTCATCGACTGATTCTCTTTCTTTACCCAATACCTTTCGTATAAGACAGGACAATAAACCGACTATATATATATAACCTCGCCTGGTTAACTAGTTCACTAGTTACTTGCCGGTCCTAAGCCCGGGTAAAGAGGAAAGGTTGGCCAAAGGGCTAGCAACCATACCCCGTAAAACCAATCCAACCGCTAAAGAAACTTCGAAGCACAAAGAAAATATAACAAACAAAATTAAACCTACTCCTCCCTGGATTTGGAGAGGCGAAAGGATACCGGTTGGTAAAAGCCTTCGGGAAGCCAATTCCCCAATGTGTCTTCTCTCCCCTCGATGAAAGCGAAAGTAAACATGGAGACATGGAATGTCCACAACACGTGTGAACATACCAAGGCTGCCCAGATTGCAAACGAGATGGGAAGGTATCGCATTGAAGTGATAGGAATTCGCGAAAGCAGATGGTATGGAAGTGGACTCTCCAAACTGTCAACTGGAGAATCAATAGTCTACTCCGATATTATCACCCAGACGACAACCACCAGCACACTGAGTTTCCGAGTGGCCATCACGATGTCCCCAACAGCATTGCAGGCTCTCATCCAGTGGGAACCAATCTCCTCCAGCATCTGGATCATGACAGCAAGATTCAACTCAAAAGGAAGGAAAGTTACAATCATACAATACTACACTACGCACCTACAAATAATGCAGATGAAGAGAAGGAGGAGGAATTCTACAGACAACTGGAACCAGCACTGGACAAGACCCCACAGCAGATGGAGACATCAAAATTCTAATGGGCGACATGAATGCCAAACTGGGAGTGGATAACACAGGAAGAGAACCAACCATGGGTTGGGAAGTGCTCGGTGAAATGAACGAGAATGGAGAATTGTTTGCAGAATTCTGTGCATTCAACGATCTGGTGATTGGAGGTCGTGTGTACAAGCACAAGGATATCCACCAAGCGACATGGATTTCACCAGACACACTAAAAATCAGATCAACTTCATCTCAATCTCAAGAAAGTGGAGACGCAGTCTACTTGACACAAGATCAAGAAGAGGAGCAGATGTAGGCTCACACCACCATCTAGTGCAAGGAACCTTCCAAATCAAGTTGAAAGCATTCAAGGAAGTTGGTGATAGACCACAGTTCAAGTACAACACTCAGAAACTGAAGTACGAAACTACAAAGGAAATCTTCACGATAGCCATGAAGACAAAATGGGAGATATCGAGCAACATCCCTGAAGAAACCTGTGTGGATGAGCACTGGAAGTCTTTGAAAGAGATGTGGAAAGAAACCTGCATAACCGTATTAGAAAGGAAGAAGAAAGAAGATAAGGAATGGATTTCGACGGACACATAGAAGCTGATAGAGGAGAGGAGGATGGTGAAGCAGAAGATAAACCAGTGCAATACAGTGCGAGGATGAACAACGAGAAGAACTGAGTACAACCTATAAAACACTGGACAAAGAAGTGAAAAAGAGTGCGCGTAAAGACAAAAGATACTTCTACAACACACTGGCAAGTAAAACATAACAGGCTGCAGGTAGGAGAGACAGAGACTTGACAACATTGTATCAAATAACCAAGTTACTATCTGGGAAGAGATCAACGCAGATGAAACCAATAAAAGATGATGAAGGAAATGTAATTACCAAAGAAGAGAAATAAAGGAAACGATGGGCCAACCACTTCAAGAAGCTCTTGAATCGATCACCACCTGCACTTCGTCCAGAAATACCACCTGCAGCCCAGTCACAGAACTACCAGTGAACACAAATCCTTCAACAAAAATCGAAGTCTTGAGCGCGGGAAAGCAGCAGGACCAGATGGAATCCCACCAGAAGCACTGAAAACAGACACAGGGACAACAGCGGACAAGCTCACACCACTACTGCACAAGGTCTGGAAGGAAGGGAAGGTACCTGCAGATTGGAAGGAGGGTTACCTTGTCAAACTCTCGAAAAAGGGCGCCCTAAGTCTTTGCAAGAACTGGCGCGGAATCACGCTCCACCCTTTTCCACCCCAAGCAAAATACTAAGCCGCATCATCCTGGTGAGACTAAGGGATGTGCTGGATTCAAAATTACGAGCAAAACAGGCTGGCTGGATTCAGGAAGTACAAAACATGAGCGGACCAAATTGCAAAGCTTCGCATCATCATAGAACAGAGTATAGAATAGCAGTCAACTCTACATCTCAACCTCATCGACTTTGAAAAGGCCGTTGACAGCTTCGACCGACAAGTAATTTGGCAGTCAATCAATCTCATTCAACAACTATATGAAGACACCACATACCAGCCAATTAATTCACAATGGGAAGCTCAGTGATGATGCTTTCTAATTGAAGACAGGAGTAAAACAAGGCTGTCTACTATCACCCATGATATTCCTGATTGTGGTCGACTGGATCATGTAACAAACAGTGAGGAGTGAGAAGAGGGGATACGCTGGACCCACGAAAAGATCCTAGAGGATTTGGATTTCCCCGATGACTTGTGTCTAATGTCGCACAAACTCGAAGATCTACAGGCAAAATCCAACAAGTTGACAGAAGAGGCAAGGCAGCGAAGACGGGACTTCAAGTCAACGTAGAGAAGACAGAGGTGATGATGATACCCAACCAACGCCACCACCAAAAACAACAAGCTCCATTCACCATCAATGGGAGAAACTTAAAAGAAGTAGCCTCTTTCACCTATCCACACAGCATCGTTTCAACTACAGGCGGCATAGATGAGGACGTCAAAGCCAGCCAGGATCGGAAAGACAGGAAGACAGGCGTTCATTAACCTGAAACCAATGTGGAGATCTTCGGCACTGTACTCAGCATGTGGAACAAGATTAGTATTTTCAACACCAATGTCAGTCAAGTCAGTGCTTCTATATGGTTCAGAGACTTGGTGGGTTACGAAAAGCATTTCCAACAAACTATAGATATTCATCAACAACTGCCTAAACTGGCTTGTTACTGAAGCTCAGATGGCCAGAATAATAAGAATAAGCAACAAGGAACTCTGGTTGTTAACTAACTAACCAAGAACCTATGGCTCAACAAATATGCAGAAAGAAGTGGAGATGGATTGGGCATCCACTGAGAAGGCCAACTGGGGACATCACACGTCAGGCCAGTTGCTTGAGTGGAACCCAGATGGGAAGCGATGAGTTGGGCGTCCGTGGCGAGGGTGACATGGAGGAGATCGTGTGAGGAAGAAGTGAGAGCTTGTGGGCTGTCATGGAGCCAGATTCAAAAGCTCGCAGAGAACAGAGTGCACTGGAAACGTGCTACTGAAGCCCTATGTTCAACTAGGAACGCAAGGGACAAATAATGGCAAGAGTTATATATATATATATATATATATATATATATATATATATATATATATATATATATATATATATATATATATATATATAATCTCAACACCAAAGCATTCAGTGAAATAAAATGGATGTAAATGTATGCTGACTAGTAGTATACTACAATCAAACATATAAAACAAATAATAGTAGTAATAATATGTTTATAAACTGACCTTGAAACGTTTAGTTGGATTACTCTCTAGTAATTTAAGAAGCGATTGATTTTCATCAACTTCCAGATATACACTTCCACCATTTCCTCCTTGACCTTTAATTGCTGGACTTCCAGCTGCTCCACTGCCAGCTCTAACAAATATTCGAAGTTTGTCTATAAAATTCTTGGACATGATAGAATATTATCAGCAGAAACGACTAGCGATTACCGAATCTATATTTATTATTCTTGGTCGTGAGAAGGAAAATTTGGATTAAACTAAAATTTAAACAGTAAAATAATATCTTATTTAAATGTAAGCTATAAATATATGTACAAAATGATATGAAAACTGATCAGATCAACTTAGAATCTAATATATACACACAGAGGAGTGTATCAGTTCCGGTTACTATACTGCAAAAGAGGATGAAAAGAAGTGAGTAGAAAAAAGTGATATTACAGTACACAAAGGTGTATGAGAGGTGCAAGAATAGATAGATTAAGGTTACAGAAAATATTCAAGACTTTGAAGATGATATTTCTGTGATATAGTTAACGATTGTGAATTGTCTCCAATAATTCTTATCTTCTCGACTCCGGTCAGCCTACGCCTCCCTATTTAACTTAGACCAGCAGTTATAGACTGATGTCACATCTTGACTTATCCACCGTTACTACTTCGGTTAACAAAATACAACAAAGCATTCAGTGGCTCAGCGCACGTAACACATACAAAAGCAACATTGGTCAATGTAGGCTTATAACCCTATCGACTGGCTTGTATAATACACATGAGCCCAACCTCAAGATTACTCATGAGGCAATTTTACCATACGCAAGGAATGCTACGAGGACACCGAAGGTCGAAACCCAGAACTCTTTCCACACCTACTTTCAACGCCTCTTAGAACTGCATAATAGGATAGAACGAAATTAAGCGTAGTATACTCGTCATTATTTCATATGTAGTTAGATAACTCGCCCAACCCAAAAAATGACGCAAGTTGGCAAACGTCAGTCGGGACTTCTTTACCCGAGCTGAGATATCGTCAGTAACCAGCCCATTCGGACCGATGCAACTCCCCAAGTAAGTGAAGTGGTCAACACGTACCACTACTCCAGTCATCATTAAACTGGAGGTAGTTGCACGCCAGTAGTTAAGTGTCATCTCATATTTGAAGGGTGTGAAACGCATGCTGGACACACCAAGTTTTCTGTTGGTGTGCAGAAGACTGTATTCTGTCAGCGTCCTCACCTTATAGGATTGTTTTCTGTGTGACACTAATAGACGTCGTTACTTCAGACAAAACATAAAATAAAACTGATGGACAAAGAGTACTGAAAATTAAAAAAGGTTCATTGGTCGCTTTCGGGTGCAAATAAAACTACAACTCTACATTTGCTGTTGAGAATTTACTGACTGCCGAATAACCTTTATACTCTCTTTAATTGACTATTTTTAATCTGAAGGTGTTAGATCGTACTTGCTACTTTATATTGATCTTATCTTCGTATATAAGTGACGGTTTAACTTCAGTGAAGTTCTTGAATCTTGACATCATTGAAGTTTATGCAAGTAATATCTCGACAGTAGTTCTACCTGTTCACCCACGCACTCAACTGAGTCAAGGGATATTAACAGTGAGTCAACTATGTCAAGTGGTGATATGAAGCAACAAGTTTGAGCGACTACTCTGATGTAGAGTCAAGTGGATACCTGGCCAATAGCTGCTAACTTGATGTGGCGGTCAGGCCTGCATATCACAGTGATCCAACGAGCTAGGCTGGTGGAAGACTTGTTCCCACAAGGTCCTACCATACCAGAAAGGTCTGTTGAATAGTGGTTAGACACAAAGTAGTTACCGTTGTGGTGTAAATTACTACGCTATGATGGGGGTCTGAGGGCGAAGTTGCACTGCTGCTAGCTGGGTGGGGTGTGACAGCAGTAAAATGTTTACCTTGGATGACCAGCAGTGCTACGTTGATGCTGTCTTCGTTGACACAAACACAACCTATTCTCCTCAACTTTATCTTCCTTGTCTTCATCTCCTGATGATAGTACTAAGCCTTTTATTCCTTCCCCAACTTCACTCTGCAACCATTGTCAACGATGTAAGCCATCGAAACCTCATTCCTTGTCTACTAAGCTTGTGAGACCCATTTCTTGTAGGAGCGTTCAACGTGAGAACTCTGAGCTAAATCGGACAGCAAGCGTTGCTCGCCAGAACTCTAGAATCGCTAGTTAAGGATGTATCTTGTGTCTTTGACACACGTATACAGGACCTGAGTGAGTTTATTAAATTGACCCCACCTAGCTATAGTAGTGAATCTTCAAAATTTACCCTACAGGTATCCAGAGACCCAGTGGCTAGCTCTCGTAGACCCTTGGTGTAGGCATAACACTGAGTTGTAGAGCAGAAAGTGGGTTTCTCGACTGTATAGCATTCAATAGCCGTCTATGGGATGTTCAACTGAATGGATCTGTAAGGACTAGGAAGAATCGTGAGACCAGGTGGTGAATATTTTTAATCTCCGCCTACGCAGCCACCGACTGTAGTTCGGATGATCCAAAGGATGAATTCTACGAAAAGCTGTCAATTTTACTGCAGAAAGCAAAATGTTCAGATGAAGGTATAATGGCAGGTGACTTTAACGCCCAAGTAGGAAAGCTGAGCCAATCGGAGAGGCATATGGAAGATGTTTACGGAATGCCATGTCAACGAATCGACAACGGTGATTGCCTGTTGCAATTTTGTTCCAACAATGGCCTAGTTCTGGATAGCCCTAAATTTAGGCATAGGGAGCGACTCTCTTTATATGGCGCCCGCGTCAAACCAACAATGGACACAGACAGATCAAATTGTTATGGCCCATCCTGCAGAGGACTAGTGGAGGGTTGTCGCTCATTCGGGAATACCAGTTTGGACTCCGACTAAACCCCAGCACGCGTCCGTGTATGTCTATGTCATACAGGTGGCATGAAACAGGTAGCAGTGAGGCCAGTCTGTGGTCATTGGAAAATGAGAACGTCAATTCCGAATTTAGGGAAGAGATGGTTAAGCATTTGTCTGAACATGACACCAATGTTCATCCTAAGGAAACTTGATGTGATATTAAGTCTGCAGCGATAAAGACAATTGGTAACCTACACATGAATGTTAGCAAACTTTATTGGATCTCCATGACATCATCCTAACTGATCGATGCAAGAAGACTGATTCCAGCTAGTTCTGACCACGATGAACAGCGAAAGCAACTTAAACGTAAGTTGACCAAGAGTCTTCGCGTCGACCACGAGCAGTGGTGGGTAGCAAAAGCGAGAGAGATGGAGTAGGCTTCAGCAGTGGATAACACTCGACAACTATCTAGGCTAACTGAAGATACCAGTAAGGAGAAGACGAAGGTTAGTGAAACCACCACTGAAAAGGATGGAACACTGATAACCTCTCATGACAGGTGGCTGGAACGTTGGGCAGAACCCTTTGAATCGCAGTTAAACTGGACCTCAACAACGCTTCGTTTCCCTAACATCCAGCCTGAGTCTGCATGACGCGTAGATGTTCGTCCTCCAACTCTCCTTGAACTTGAGGAAACTGTATCAAACCTGAAACGATACAAAGCAGCAGGATCTGACAGTTGGCCACTTGAAGTCTTCAAGGATGGAGGTAGGAAGTTACTAATTACAGTGATGGAGGTTCTAGGTAGTGTATGAGAATCGCAGACAATGCCGTACTTCATTAATTATCCCAGACTATAAGAAGGGAGAGAAATCTTGTGTCCTAGATCCGAGGGTCCATAGTTATCCGATGCCTAACTGGAACTCGAGAACAGAAAACTCGATAAAAGCAGGCACGTTCCAGACTTGTATTAGGGTGCATCGACCACACTTTTACCTCGCGATAGGTTTTGGAACACAGGCAAGCCTACTGACCAGTGGCTGACATTCTCCATATTTGTTGACCTGAAGGCGGCATTTGACTCAGTTGACCGTGAGATGTGGCGTGGCAGTTTCTCACTGTGAAGGGAGTACCGAACAAATATGTCACGCTAATCAAAGCTCTCTACTCGAATTCACGCAACCGTGTCAGGGTTTGTAGAGATTTGTCATGTGACGACAACTAGTGGTGTCCGTCAGGGATGCCACTGTCACCGCTCCTGTTTAACTTCGTCATAGACATAGTAATGAACATAACCTTAGGTACGTCTGACTTCACACGGATCGATCTACTTCCCGAGGTCATTTGGTTGACTTGCAATATGCAGACGATATTGTCCTGCTAGGCAAATATGCTGACGTAATACAGGGTTTTCTGAACGCGTTGAGTAGAAGTCTGAGTTTGGGATTCGTTTCAGTCGCACCTGTTAGGTGTAAGATGATGCTCCAAGACTGGCCTGCAACTGCTGCTAGTTTAAAGATAGGAAGGGAAGTGGTGGAATGTGCCGACTGCTTCACTTACCTGAGTAGTTGCATCAGCGAGAACAGGTTGGTTGCTGACGGTCTCAGTTCGGTTGAAGAAGGCCCATTTGCGATTTGTCACCTCGCGTCACCTGTGGTGGTGTCAACTGGCGATAGATCCGACTATCAAAAAACGAGTATACTGCGCTACAGTTTGTTCCGTCCTGTTGTACGACTGCGAGACATGGCCGTTAAAAGTAGAAGATACGAAGCGGTTATAGGGTTTTAATCACAGACGTCTTCGTAGCATTGCTTGAGTAATGTGGAATCAGCGTGTGAGGAGTGATGAGGTCAGACAAAGAGTACTAGACAAGACAGGTGAGTGGATTAGTGAGATTGTGAGCCTTCATCGACTGAGGTGGCATGGACATGTACTGTGCGCCGCATGTCGAGTCACCGTCCACCTCGACGTTTTATGCTAAAGGAAGTTGTATTAGGTTTGAGGAGGGTTGATCGTAGCCAAACTGAAACATGGTACCAGTGGATGAAGTCGTTGACTGGTGGTGTGAGTCGTGTTGGGAGATGTAGACTACCTGGTTGGGGTTTTCGAGATGAAAGGAATCAGTGGTTGAGAATACCTGGTGAAATGGCTGGAAATCGGTTACAATGGGACAGATGTATTCACTCGTTGACATGTTTTAGAGCTTGAATATTTGCACTAACCGATATCATCAAATTGTTTATTCTCTCTCACACAACTTTGTTATCAGTTTTTTTCTGTGCATCTGTTCTTTGTATGTTACTGTGAAGTGTAGCAACTTGAACCGTTGTATTTGTGTGTGAGGTTCTACGTCGTTTTTGCCAGTCTTTCAGTTAGTGATTGTCCAGCTTTCTCTTCATTTTGTTCTTGGAGATGCTGTATATCTGGTACGATGGTTTTTTTGACGATTCTTCCAGTGCCACCACATTTTTGTCCTGATACCTAAACCAACACTTGTGCGTAGGGCAATGTCATCCAAAGTCTAACTGTCAACTACTTCATACTTCTAAATGACCGGTCACTTTTAATAGACTGGCTCGTGTATGCCTCAGTACTGCGGCTATGTGAATTTTGATATGAATGATGGATAGTGACTAGCAGTGGGGTCTAGGACGCGTGGTTCGCCTTACTTGGGACTCGTTAGCTGAATGCACCTGCCCTGCACCCCAGTGTGGTCCCCACTAAGACTGGAACCCCAATCACAAGGAAGCAGATCTATCCAGCTGGCGAGTTTCAAATACAAAACGTGTGTCTTGGATTCTGCTGCTAGTTACAATCCATTATTAATATCACAATTAAAAATGGCGGCAGTATTGGGCATACACACATGAGCCTATCTACTAAAAGGGACTGGTCCGTTCGCTCCAGCCAATGACGGAGACTTACAAGCTATAACATGGAGACCATGAAGAAGTTCTGTTACATATTTTATGACAAATTCAAGCAAAACACCTGATTTTAACAGATCAGTAAGCGAGTATCCATTAGTAGCAATAATGCACCAACCGAATTCGTTGTATTTACTATGACAGTTTCAAGTAAATAATTTCCTGCCTGAATGAATATCCACTTTTTGTAATGAATGTTTGTTTTAACTAATGACCATATCAACCATGAACTAACTTTGATAATCATTGTCAAACCGACATTGTAAAATATGCCACATTACTCATGTTCTTACAGTTTATTTAGAAAATAGTTCGAAACTTCAAACCATTAGAGTGGATGAGGCAGTATGTCAAAGTACTTTGGAGTCTTTCTATCAATTATAACACTAAGTTCCTCTTGAGAGAATAAACTAGTCAAGCTCTAAGTTCTGGTTTATATACATAAATCTGGCTGACACTAGGAAGAATACTAACCAATAACTTATAATCTTAAATTATTCCATCACAAGTTTTCGCATTTGTTGGCAGCATATCAAGGGATAACAAAGTAATGAAACGATAATAGGAATAATTAGAGAAATTGAAGGACAGGCCAAAATTATGGAACGCACCGACCACTTAATACTATTAATCAAAGGGATGGGAAAAACCATTTAACGATGTGAAGTGTATATTAACAATAAAAACTGTCTTGTAAGGTAATTTTTATAACCGTGCTTAGTAAATATCTTTTTGTTCATTAGATCGTCGATCGAGAAGTCAAACTAGGTGAGACTCTTACATTCGTCGCTACACTATTTCATTGTGATTCTGGCACTGATTGTTGTGTCGACCACCAATTCTGGATGAGACACGTACTTATTCCCTTCATATGACTTGTTATTTTAGAGGAATGATTAGCAGAACGATAGGCAAGATCAAAAGTTAGTCTTTCGTATGATAACAACTGGTTTGTATGGATTATCGCTACAAATAGTGTCAGATGTTGTAGAATAGGCATCCAAGCACTTGAATCCACGTTCCTACAACCCCTTACAAAACCTTTCGTTGCAGGTATCTACCAGCCCAAGTACCGTCCTGGAAAATGAAGTGAGTTACTGGTCTAGTTGAAAACGCCTTAATCACCAGCAGGGGAAAAACGTTCTTGATAAGAGAAGATATAGTTGAAGCAAACTACCACATCATATTTAAAAGGTTTCGGATGCTAGTTGAAGGTAGGATAGAGACAATCTGAAGACCAAAGGAAGTAATAAGTCGAAGCAGAACTACGGAATTTCGCTGGCACAAAAATGGGGACCTATCCGCTGTTTCTTTGCTGCTCCATGACGCAGATCCCAGGTTTCACACCTTGAGATCAAACTAATAATCTGTCATGGACCTGGTGCTTCTTTCAAAACTCCGGACTCTAATTTTTTTCCCCTTCTACAGGGGGTTGGAACAAATAATTTAAGGGCGATAGTTGACGATTTGGAAGCTTGTTTCTTTTCACATCACATTCTAGGTAATTTATTTTCACAAGGTTACACAGGTAAATATCTTCATTGTATGTACTCTTACTTCTACCACAAGCAACAATTGGAAACATTGACAAGCTTCTTCGCACAGTTGAAAACCATATCTCCTGTGTTTTATTCTATTTCTGCATTAAAAATCAGGAAGAAACAAACTTATCCTAGTGAATTCGAAGTCATTTAGTAGTCTCTAGGTGACGCGGTTTTACAAGGCAACATTTAAGTATTGCTTTCAAGTGGGAACTAATTAGTTCCAGCGTCACAACCGTACCAACGCTGATCCAATATTTCCACAGATACTAGCACGTTAAAAAGAGTGAATTAATTCGAAAATGTTAAGAACATGTAGAAAACCAAATTTCGTCAATTGTACACTCTTTACAGCATGTGTACATGCATGCATACCACTCAGTGATAGCAATAACAGAATGATGCATTTAGTGTCATAATATTTCAATAACTTTGAAAAAGAGTTAGTCTAGCCGCTGTTTTGCAGCTCACTGGATTCAACAGAAATCCGAAACTAATAAGAAGAGGAAGGGTGACAGAGAAAACATGTCAAAACCACGACCTTGAAGTAAATTTGCGTTTAGATACCCGCTGAAACCAATATCAATAGGCGAGGAAACTTGTAGTTGTTGAGCTCTCGTTTCTGGGCCATGAGACCTAGTTCATTTTGATCACTTGCACCCATTCGGTTGTCGCGGATGTCTTAACAGTCTACATGCCTATAGCTTCCGAGGTAGTGATTATCTAATTGAAGTTCAAATGGTTCACATGGTTATTTTGGTTGGTTGTGGTTAGCAGAAGAGTCCAGGGAGCGCGTTTCATCCTATTTGGGACTCATGTCAGTACATCCACATAGGAGCTCATGTGCTAACAGAGGTCGAACAATTTGATCCAACAAAACAACGGAGAATAACTAGCATATCAATAATTAGGCCCCAATGTTTGTCAATGGAATAGAAAAGAATTTCGCCCAACTGGCTTTCACATTTAGAATCCCCAGATCACAACTCTTTGTGGCTGTTAAGCTGTGGGCAATGAAACGGGATAGTTAAAGGCAGAAATTTTCATTTGCAAATTGTTGTTTGACTTGTTCGGGTGTGCAACAGAGTTGTCGATAAAATCAACTAACCTACTGCATTTCAAGATTTGTAAGCGCCTGCAAGTAAGTGTTAGGTGTTACCCAAGAAGTAGCACGAAAACCAGGGCGGGCATTAAGTGATAAAAGAGGAGTGGAAAGTGCTAATGAAAAAATAATTGCTACTAGTAAGAATGTGGAGAAGGGAGAGGCCCTTTTGCAGATTATAGGGTTGGGGAATGCAGGGATGCATGAGCATTCCTTTAGTTGCTTGTGGCGAATTTGGGCGGTGAGCTGTTTGCACTCGCATACTTATGTAGCAATAATTTATAGGGCTCAGCTGATGTGACTGTGGCTACTTTTTTCGACAGAGCCTTCCATAGGGTATACACCCGGTGCAGGAAAAGAGTATATCTCAATCTTGTCTTTGTCCCATGGTGGGTTATGTGAGTGTAATTCCTGCGGGGCTGTCAGTTATGGGCTTGTAATGTTGGCCTGTTGGGGTGGTCTACTTGGTGGCTGATCTTGTACGCTGTTATTAGGTCGCCTCTTTTCCTTCGATAGCCCAAGGTGAACAACTTGAGCTTTCTAAGGCATTGCGCATATACTTTGCATGCTAGTTTGACACCTTGCTTTGTCTCCCTTCTCCGCGCATCCTTAAGGGTTTCTTAGTGTGTCGTCTAACATATGCGCTAGATACTATGAGGATTAGTTCGGGCAATAGGGCTCCACGTTGCCCCTCAGGTGGTGCACGATCGTGTTTGCCCTTGCAGCCATTTGCTTATAGTTAGCGCCAGTATCCATTGTGTCAGAGATGTCAAGTCCTGGGTCGTTCTCCGTGGATACCCTGGCGATTGCACGTCTTTCGTGGGTGTAGCTGGTCTTCATCGCTTCCGATGTGCTAGGATATATCGCTCTGCATCCCTCCACCTCGAAGCTCAAGCCATTCACGGCTGACCAGGAAAGCAGCTGCAGCAGATGGCACTGTAGGATCCTGGGTCCCCCTTTCCTACCTACTGTCCTCCATATCCTGATACAGTCGGCAATTAGGAGGATGGACGAGTAGACTCGAGCGGGATGGTCGCTGGTGAATAGTAAGAATAAGAGTTGTTAAGAGCTAACTCCCCGAGAAACTCCTGTCCTCTAACTCCTCCACAACTTTCCAATTCTGTCCACTTTGATAGGGAACTTCACGTCCTCTAAGTATGCTGTTGACCATGCTATGAGCGCTTTAATGGTACTAGCTTATGCAAGTCATACCGTAGTTTGGGGTGCCATCAAAGCTTTGGCCATGTCCAGAGATAAACTGAACTGGTCGCCTATTGTTCCTTCTATTAGTGCGGCCATCCCTATCGTTCGTCAAGTTTGCGGCACGTAGCCAACCGGTTCAGAAGCCATTTTGGGTGAGTCGGATGATGCTGTTTCCCTTTAAGTAGACCCAAACAGCATGTGCAGACAGGCTTTTTAGTACCTTGGACGTATGGGGGTGGTATGACTGTTTTCTATCTCTTCCCCTGAAGACTGTTTAAAGGATAGCACACTTCCATTGTTTAGAAAGTTGACTTACCTCCAACGAGTGCGTGAATGGATTACATTTGGGTGTCATGGGCATGCGTGGTTCCCCCAGGGTCGGAGACGAGCAAGTCGTTTACACCACCCCCACCATGGAAAGGTGTTGCGTGGCGGCCTCAAAGTTATCTCCCAAGGCCAAAGGTTTAGAGTGTCCAGACAACCTTCTTGGAGTAGTATATAGCTCACTCTTCTAGAACCAAACACTGTTAAGTTTAGAATGAACCATTATTTAAAAAATTAAGTATTCGCGAAATAGCCTCAACGGTGTCCGCAAGTATCTTTAGTCCTGTGAGTTTTGATTTAACGAATGAGCACCCACATGTTTTCACACACTCACTTTTCTACAGAAATATAGAGTTATGTCTAGATGCTGTTGCTCCCGTGAAAACAGTTAGGGTTTATAAGGAGCCAGACCCATATATTCCTAAAATATTCCGCAAAAAACTTAGGAAGTCATCATCACATTGCCACTCGTCGAAAGACTTCATGTCACTGCACTTAATTCATGAGACTTACGAATCTATCAAGACATTAAGTGCGAGACACGCAGTAAACAAAGAGATCGTTGCTCTCAAAAGTGGCTCTAGAATACACAAGTTGACATCCCTTCTGAGTAAACGTCTGAAGTCATCAACGGATGTAGCCTATCTACTACATAATGGGGTGGTACACAACGATCCCCTCAAGATTAGTGAACTGTTTAGCGAATCATCCACTAATTTCAACCCTAATGTCCTCAACCCCACTAGCTTTACTCCAATTACCGCTAGATCATGTACAAGAGTGGAGTTCACTGTCAAAAGTACCACTGAGGCTATCAAAAGCCTGAAACCATCGACAGGTACGGGGATAGATGGCCTAAACTCAATAGTCATCAGAAATAGTGGTGATGATATGCTGCTGTTCTTGCTTAAGACATTCACACTATCAACGGAAAGTGGGGAGTATCCTAGCGAGTGGAAAACCAGCTTTATAGTTCCTCGCTACAAGTCCGGTGACAAAGCGAATTCTGGCAACTGTCAGCATAACACCAGTCGGCTCCAGAATCATGGAAAAAGTGATTAAGAGCGGCATGTCCGACTGCCCACTTAGCGAAAACCTCATCACAAAGTCTCAGCACGGTTCCGTTAAATACAGGTCTTGCGTTACTTGCCATTTCGACTTCTTCAATCTTATCACTAGTAGCCACGAGGCACGTAAAATCATTGTTCTATACTTTGATATATTAGAGACACTTGACAAGGTGCCACACGGTATTCTTTTTGATAAGCTACAATCGATTGGCATCCATGACCCTTTACTTCATTGGCTCAAATCATTTCTCAATGATCGGAGCCAAATCGTCAAAGTGAATTCTATGCAGTCTACACCTAGGCTCATAACTAGTGGAGTAATATAGGGTAGTGTCCTTGGACCTTTATTATTCATAGCTTATGTTAATAGTGTGTGCAAGTGCTTCACTGTAAGGGAAACATTCCTATAAACTGATGACCTTAAGGTTGTATACTCGTGTCACACCCATGAACCAGGTAATGCGCTATCTACTGCTCGACAAGAATTAGGTGAAGTTGCTAAGTGGTGTGGCGAGTCCCATCTCCAGTTCAACATTGGTAAATGTGGTTGGCTTAGCATAGGCAGCGATAACCTGGATGTGTCTCTCGAAGTATGTGGGCAAAAGCTACCTAGACGTTCGTCAGTGCTAGATCCTGGTCTTAGACATTCCAGTGACTTAAAATTCTCTGAGCAGACGGCTTGTATCACATCTAAGTCATTGTCCGTAGCTTCTATGGCACCGAATCAAGGGTCCTACTCTACAAAGTGAGCATCCGCCCAATTTTAGAGTACTGCCCGTTTATCTCAAGTGGCCTTCGTATAAGCGACAAAGGAAAAATTGAAGGAGCACAACGCCACTTTACACTAAGAACACTAGGAGCTGACTGCAGCCTGGACTACATCTCGCGATGCAACATAATAGGACTGGAACCTCTCTGGAAGAGGCTACTTAGGATGAATCTGATACTTTACTATAAATTACTTCGTAAGCAAGTGCACTCATGTGGCCAGGAAATTAAAATAGTTGTAACACCTACTCACTATTTGCGTAATCACAACCCATTAGCTGAAAATGAGTGTTGTAGGACCAAATTGCGAAGAAACTTCCTCCTTAATAAGTTCTCACATCTGGAATAAACTTCCTGAGGAAATGCGTACTGCAGGTTCATTATCTACCTTCCATTCTTCACTTAATGAGCTCCTAGTAGGTGATCAGTCTATTACTCGCCTAGGCACTGTCTATACATTCTGGCCTACTGGAAACATGCTAAGACCTTTAAACGTATGGAGTAAAGCTGTCATAAACCTCAAGTACTCATTACTCCAACGGACTCATAAAGGGTGTTTGATTACCAGTCCATCTGGTTGGATTGTGCAGTACAAACACATAGCCAGTGCTCCCTTTAAGTTTACCAACGAAAGCTGCCTATCTAATAACCCTTGTGAACTTCATATAAGAAAAAAAGGAAGATTCATCCTCATATGAATAAATTGAAGTTTACACATAACTTGAAAGACTAAAAAGACAAGGACTTCCCTCCTCTCAGTTTGTTTTACGTGGTATTCCATTGCCCAGTTTCTCCTTGCGCTTTCTTTTCTCTTTTCTTTTCAGTATCAGCCTGACGAGAAAGTCCCGAGCATTAGTTTGATCAAAAAGTATTAACTTACTGGAAATTCTACTTCGCACCTAATGCTGGAAACCGATGTTAGAGGTATCCAACTGGCTCGTCCCGATTTTCCTGTTTCCTGAACAGCTTAACAACCAACTCACCTCCCTACTAGTGCCCTAAATGCTACCACATACGAAACCCCAAGCACAATAACTGATCTCAGATTTCTGGTCCGTGACAAATGCAGCGGAAATCTGGATAAACAATCAAACTCGATAGATGAATTCACCTAACGGCAACACATGCATAATAATGCTATGTAACAGATTTCTGTAGCACTTTGTCTTGTACCAATCCACCTAACAGAAGTCAATTAACAGCCAATGTATCTCCTTGACAGTATTGCATACTTTAATGTGAATTCAGAGACTTAAGTCTATGAAGTTTCACACATGTGTAATATTCACCACTGTTGAACGACGATTCTTCCATTCTTTAATTGCTTGCACCACAACAAATTTTTTCAGTACTACCAATCAGAATTGCTGGAAAATAATGAGAAATTTCTCACTCAGGCGTTAACGCCTGAACTCAGACATTCACCTGGATTAAATGATTGTAAGGATACTTACCTATTCCTGAAATCACTGAAAATTGCTGTTAAAATAGACGTTTACCTGACGAAACACTTAGTCTTGTAGATAGACCAATCATGTCGACTACTCGCAACGCGAACACTAAATATTGCGCCGTTTGATGTGAAGAAAGAATTGTGAGCAGAAATGACCTAAACTCAGAACGATGTGTATGTACAGTAAAGTGATATTTTCCTGCTGTTTTCGTGGCACTTAGACACTTGGTATCATGATAGAGTTCAATGTCCTCCCTCTGTATCATGCAAAACCACTAAAACCTTTTATGTTTCTCGCAAATTATCAATCTTATGAGGCCTGTAAACTGGCTTCTCTCATGTTAACTTCATAACTTGAGAATAAAGATATTTATTTGTTTATTATTCTCTACCTTTGCGTCTTCGTCATACTGACCAACAGCTGCCCATTCACAGTTCATAGTCAGCCGTCCGTAGGCAAATTAGCTTACCATCTTCCTCTGAAACACCCTTACGCCCCAGAATACCAGATACCAAATACCGTTCTCCTGTCCAACATGTTCTGTTACTTATCTTTTGTCACTAGACAGTACACACACGGCATTGGGCTCCTAAGCTGGCAGTAAGCAACTAGGGAAATATCCACGAGCGAGGTCACGTACCTGCCAGATGGAACTTTGCCAATGGAAACCAATTCCGGATGTGGTTCTGTGGTAAGGAATTATCGTGGTGTGGAGTAAGCGATTATGACTGACAGCTTACCACACCATCTACTAGACAAATTTCCTTATCCTCTGTTGAGCTTTCCTTCCGTAGGAACAGCTGTCTCTGTAGCTCATCGTATCCATGCCCGGTTTTATACAGGTACAGAAATCCAAACGAGATCCACAAACATCAATCAATGGCTTCATTCCAAAAAAATAATCAGTGGCGAGCGTTGCCCCTTCTCCCCCTTTGCTTCTTTTTCGCGTTCCTTCCAACGAATTATCTACTCTACCAACTATATTATCCAACCCATTGAACTGTAGTCAGCCGTTCACCCACCATTTCTTCCCACCCGAAAATTCAAAGGCCGCAACCCACGGTTTTATAACTAACTAACTTCCACCTGTTTTCCACTGACAAAGTCAAAATTCATAACAACGTCTTCACTTTGTGTGAAGTGAACAAAATTTTTCATTCCCCTCAGGTAAAATTAACCCCTCGGTTCTCACAGAATATTATTGGTACCAGAGCAGAAAACTATAATTTTGTGCATGCAATTATAAAAGGACGGTCAGATCACGCCGCGGCATGTAAATCATTTGTCATGCCCAATATGGAACACATCTTGAGATTAAAATCTCTTGGATCTATGGGAAAGGGTAAAAGGACTCCTGACATTATTGGTCAGAAACGCTGATCTCTGAACTGTGAAGAGTACTGTGAAATTCTGTGACCAGCGGGAACCAGGAGCCAAAAGATGGGATTGACAGTTTATGCTAACCAACACGATTGCAGGGGTGAGTGCGGACCAACGCTTACCCAGAACACCAGTGTCTTCTGCTAGCAGTTCACGGTTATCCTTGGTTTCATCGGTCTTCGAAAGCATTTTCCACTTAGAAATTTCCAAAATATCTGCGAAGTAAAACGCACTATAATAATAAAGGCCAGTTCACAAGGTGGTAAGTTGTGTGCAGGAAGAAAACAACCTTTTTTGACTGATAGCCCACAAACAATGATAGTATGACAAGCCTTTTTGACGGTTTACAATCTATCCCCACGGCCATTTATCGCCCCATTCAGAATTTGGCGGTGAGTGGAGAGACAGGCAGCTCCAAAAAGCCAAATATGATTTGGATAGCAGGAAACCACGTGTTCTTCAACTCTTAGAAGAGTCGACTAGTTTTTCTCTTCCCCTTTTTAGACAATTTTTGCCGAACACACCCAGTACGACACCGTTATTTTCAAGCTATCTGCACGAGAAAACTTGAAACTCGTCTACATCGGTGTGTCAGGTACCGGTGATGATAGGTGAGGAATAGTTGCGGCAGCTAGCACCATCCTAGTGGCCGTACCGTAACTTGGTATGGGATGTCGGTAGCAGCCGGTAATTCATTGTGTACAAGTCATACCTGGCGCTAACCGAGGTGGATGGGGTACCAAAGACAAGGTAAATTCGAGCTTCACACTCGTCATTAGCTAAACTGGTCACCTAAAACCAAGATAGTGTGAACCCATTTTTGAAGATCACAGATCTCTCTGAGATTTATTCAGCAGTGCATTGCCATTCGCTTCCGCCTAAAATAATTGAAGATAATCAGTCTTGAGGCACCCATTATGATGCATGAGGCAGGACTAAACTAAAACCCTAGTCGGTCCTAATCCTGCGTAAAGAAAATCCTATTGCCCAGTGGAGGCGTGGACGGGAGGAAAGAAATAAATAAGTAGTTTATTTTCATCTAAGCAATTTAAGATGAAAGGATCCAGCTTACAGGCATCAGCACATTGATATATATGTTGCATATAGCTGGATTTACTGTCACGAACCGAGAACAAGCGTTAATAAACTATCGAAACGTTTACTCTCGTTTTCGACTACTTCAAACACTGACACTGAAAAATGCCGAATGGGAGACTGCTTAGGTTCGGCATCTGTGAGACGAAAGCTAGATCTCAGGTTAAAGGTTTTGTGTTTCTAATCGCATATTTCCAGGTTCCTCATGCAACCAAAGCAGATCCCTGTTTACGGCTTATCGTCATGTTTGATATTCATTTAGGGTTGGGAGTAGGGAAAACACACCTGGGATGCCAAACACCCGTTCAACTCTTCACGAGGTGGATATCTAGCCTCCGTCCGAAGCAGTCTAACAGTGAAGTTACTACCTACGCCTCAGAGGCAGAATTCGGTGGTCTAAATATTTTAAAAGAAAATAGTTGCTTCATATCTCTACGCTTGTTTACCGCGTGAGCATTCCCTTTTACTCGGTATTCTGAGTTGAACTGTGAAAAATTTCTTTTACAGTGACTGCACACACCGGCGACACAACACACCACTTCAGTGCTCTGTCTAATCCCATTTTGCCATAGAGATTGCACCTGTGAGATGTTCGGGCAAATGATATTCTTAGTCACTGGAAACTCACCACTGCGAATTTTGTTTACACATACAAACCGTGGGTGATTTCCAGTTTAGGACCCCCAGATATTTTGCTAAGAACGTGAGGACATTGTAGGTTTTACTTGTAGTGAATCAGAAACATGTGGGAACAAATTGAGATCCCGGTATAAGGCGGTAAAAGAGATATTATACAAATCTTCATGGAATCACATCAACTCTTTCTCACTGTCAGTCGTTAGCATTTTCTGTTAAACTGTGTGGTGCGGAAGCATTTTAACGATTCCTTCAGCTCTTACCAGAACTATAATGACTTCTCCTGGCTTGTCTGGAAACTTAGACATCTTTAGGAGTTGTCCTGGTGCGAACTTGACAGACGCAGAGACCAATCACAAACTATTCGAGACTGTCACATACCCAGGAATACGAGACCAAGAGAAAACATAACAGCATGGTCGGATGGAATAGTATATCTGCGAGGTCGTGCCAAAATACCGATGCGTCGCAACATACCGGGTAGAGGGTCGATTACAAGCAGTGCAGCATAACACGACAACGTGCCAAATAGCGAGGATGCCTGACTGGGTGCCTTCGGATTGGCGGGTCCATTTAAACTATCAAGGTCAACATCAATGCTGAATTGCGTCCAACCCTAGGCCATTGATTCTGGAGAAGTGTTTGACGCTATGGGTCACTCTCCCCTTAGTGGGTTCGTGAGGACCCTAAGACGATGTCAGCCAGATGTCGGAACTCGGTGATTTCTTCACTGACAAAACTCTTCTGATGGGCTCACTGCGAGAAGTGGCCCCTGGTTCTCTGAACTCATTCTAGGGCTTCCTGGCAAATGAAAAATAAAATACAGTAAACTGAACTGGACGTCCATTGCTGCCCTCAGTGTCCTTCGACGTCCCGTTCAGCGGTCGTTGCACCTGGAATGCGAACAAAAGTCTTTGGAACCACGAAAAAGTCTCGTAAAAATGGGAATTATTTATATAAATATGTCGAAAATGAGGTTAACACTTATTTCCCCTTCTTTTGAAAGTTTCATTAGGTGGTAGTGAAAATTGATATAAAAAGGTAAAATGTAGGAGGATTTTCGAATTGCCGGTAAATACGAAGAATGGTGTTCCGAAAAAAATTGGAGTCAAAAAATGGTTGGCACTTTTTTTCCACATTACCAAGCTGAATATGACTTTAAATACTCCGAAAACCTGACGGTACGACTTGATCGTGCCTTTTGTTACGTTGACAGTTGTTGTATCTGTGTGTTACCAGGCGCATCACCAAGAATTTCGATAATTGGGCCATCCGGAGATCGGGCACAGCGAGCTAAGACATCACTTATGATGGGGTCGCCTTCGAGATTAGCTGGTTTCAAACGGTCGATACTAACAGTATCTTCACATCCGTTTCGCTCGATTATATACGGTTTCTCTTGCAGCTTGGTCACCTTGAATGGCTCATCGTAAGGTGGTTCAGGTGGTCGACAAGCGGCGTAGTGGCGAATGAACACGTGTGATGTCTTTTGTAAAATGGGGTGCATGAACGCATCCGTCATTTGAGGTTTAACAGGGATAGGCCTATCTGAACGCATTTCGTTTGTAAGCCTAGTCACGTACGGAACCGAGTGCCAACCAAAAGTGGAGTTAAAGCGCGAAATAATCTACACTCGAATTGGCGCCCGTGGTCGGTTGTCACTTAAGTTAGACGTCTGAAGTTCGCGATTCATCTTTAGACGAAGACACGGTCGACAGTTTCAGCATTAATACCCTTAGCATGTACTGCATCTAGCCATCATGTAAAACGGTCCACGCAGGTGAAAGGGTTAGTACATCTATTAGATTCTGGTAGAGGTCCTAGGATATCCACATGAACGTGGTCGAAACGCATGTTTGGGGTCAGTAAAGAACCTAAGGGGCTTTTCGTGTGAACTTGCACCTCTGACAAGCTGAGCCCACTCCTTGACATCTTTGTTCAGTCCCGGCCAGCAGAAACGTTGTGCAATAAGCCTGGCGGCGTCCTGTGCGCCCGGATGGGACAGTTTGTGCAGCTTACTGAAGGCGTTGCGCCAACATCTCTTCGGGACTATTGGGCCTGGTCGGCTGGCCGAGACATCGCACAAAATTGTATCTTTGCTTGATCCTACTGGACACAGTTATAGCCTGAGAGTTGTGAATGACAACCCATGACGCAGCTCAAGGTCCCGACACCCAGCCAGTTCGACGAGATCAACGCCGCCGATACGTTTTATCGAAGCGTTTCGAGACAGTGCATTGGCTACGGAGTTATCTGCTCAAGAAATGTGGTGGATGTCGGACGTGGTCTAGGAGATGTAATCCAGTTGTCGCGACTCATGAGGGGAGTATTTGTCGGATGTCGAGCTAGGGGAGAAGGTTGGCGGTTTGTGGTTTGTGAAAACAATGACATCACGACCTTCCAATGAATGTCAGAAATGGCGTACTCAGCAGTACATAGCTAGTAGTTTCCTGCCAAATGTACTGTATCTTGTTTCCGCCCCTTGCAGCCACGTCAAGTAAAAGGCTAATGGCCGCCACCGGTTGTCAGTCATTTGTGGCAAAACCGCTCCAGTTGCTGAGTCAGATGCATCAACAGAGTACTCAAAGGAGCATTGGGGTCATGACGCACGAGCATGGTCGCTTTTGAAATGGCTTCCTTGACTTTAGAGAAAGCGAGTCCAGCCACGCTGTCCAGAGTCACGCGCTCCGTAGTCCCTCGAAGTGGATCTGTGAGTGGTCTCATGACAGAGGCATAGTTAGGGATAAACCTTCGGTAATAACTTACCAGGTCATTGAAAGTGCGGAGCTGCTTCACAGTGGTCGGCCCTGGATAGTTCATGACAGCCGCAAGTTTATCTCTCAATGGGCGTATACCTTTGTACTCAGTGATACGCCCAAGTAGGCTGAGTGATTCAACTCCTATCTCACACTTCTGCATGTTGAATAAATAATAAATAAGCATCTTTATTCTCAAGTTATGAAGTTAACATGAGGAAAGCCAGTTTACAGGCCTCATCAAATTGATAATTGCAGAGAAAAATAAGAGGTTTTAGCAGTATTGAACGATGTTGTGATGCCATGCTTTTTAGTCTGCCGAATACGAGGTCCAAATGCTTGAGATGAGTTTCCTTGTCTGGACTGGCAATGAGACAGTCATCGATGCAGGCGTGAACAGAATCTAAACCACGGAAGACATCATCGATAAAGCGCTGAAATGCCTGTGCTGCATTCTGAAGATCAAATGGCATACTAAGGAATTCAAACGGGCCGGAAAGAGTAATGATAGCTGTTTTCGCGACATATTCTGCTGCCGTAGGTTTCTGATTATACGCTTTGACCAGATCGATTTTGGAGAATGTTTGTTTCGCATAACGTCGCAGTCAAGTCGTGGATATGAGGTATCGGGTAGCAGTCTAGTGTAGTTTTGGCGTTAGGCCTTCGATAATCACCGTTTGGGCGCCAGTCGTTGCTATCCTTCTCGGGAACCGTGTGCAATGATGATGTCCAGGGACTGTCTGACGGTTTGACAGTGCCCGGTTCGAGCATGTGGTCAAATTCGCTCCTCACTGTTTTCAGCTAATCAGGGGCTAGGTGGAGTGTTTTGGGTGCCGCGGGTGGACCTGTGGTTGTGACGCGACGCACAACATTGCTGGTTATGCACGGAAGAGTACGCTTTTGTTGTTGTAACTCTGTTAATTTCTCCAAAACTGCCTGATAAGACACGTCGCCCGAGTGTTTAGTTCTGACGATAGCCAAACTCGAACCTGCGTAGGTGGTCCCACCAAAGATAACTTCGTGTTGTTATGTAAAAGTCGTTGACGACCAGTATCTGTGATAGATAGCAATGGTGTAGCAAATCTACGCCGATGATGGGAATAGAAACGTCAACCAGTGTGAAAATTCAGTGAATAGGCTTACGTAAACCTAAGTTGAGGTGGGCATACCGTCTCCCAAGTGTTGCACTCGCCTTACCGTTGGCTGCTTGAAGACTGAAAGGTGGGTCATGATAACGCTCCTTTGTCGGTGTGGGAAGAACGCTTACTTCTGGGCCGGTGTCGACGAGGTAGCCAACCTTCGTTTTTATATTCCTGACGTAAGTCAAACAGTTGTTTCTGCCGGCCGCTGCTGCCATGGCCGCACTCCGGAGTGACAGTTTCCCAGGGTTGTATCCTTGTTGAAACTGCTTGGCTTTCAGCATTTCCTGGCTTCGTCCCCGTAAGTATCGTGAAACCAGCATCACTCAGCATTCTGCACCCTGCTAGGTTTGGTTTTTGGGCAACCATGCGATTTGCTACGATGAGCTGGGACGCGTTTCTGCGATGTGCTACACACCCGAGGCTTCGACTCCCTATACGCTGTTTGACGGAGTTGCAAAGCTTGGTTACATCATAATTCCCAGCTCTCGGGCTTATCGCAGGCAGAATATACGTTGGAGATGGGTCTGCTAGAGATCTCCAGCATGTTATCTGCTGAGGTGTCACCAACACGGTTTGGGCCGGTTATGGTAGTTTCGAGAGAAACATTTCTCGGAAAAGGCCATTATCGATCGTTCTTGTGCCCATAACTTCTCGTAGGCGTGCATGGACTTCGGTGGCTGAGTTGCTGCCCAGCCAGATGTTGCGAAGCAATTCGTCCAGGCGCCGGCGATCTGTGAGATCGCTTTTCTTCAGCTGTGCAGCTTTGAGAAGTGGATAGGGGTCGCTTACTTCAGGACTAAACATATGCGCTCCAATGTGCCACTTTAATTCCCGTGGTAGCGAATGCACAACAGCAAGAAATCTAGAGTGAGGACCTGCGACTCCCTGCTGTCAAAATCTGCCTCGGTGTGCAGAAACCATGTTTCTGCACTGCCTGGCCAGTATGGCACGAGTTATGATAACAATAATAGTACTAATAATGATAACTTATTCCTGAATTTACAGGTGCACATCATTTTTGCAGATACGGTTGTAACAATTGGTGGCGCAAAATCTCCGGTAATCTTTTCTTTTGCCAAAAAATATTTTATCATCTTTTCATTCCAGGTAGTGAAAATCCCCAATGTGAAGACAAAAGAAAACTCCACACCACAAACCAACGGTGCACTTTAATCTAAATTTAGAATTTTTGTTGTTTTTAAGTTACCTGGCAAAAATGATAGTCATGTCTAATGAATGTGCAAAATCATCACTCGAAAAGAAGATGAAGTAACTCATCAATTTCCCGACCGAAAAAAGTAACGCTGGCTAAATTATTCAATCGCTTTAATTTGAAGGATCATATATATTGAGAGAAGTAGCACTGCAGATTTAACGTGTTTTTCAAAGGACATGCATCTCCGAGTTTATTGAAACGTCAAGGCATACTGTATAGACAACAATAAATAATCCTGATAACAATATGTCACCTTCCTAATGAAACGATCTACTTTTGTTTGTTCACGCTAAATTAGACGTATGTCCACAGTAGCCGCCATGTTGCTGTGCATTGTGCCTGGTAGCTCGGCAAATATTTGCTACATTTCTTTGAGTTTTGAGGTCGATCGGAAGAATCCGTTTCTGTAGATGAACTTATAAGTATTTTTCTGCATTTTTGTATGCTGCTTACAGCTGCAATGGACGAAACTGCGCCGATAAGTGGAGCAGTGGATTAATAAATGCCCAAAGGTTTCAAGGAAGTGTCTTCGGGTGATGCCATAAGGATGTTCATCACAGGTTGCACGATTGTAGACGGGTGGCTTGAAGGCGGATGAAGCGATATTTGAGGAAAATATTGATGAAATATCGTAATTCCAATCTAATTGCAGGTTTTTAAGATCCTTTTTGCAATGAGAAATGCGAAAACAGGGAGCGGGGTACCAAGGCACAAGGGAGTTAATTATATGCTAATTTTAGCTTATGCACATGGTGTCGTGCCTGCTATTGAATGCATAGTTCTGGGTTTCACGTTTATATTCTTATTAAAGATATGCTATTCACTGTTTTAGAAATGCCATTTTCGAGGAACCACATCTGAGGATGTCTCCAGTAGTGGTGGGAGGTATAGATAAACAACTTAATTAAAGAAGTGGTCCTAATTGTCCCTGGGATGTAATAGGGACGAGTGTGGATTTACCGATCAGGGTATGTCACCTCATACATTTAAGGGCCTATTATACTGAGCGTTGTGAGACGTGGTTGTGATTCGCTCTGTATGTGGGGGAGTTTGCCGGCGGGTAAAAATCTTTCTAACATACGAATAAACTGGACAGTTGAGCTTGAAGCTGTGATGTCAACAGAAAGATGATTCCATATTTTCAAGTATTTAATGGGGAAGAAGCTAGCTGGGAATGACGTCCTAAAAGATTGCATTTCAACACTGTAGGCTTCATTAAGAAGACTGCAGCAACCTTCAGGTGTGAAACGGACTTCCTCACCGGCTGCAAAGGATATTTTGTGTAAAATCTTGAAAAAAATATAGGGTTAGTCTTAAAGCGTCTCATTCAGAGTGGTTGCATGTTAAGCGACGTACACCGAGATGCATAATCCTGACCACATTCGTGACCAAGTAGCCTGGGTGTAAGGTAACTCTGCACACCCTCAATCTTAAGTTTGTCGTCTATACGGACGTTCCCCAAAACAAAAGAACAGTATTCTAACAGGGGTCGGACGCAAGTTTTGTATAGCAATAATCTGGCTTCGTGGTAATGAAAATTACGAATAATACAGCCCAGTAGTATTTTGAACCTACAGGTTTGTGTCGCAACATGTCCAGAGAATGCAGGGTTGTTAGATTAACGGAGTCCCAAGTCAGGGATGCTCTGGAGACTAGGTAGCACCACAGTTTGCGGAGGCAACTGTGGACGAGTGGATGGCGCTCCAAGGCATATCCAGCCGCACCTATCTAGGTTAGATAGGAGGTTCCGTGTGGTGGGCCAGGTGGTTACTAGGTCAGGTTCGCTTCGTACTAACCTTTGGAAGAAGAGCGGGTCGTCACATGAGGATGTGTACGCAACCTTTAGATCGTCAGCAAACAAAAACAGTTTACCAACCGAAAAGCATTTGCAGAGGTCACCAACATAAAGGGTGAAAAGAAGAGGACTGGGCACGCTACCCTTAACTTCACCAGAAGTAACGGGCCTAGATTCAGAAAGCTGAGGCTCGATTTTTGCAACTTGTGAACGGCTACAAAGAAAAGATTTAATCCGGCCCAATAAAGGGTTAACAAGTTTAAGGGCTTGTAGCTTGTGGATAAGTAGTGAATGGTCCACGCGGTCGAATGCCTTGGAGATATCAAAATAAAGGACAGGAACTAGCTTACGTTGTTCGTGGCTAGCGGTTAAGAAGCTAAAGAAATCGAAGTGACGGGTCATACATGATCGTGACCTCAAGAATCTATGCTGACTAGATGTGACGACATTATTATCGAACATGCGTTTGAGAATATCTTCTTTGAATGCTTTCTCCATAATTCTAGACGCAACTGGAGTGATATTCATAGGTCTGTAGTTAGTAACCTCAGTTTTTGAACCAGATTTGTGTCTGGACATTATGAAGGACATCTTCTATGTATCGGGGTATGCAGAAGTCTCCATGGATATGGAATATAGTTTAAGTAGTAATAACGAAATGTCAGGACCCCCATTTTTGAGGAAGTATGAAGCTATTCCGCCACCACCCGTGCTCCTTGAGAACTTAAATGTTTTAACGGCTCTGCTCAATAGTGCCAATAGGTTCCATTGTAGGAGGGGACAATCGGTCGCTAGTTTTAACATTAATACTGGAGATTGCTGAAGGTAAGTAGCTAGCGGCGAGCTTGTTATTGAAAAATTCACTTATTGCTTCAGGCTTATTGCAGACCTTAGCACCGTGAGTGAGGAAAGGATATTATGTTTTGGCCGGTTGGATCGCTCCTTGAAAAGTCCCATAAGGGCATATATTTTGGAAAAGCCAGCTAGTGCAGTGGTTTCATCGTTTTTTGCGATCGTCTCCTGGTGATTAGGAATGGAACTAAGGACATTAAGAGGGGACCTATGCGCTCCAAAGTCATTGTAATTGAAGTAATTTGCCGAAATTTTGTGCAGTTCTCGACGAACATTCTGGGGCATAAAAGGCTTTTTGACATGGGATGTTTTGATTTTTTCACAGGGGCTATGATACCAATGCAGGCGTAGAAATTAGAATATAGTATACTTAATGCCACTTTTAGATCAACCGTGTTGAAGTACATTCCCCATTCACTACTTCTAATCAACGAATGAGCTAGATCCCAGTCTACCTCATCATAACTTCTGTACTTGGATTGTGGGAGGGTGGGGGCAGTATGCGTAGTAGCAGTTGAAGAAGAGAGTGGTATTGCGCACAGTACCACTTTACGGTCGCTTCCCGGGGACTCGGAACTAACACATGTTGAAAGAGGACGAATACCTTGACATATAACTAGGTCAAGCACGTTCTCACCCCTTGTCGGACTGGTGACAAACTGTTTCCATTCGAATATATCCAGCGTACTAAGGAAACTATCATATCTAGCAAGGCAGGTATACGTGCTCCATTTAATCTCCGTTAGATTAAAGTCTGCGCACACAATCTTGTGATTATACTGAGGGGAGGATGCGCGTTTAAGAGCACCATTGATAAAGGACTCGTCTCCAGAGAACATCTTAGGTGCTGTGTATATGCAACCAAGCAGTACCGTTGCTTCTTTGCAGCGCACTGTGACTCATAGGCAGTCTTCAACTTTACTTAGCATCACATCTTCCAGCCTGAATACATTTAGGGTGTTTAGAAAGTATATCAAAACCCACCTTCTCTCCTACTGCTCCGGTCACATCTAAAATGTGTGCGCATGTCAATACTAACTTCGTCAGGTGGTGTGCTAGGGTGACACCATGATTCCGTGATTATTATAATGGGCGATTTGAGCAGAAGCGATATTGTTCTTAGTACTGATAGTTTGGCTATAACAGACCAAGGGTTAATAAGGATAATAGAAAGGTATGAACAGCAGGAATGCGTGAACGCTTCAGGACCGGTGAAGAGAGTTAGAGGTATATCAGGAGCCCATGTCTGAACATGATCTGACTTCATACCAAACTGGTTACGATCATTCGCAGTTTTAGTTGTTGGGAAGGGAGGCGACTTTAGTAATGAACAGGTGGGGTCAGGTGGGTCACTTAATTCACCTAGAACTTGGTATGAAAGGGGGGGAAGAGAGTTGTTTTGGAGCCTCACCGGTGTCCGAGGACAGGTATGTCGGACGAGTGGAGTCTTTTTTGTACCCTGGCGGACTAGTTGGGCGTAGCCTAGCTAGCCCTGTATTCAAAGTGCCAAAGAAAGGCACACTGTCCAGAACTTTTGGACCTATCACTGTAGGTAAGGTATATGAGCTGGATCGGGCCAGAAAAACGGTTGTCGTATGATCGGTTGTTCAGTGACCTACTAATGGGAGGAAAACCTAGTAATCCGGGTGTAATAATATTGTCTGAGAAGTGGCGTTCTTGCAGTTTGCTGTAATTTAGTGGGCCACCTCTGCTATTATGGGCCCCATCATATTGACTGCGTCCCATAAAGTTATAATCATACAGATTGGACACGTATGGTTAGTCGCATGAATTCCAACTGTACACGTCGGTGTTCGGTGTGTATGAAGGATGGCGTACTTGAGAAGGATGATTTAGTGGGTAGTATACCGTGTGTTCATTTATGTACGGCCTTGGGTGTGCGTATGGAAAACTACCTGTTGGGTAATTTGGATTTCTAAACATAAACCTGGAAAGCACGTTTTCTGTGGAAGAGGTTCGCTGGACAGTTTGCCTGCTATTCCTATGCTGATGCGGCCGCCTACTATTTTCCCCGTTTTCTGCGCTCCTGGGATAGCCTGGATTAGCAGCCCATTTAAATCGGTCATCTGAGAGGGATTCCTTGCAGTCTATCTTTGGGGCATCACACATCGCGGCTTTAGCATAACCTTGAACCCTTTTGATCTGCTTATGCAGGGTTTTTTGTGACATTCGGTTTTCTGTTTTGACGACGACTTCTCTTGCATATCAGGCGGAGAGCTAGACTTGTCAAGGTCAGCAGTTTTATCACCACTACGTACAGAGTCTTTAGTCATTAGTAGGTGCCGGCAAAATGATTTTGGACTGGGTTGTTTGGGTATTCAGGGCATTTGGGCAATCGGCAGCCGGAGAACACCTGTTTTTAGGAAGTGTAAGCTGTGAGCCTAAAAAAATTTTGTAGGTTCGCCTTTGGTTAACAAAGTCTTTTCTGACACTATCTTAACGTTCCTGAGTTTAGTAGTGAGAACGATAGTGTCACGAGAACCGATAAACTGACCGTCAAAACGAAATAGAACTGGGCAGCAGTACTCCTGGTGTTTCCTCAAGAGCCTAAAACAGCTGCATGGAATATCTAACATGTTAGCAGCGTTAAGAAGTACTTTTTTCACGGCATTTATAGGTATTTTATCCGGGACATTGTATATAATTGCCCCCTAGCCAGCTGCCATGCGCTTTGTGACTTCCGAGGAGACGCAGTTGATTACATTTTCTACCTCTAGCATGGCGTCTGGTTCTGCCTGGACTTTGCTACTAGTATCTGCGAGGGTAGCGTCGAATTTGGTGGCCAGCGGCTTTAAAAGTGCAGTGTCCTGCATATCTCGTACTACACCCACTATGTTGACTGGAATCCCACCAATTAAGAGGATTTTGGGGCGGAGTTCGTTCACTCGCGGCTGTAGGTCTTGGACGGTTTCTTTAAGTTAGGAAACAGTTGAGAGTTCCTTACTGAGAATTATCAATTCATACCGTCCGTACAACACCTGGAAGATCTATCACAGCGTTCATCTGCGCACTAATGTTATCTAAGGCTGTTTTAAGACATAGACAGTCCTCAGTTGTTGGGCTACTCATCGGGCTGGGACAGCTATTGTCAAGGGTTCTCAAATCCTGTGGTTACTGTGAAAGGCCATTCAGAACTTTGCCCGGGGACATGTTCCAAATCTTGTGGTCAAAACACCTAAGAACATATTTGGGGTATGAAACTGAAGCAGCTGTAACGACCATAAGGCGGTTATTCCAATCGGGACCCAGTTTCCAGTTCAGAAAAGGTTTTGAATTGATCAAGAGCATATGATTGTGTCCTTTCTGTATAAAACAACCAGCTTCCGGAGGTTGCTCATGGTAAAAAATATATCTCAAGGATAACAGAACACACATGAAATTGTTACATTCAAGCGAAACCTACGGTCCTATTGAACCACTATACAACAGCAAAGTACAGTGTGGAGAAACGAATGATGTTTTCCGAACTGCAACTTTGTGACTAACAAGGCTTGGGATTCATTACGATAGTGAACAGGAACGTATCGACTTTTACCAACCACAAGGTTGTTATGACCATGTAGAAAATAGATTTTTTCTCCAGGCCATCCTTGCAATACTTAAATGCTAGACTCTGGTTTTTGTTGATACGAAAATGATGCTTCAATTTATCCGTACTGTCGATTTGTGCAAAGTTATTCTGTCCAGGTTCTACATTTTATTGACATGCTACGCAAACGCTCCCGTAATTAACAACACTTGCCGTGAGACAACATGTAACTTTCACATAAATTTATTCGTACCTGTAAAGATTGTGTCTGCATATACTCAGGAGTATATACATGTATGTATGTGTGAGAACGGAAGGTATCTCAGCACTGCCGCCTTGGCGCAACACAGTCGACGGTAGGTTCTTGGATTCAAAATATCAACCTATATGATAAAAATGATCGGTAAGGGATGAAGATTACACACTCACAACAAATTTAAAATACTCCTAGCAGAAAGGACCAAGAGTGTCTGCCTTAAAGAATCATATCAAATACCAGTAATGTCCCCAGCAGATAGTCAAGTCAAAACCAAAATAATAACGGAGTCCCGCGCCGTCTTGAACAAAGCAGAACAAAAGCGAGAGTGGGACGGAACTTTGGACGAGGCGAATTACAGTTGAATCAATTGGATTATACAAGGCTGACTAATATATTACTTTGGAAGAATTAGGAAAGTTATTTGCTCACTCCTGTGAGTCTAACCAACGCCGGGAGTAAGAAAACGGGGCAGTGGCGCCGTGTCGCAAGTGAAGGAGAATATAACTTCGAAGGTCCTGCAGGGGGGGAGTCTCCAATTATTTTCCACCACATTAGCTACCCCGTGTTTGAAATATGAAGCTGGTACAACAGAGCGGGTTTAAGGAATGGGGCTCCCCAACCTATTCTATGGGAATAAACCAGATCGATCAGGTCCTTTCAACCTTCCAACCACGGGATGAGGAAACACCTCACTTTGATGTATTGTTTCTTGAATGACTGTTTGCATTCCGACTCACTTACTGCCCTCCTTCAGAACTGCTTATCTCGCAGTACATCATTAAATAGCTTGTTGGACCCAGGGGCTTATGGCTAACGCTCTGAACAATTTTTTCAGGCAACCACAACGTAGTAAGCAAGAAAGCAGCGGTAGAAGCACAACTTGCTTGTTCCAAGCACTCTTGTGGGCAAGTCCAGCGGGTAACGTTTTTCGAGTACATTGAAAGTTACTCATCATTCAGCTGCAGCCAATATTGAACATGAAGTTAACAACAGATAGAAATCATAACCACGTTCATTGGGCACTAAAAGCTCAGAAATTACGGTCAAATCGTCCTCGCCTGCTAATGATGCTGTCGGGCACAGTTGAGGGTCTCTGGAGCCCTAATCGAGCATATACTCTATGCGGTCTCCAACAATACTTGTAGCGGCCAGAATCCAATAATCTTGCCTTATCGTGGGAAATAACTAGGTGGTGCCAACTGACGTGAACCTGACTAGTTCCTGCGTTCTACTGTATAGCTTCCGAGCTTATAATAATAATAATAATAATAATAATAATAATATATTTCATGCAACAAAGGTTACATGAATACAAACCAGTTTACAGGTTTGATCACTTTGGTAATGAGAGATGACTATTATGTACAATGTTATGCTATACATTAGATGCTGTGATTTATGGCATATAGGAGGCATGTTGAAGCAGGCTCAGTTCGAATTTGAAGATTATCCGGTCATCGTTTGAATCATCCAATATTCTTGAAGGTGAGGCCGCATCACAATCATGACCTTGGGGTGTGCGCGTTCGTCATCAGGTTTCGGTGCCAATATTTCCCGCTGACGAATGCGATTTGTAGGATTCCATTTGAATGCAGGACTGGTTAAGTAAATCTGAAAAGTGAATAACAAAAGCGAGCAGCAGGCGAAATTTGTAACAGGAGCACAAAAATACGCAGGAGTAGATCGACCATGATACATCTGGGTGAGTTTGTACTGACTATTAAACTTACTTGAGGAAGTGTCCAGAACCAACTGTTTAGAGGTAAGCTTAGGTGGAAGAAGATGAAGGTGCGCACGACAGTAATGAAAGTCAGTCTGAAGCTGAAGATATCACTACGAAATAGAAAGATTAGAGGATATTTGACCAGGTATTAACTTGTTATATACCTATGTACAAGCGTATGATGAAGTTATAAACATTTAGGTGAAATTCGTGGTTTTTTTTGTTCTTAGGACCACCACCCTTTATCTGGTCACGAGGGGATGATCATGGTGTTGCCTGTTGAGCATTACCATATCGGGTCTACCGAAACTATGTTGGTGCAGAGTACTTAGATGTAAGTACTGATGACAAAGGGCAAATAATAAAGAGTTGCATGCTATGAAAATGCACCGACAGACAGTTCTTTTATCTTTTCGGAGTAGAGAGATTACTTTAAGGGGCGATTTTTAGGAAATAGGTGTTAAGTCGTGAGATCGGTTAGGTTGTGAAGAAAAGTAGGTTACATTTGAGTATCTAATAAGTTCACTGTAGCATATCGTGTCGCACTCCGCTTCCTGTTCACTCTTGGTCATTTTTTTTCTAAGAAATTAGATTTTAACTTAACTATTGCGTTTAGTTTTCGGCATTGTATACTTATGTCATTGCTGTTAGTCTCCCTTGAGTCTAGGTACCAGTAGTACCTTAGTGCATGGCATTACCGTTTGTGGTTTGGCCGTCAACGAATTGATGAGATTCGTTAGATAGGAGGAATTTACTAAGTAGTCGTTGAAACTGGCCGAGCGAACGGCATGCTCGTATAGGAGCGGGAAGTTTGTTCCACAGCATACTGTATTGCGTTATGAAAAACCTACATCGAAGTTTTGAGCGATACTTATTTATTGGGATGATGTTCTCGCTATTACGCAGATTATATGCCTGTGTTGTTTTAAAAGTGACAGCACATTTCGTTTTAGGGTTTGTAAATAAAAGACGAAAAAGAAGTGTTAAGTTGAGCTTCAGGCGTCTCAGCCAGAGTGATTCTAGTCCTAGTTTTTTGCATCTTGCTTCGTAAGGAAGTCCTTCGTTATGTATTAGTAGGCGCCGAGTAAAGTTCCGTTGAATGTTCTCTACTCGAATTCTGTCCGACACATTCATGCTACCATAGATAACGGTGCAGTACTCTAATATTGGGCGAACCATAGCCTTGTACAGTATAAGTTTTGCCTCAGGTATGAGTATGTTTCTGTGTAGAAGACCGATGAGTCTTCTGCCCTTGGAAACTACTGAGTCTGCATACTCCGTAAAAGTCAAACTTCTGGAGTAAGTGATTCCGAGGTCTTTCACAGTGTTGTATACCTGCAGTGCAATATCACCCAAGTGTAGCGTTACTTCTGGGTGGGATTTATTGAAATGGAGGATGCCACTTTTATTTGGGTTTAGAGGGAGCTGCCAGGTCTCGCTCCATATGAATATCCTCTTCAGATCTTCTTGTATTTGAGAGAAACCCTGTGTTAGTGCTGCAGGAGAAAAGCTGTAGACTATCTTCAAGTCGTCAGCGAAAAGGTAGGGTATGCCATTTCGGATAACACTGCAGATATCGTTTACATAGATTAGGAAAAGTATCGGTCCTAGCACACTACCCTGGACGACACCACTTTGTATAAGTCTAGGGGTGGAGTAGCAATTACTGAATTTTACTACTTGGAAGCGACCCTCTAAAGATGTTCTGAGCCAGGACAGTAACGGGTCTCGGAAACCATATGATTGCAACTTAGTGACCAGGCGTTTGTGAGGCACCTTATCGAATGCTTGCTTGAAGTCTAAGAAAAGGGTAGTTACAAATAGGCCTTGGTCACGCTTGCTTGTAACGTTGTCTAGATAGTCAAGATAGCTTGTAGTGCATGACCGGCCTTTCAAGAATCCATGTTGTGCTGGTGAGAGTAATTGGTTAGTCGTCATATAGTCGACAACTGCTTTCACAATCACCTTTTCCATAGTCCTGGATACTACTGACGTGATGTTTATAGGTCGGTAGTTTTCTATATTAGATGTTGGTCCACATTTATGCTTAGGACATATGTATGATAGTTTCCAGTTCTCAGGGTAATTGCCACTGGAGAGGGACGTATTAAAGAGCTTCAAGAGAATCAGCGGTATATCTTCGCCACCTCTTTTTAACAAGATGGTTGGAATTCCATCAGGCCCCGCACTGTATGAGGTTCGAAGTGATGCTATAGCTAGAGAAATGTTTTGTTTAGAGAAGAGCACTGTACTTATGGAGTGAGTTGGTGTTGACGGTGCACCAATGACTTTTATTTCGTCCTCTTGTGTAAAGCAGCTAGCAAACTGGTAACCGAACAGCTCGCTGATTTGTAGTGGGTTATCGTAGAGGATGCCGTTGTCCATGATTAAACTAGGGGTACTATTTCTGGAGCTACTTATCCGGGTTTTCATCAGTCTCACTAGTGCTTCTGTATTACTAGTTTTACTACATTGGATGCGTTCTTGTTTAACGGCTTCTATTACTCTTTCTGCCTTGAATGTGTCGTATGTGTCTTTGAGTGTGACAAGCGACGAAAAGTCATTCGACTTATAGTACTCTCTGACATGGTTTCGCATGCGGATGCGTACTTTCTTTGGTATATAGTCAGCTCTGTTTTTCTTAATTTCTCTTCGGAGCGGTGGAGCAACATAGTCTTGAGCTGTGCCTATATATTCATAGAATAGATCACAGAGTTCTTTGGCTGAACTGTTGGTAAAGTAGGGGCTCCAATCTAGGCAGCGCAGAAACGATTGTAGTTCGTCCCATTTGGCATACTTGTAATTTCTAGTTAGTACTGTTCCTGACTTTTGGGCCACTTTTGTGCTGGTTATATTGAAGTATCCATATACAACCTTGTGATCGCTACCTGGAAGTTGTGTACCCACTTGGAGTTTTGTGGGTGTGGTTCCGTTTGTGAAGACTAGGTCCAGGACACTATTGTACCTGGTAGGGTGTTCCACATGTTGTTGCCAACCCTCTGTTTCAAGAATGCTTATGAATTTATCAAAGCGCTCTGGATAGCTAATTGGTCGCCACTTTATATCTGGCATGTTAAAGTCACCACATATAATTTTCGCTGTGTGTGGTAGTGTTGCCACACGGGCGAACACGCTTGTTAGCTTGTCGTCGTATTCGACTGAGGAGGAAGGGGGCCGGTAAATGCATCCTATTAGGAGGGAAGTGGAGCGAGTAAGTTTTGCGATAATCCATACTGAGTCGTCAATCTCGTTTAGCTCAGATGTAGGGCACTGCGTAGCAGTGATGTCAGACTTTACATAGATAATGCACCCTCCTCCCCTACCATGCAGTCTATCCTTCCTGAACAAGGAATAGTTGTCAATGGAGATCTCTGCGTCGCAAATATCATTGGTACACCAAGTTTCTGTAACCATTATCACGGACGGACCACTTATCAGAGATAGCAGCATAATCTCTTTCATTTTGTTGCGTATAGAGCGGGCGTTAATCAGGCAAAACGAGAGCGAGTTAATAGTACAAAAGTGTTTAGATATATCTCGGAGAAAGTCAGCACTTTGGTACGTTTCTTGGGCGTCCTTTGCGTACATCGTGCTAGCGATGTCATGACCTTTTGTACAGGGTGACGATTCGGTACTGTTTACCTCGGAAGGAGCGAGGTATTCACTACATTGTGATTGGTATAGAGACTGTTGGTCAGGGTAGAGAGCAGATGATCCGACAGCATCCGAATCACCTGCATTACTGGTGGCGTTGCAGCCGTAGGCTGTCCGAAAAAACCCTGTTCATAAGAAGTAACGGGGATTGATAAGTTGTATGGCACACCTGTCCGCTGGTTGCCGTATGCATTTTGGTCATAGACAGATTCATATTCCCCTTGATTTTCTTTAGGGGATCTGTTGTAAGTTTGTCCTTGTGTAGCGTATGACCCACGTCTTTCGGCGTATGGGTGAGGCGGAAAGCATAGTCTGTGACTACCATTTTGCTCCCTATCCAATAACTGTGATCGTTGAGGGGTCCGGCGGTGATGTGTATCTGCTAGTGACCGCGGAAGTGTTAAGAAGTGTGGGTCGCCTGGAGAGTAGTTATTTGACTTGGTCATAGGATGACCTGAGAAATAACGTTTGGCATTTTCCCTAGTGTGACTTTGCGAGGGTGCAATGGTCTTTTGACTATTTGTATTGTTTTTTCGTCTATTGGTGAGACTGCTTGATTGCCTTTTCGGCAGTTTATTTAACCTGGGTAGGTGCATAGTGGGGTTTGTATAAGAGTGTCTAGTGCTATCTGTACTCTTTATCATCTGCCTATTTGGTGCATATAAGTTTTGCACTGGCTGAGGTGGGGATAGATTTGACTGTTTACGCGCTAAGCTTGGGCGCGGTCCTATGATAACAGGGTGCTTGTGGCTGGTGCTGGGTATGTTTATAGGCTGAGTGACACCTGGTGATGACATAATAACGTTTTCAGTAATTTGTTGGGTCGATAGCGTAGCACTTGGTTTGGGGGTGACCTGTGTGACGGGGTAAGACGGGGACTGGCTTTCCACTTCTGTAGACAGTGAGACCACCTTTAGGAGATCGTGTGCCTGTTTTTGAGTGTAGTTCATCGATTTGTCCAAGCCTACCGTCGTGTCATCGGCTCTACGTCTGTGTGTGAGTGGGCTAGTTTGTGGGCTTTGGTATTCCTCGAGTGACGCACAGCCAAAGGTTGGATCTAAATATCAAAACACAGTTTGTAGTAATTCAGTAGTAGATTCGTAACAAAATCTGTGGTACTGTCAAGGCAACAATAAGTTTTATCAAAATTACAAAAATACCTCAACAGTGCCGTTGGGTAACTATCCAGCCCAAAACGTTCTCAGGTGCAGATACGTACTATAGGGTAAAACTGGTTAAACAAATGCAACTGTTAAATACCTGACAGTCAATAAGAATATTCTCGACGAAAGGGATCAAAACTCTGTCTATCAGAATCAACTAAACAAATACACGTTTCCAGTAGAAAAACAGTCAAATCACAGCACAACCGTAAGTTGAACCAAAACAAAATGTCGTGCGCAGTAAAACAACATCACCTTGTCAACAGCCCAGCGTCACATGATAGGAAAGTGAAACATTCATGATAAGTCTCAATCATACAAAGTCAAATACTGAGTGAAAGGTCAAAGAAGACAGCCAAACAACCAAATAAGATCACACCGGCTAGGGTCAAAGGTACACCATCCACAACGAGGGTAAAAATGTAAAAATGAATGTCAATACAATCAAATAGCGTGATCGAGGGGGATTTTGAGATCAAATTCCGTTACACTACTTTCAAAGCCAGAGTAGAGTTTCTTGGCACTGCCATTATAAAAAATAAAGGCAGGCCACTGGGCCTTCTATCACTATTCCCAGAGACAGAAGCCAAAAACTTTATTCTTCATGGTAGGCCGCCAACGACTGAAAGATTTTTGATGATGGATTTGGCAGAAATCACTTGTCAAACTATGCAGAATGCGTTACAATAATAATTACTATTTCGAGTAATGGATCTTACGGACGCATGCCACTTTTGCAGACAACGGCTAGAAGATACTATTCTCAATGAGGCTGAGGAAATCTAAAAAACAAATCGTGACACCATATATAGTTTTTTAGAGAGGCAATTGTTTTGGATATCACTGGTGACAAACATTCAGTAGAAACCCCTTCAATACACAACGGAAGTGAAAAGTAACACGTATTGCCACTCAGCATGAACAGTAGCCTAGAGATAGTGATTGAGGCTCAGCGCTTGAGTTAATGAATCGCACAGCCCTTTAGAGCACATCGCATATTAAATGCTGAGCATAAATAAAACTGAAACACATGCGAACATTCATTAAATTTGCGCTGTTCACAGAGATCATGCAAAACTAGATTTAACTTCTGAAGTGGATGGAGGGCACAATTTAAAATTAATGTTGTACGGCCTCAGGCAGCATGTAGCGAGTTTTTGTCCCCTGGGTTCCTAGTGGAACATAGGGCTTCAGTGGCCCAAACGGTAGTCTCAGTATATGTTCAAACAGCCCCATCCCCAGTTTCTTCTTCTGCTCGTTTGTTGGACTATAGGTTCTTGGTTAGTATGTTGCCAGCCAGAGTATCTCCCTGCCTATTCTTATTGTCGTAGCCATCTGATCTTCAGTATCGAGTTGACGTAGGCGGCTGCTGACGCATGTCTGTAGATTTTGGAGATGCTTTTCGTAGCACATCAAGTCTTTGAACCATGTGGAAGAGCCAAATTGACTGAATCAGTGTTGAAAATCCATTTCTTGTTCACGCTTTATGCTGAGTGGGGTGCGCTGGATTTCCACGGTGGTTTTAGACTAATGAAGGCCTGTCTTGCTTTTCCAATCCTGGCTATGACGTCCACATTTGTGCTGCCTATGGGTGAAACGATGCTGCCTAGTTAGGTGGGTGAAAGAGACAACTTCCTTCAGATTTCTCCCATTGTTGGTGACTGGTGCTTGTTGTTGTTGTTTGGGCCTATATTGCTGAAAGCAGATTCATTTTGATAAAAATTTTCGATGACCGGTAATTTGAAGACTCTAACCACAGTCACAGTCAGTAACGAACAAATTTGAGGACCTGCACTTAACTGGATAAAGGCCGAGCCATGTCTCTCCCCACTCCCGACTCTGGAAAGTTATCCTACCCGGTCTGTGATTCATATATTTCCCGCATCACCACCGAGAAAGATGACGAGCTAGGCACCTGCTCCAAATATCCGAGAGATACCTCAAGAGACCGCACATTACTGCAATTCATGCGTATAAGACTTGGTGCTCCTACCCCGGAACTCTTTCCGAAGTCCTGCTAGGTCAGTATGCAGCCCCATCTGAAGGTCCACAACGTCATTGCGTCACCACACCCGAAAAGAGATATGACCCTCCCGAAGGAAGTCCAGAGGCGAACTACGAGGGTGTTGTGGAAGTGCTCCAGAATCCCTATGAGGAAAGGTTGAGGGACCCGTGGCTCTGATCTTTTAGTCACCACAGGCTACTTGACGGCTTGATAACGGCACACGAAATACTATGCAATCCCAGTCACCCGAACAGTGGAATTCTACCGAACGGTTATGGTGGCAGTCCTCGCGGTAACCCAGGGAGGACCACCTGTAAACGGGCGAAAACCCCTGTGAAGTCACGCCTTTTAGCTCCGCAGGTCTGCGGCTGCGAGAACGCATTGCCTGGCAAGGTCGCTCAACTCTGTCGACAATGACGCATGCCTTACGCTCGTCTAGACGGGGTGGGGACCGGGTTAACACGATCAACCAATTCTGTACGTCGTGGTACAGTCAACCTTACGATGAATATTTTGCACAACCATAACCACCGCGAACTTGACTTATCTACATGTTTGGCCATTAGACGTCTCCTTCAGTTACTACACCTCCCCTAATACCGTTACTATTTCCACTCCCATTATCCCTGCTATAATCTTACATGCTCACTATCCCCTCTCTGACCCCACCACTCCACTTTATTTACTTAGGCTCTCCTTATTACAGTGCCGCAAACTGGCTTTCCGGAATCTACTAAGATTCCCTTTTCCTTTCGTTCTGCTTCTGTTCGACTTGTTTTTCTCACTACCTTTCCCTTGTTTTCACTTGACACCTTTTCATCCTCTCCACCTTTTTTTACAGCTAGTTTTAACACGTGTCTGGTAACATAGCATTTCTGGAACCCATAGGTACCACACTCAGACACATCATACGAACCCTACAAATTTAATCAACACCCAACTGCCCGTCGGGCTAGCCAGAGCTACAGCACGCGAGTGGGCAGACCTGCTGCATCGGAATCCACCTAAGACCTGAAACTATTCTGAAAGCCTGAAAAGTGAGAGTGAAAAAATCAAATGGGTTACATAAGCTCGGAGAAAGATATTGGAATTTAGATTATTGGAAGGATTAGGTGTTTCAATTCGCCGCGGCCACATCAATTTCCGTTATAGATGGCGCACCCTGCGAAACGGTCGAGGTATGATGTCCTTGCGGCTGCGACTGCACAGTTTTATAATACCACTGGGACAGTTCCGGCCAGCCTTCATCTGGCCACAGATATTTCTTACTTAGTCACAAACCAACCGAGCTGTACGATTGTTGTTGCAGATATCCCGGATGGTTGTACAGAAAGGGACTTAATTGGACTTTTTAGCAGATATGGTCAAATTAAGAACGCAAAGTTGGTATGCAGTGGTCGAGCAGCTCTTGTTGAATTCTGTGAAATCTCGCCACCCACTCGACTTGTTCATATGGCGAAGATTAACCCGTTTTGTGTAGGTCCAAATCGTGTCAGACTAGAATTTTCGTCAGAAATTATAACTCCTGCTATGGACCGTAAACACACACAACAATTGTCTTCAGCTATAGATAACAATGGTCCTACTCGAATTCTACACTTAGATATTGCAAATGCCGATTACCCTATTACTGTTGATGTGATTAAAGCAATTTGTTCTCCTCATGGTAATATATTGCGTACTTTCATTGGTAAGAAGAATGTCGATCGTTCGCTGGAGGCTCTTGTTGAATTTGAGAATGTGGAGGAAGCCAGAGCAGCCAAGGAACAACTAGATGGTGCTGATATATACTCAGGTTGCTGTAGCCTTACGGTAGCATATTCACGACTTCAGCGTGTTCATGTAACTCAGAATGATAGCGAGTCTTGGGACTTTACCGGCCCTAGCGGTAACTTGGAGGGTCCTCTAAACAACTCTTCCACTCAGCGAACGTTATTGGGTCCTGCAGGCCCAGGGGCTCCAGCTTCCAATCCTTCACCAGCTCCACCTATTCTACCACCTCCTGCTGCATTTCCACAACTTTCTCCAGTATATCCTGCTCAGCCTTATCCAAATTCCCAACCATCTATGGGTTACTACGGGATGAGCCCGTTTGTTCCTCCAGTAGGCTCTGTCCCTCCTGGTGCACCATTTGCTGCTCCTTCATATCCAGGCTACTGGCCATCGAGCATGATACCAGCTGCTGGTGTTCAAGCTCTTCGACCACCTGCAGGAGGTGGCTTTACGCCTCCATCACAAGTTGTAATACTTCCAACTCCTCCTCCAGTGCATCAAGTGAACACTAGTGGAATTGGGATTGGTCACTCGACGTCAAATCTCTCTATATCGACTCCAGCTGCTCGTCAATCAGACCTATCAGTTTTCGAGGTTATTGAAGGTGTAGTGTTAATGGCTAGCAATATACCTTCACGTATGAATTGCGATCATCTCTTCAACCTTCTCTGTTTGTATGGTAATGTTGCACGTATAAAGTTCTTGAAGACTCGACCTGGCTATGCGATGGTTCAGGTAGGGAATCCGGAGGCAGGTGACCTCATACATCGGTACTTCAATGGTGTGTGCCTTTTCGGACAAACTATTCAATTTCACCACAGCAAGGTGACGGAGTTGAAAGAACATGACAATTTGGGGACTCTGGCGGATGGTTCACCAGTCATGAAAAACTATATGAGTAAGTCTTGTCTCTAGATTATATATATATACAATACCCTCAAGTTAATACTCATGCAAGTAGTTTATCTAAGGTCTCATGGTGAAATTGGGCAGCTTTTCCTGCTTACTTGACTGAGAAAGCCAGTATACGCACCTCCACAAACCAGTGTAATGCAGTTGTACGTAGTCTGTAAACCACACCTACCCTGTTACATGCTACTTAAGGTCGGGTGCGTTCAAGTTATCGATAAGTAATCATGTGTGACCAAGTTATTCTCACTCATCGACCTTATACATTTTGTTTCATCGAAGTAGTAGGTATACAGGCAACAGTTCAGTGTTTCCCTGCAACTCCTAGTACCACTAGTTTAGCTATCTTAGTTTGCCTTAAAAATGTCACGTGGTTTAAAAGAAAAGCAGTTATTTGTCGCCTGTCGCGAGTGATCGAAAGCTGATTAGGTTCACTATTTCTTTTTATCCGCTTTCTGGGACTCAGTTACGATCTTAAACGCCGCTTTCACAGCAGGATGAGGGTCGCACCAGGCTTCTGAATGAACGATGTTCTGTTACGACAACACCTGGCATATTGCTGGAAATAACTGTTCTTTTTTTCATCACTAAGCAGTCCTGGGATGGTCTGGTTGCCGTAGTTTTCTCACGTCCGTTTAAGCGCGGGTGTGTGCTCCAACCAACCTGTGGTCGCTGTCCCAACATGTGTCACAGTTACGACAGTTTCCCGCCAACCCTCTAGCTATAACGGATAACAATATGATCATTCTGTTCGGCGTTGAATTAAGGTCGGTAAGTGAAACATCCGTCAATGTCTATTTCAGTTCGACTGACGAGAAGTAGATGGTCATCTAAAGACGTAGCAGGCGGTTGCCTTCATTCGACCTTTCGGTTAGGATTTCAAAAGGACTGAAGTAAGGGTAAAACTAAGGTATTGTCGTGGTGTTTAATTTCACGTTAATTTGTATTTTGGATATTTCGTATAGCGAAACATTAGTTTCGCTGAAGAGTATCCAACACCAATCAACGCGGGATATGAGGATGGCCTTATACTAGGAGGTAGCCGTGAAGCCTGTCTGTGGTCACTTGGAAGATGAGAACGTCAATTTCGAATTTAGGGAAGAGATGGTTAAGCATTTGTCTGAACATGACACCAATGTTCATCCTAAGGAAACTTGATGTGATATTAAGTCTGCAGCGATAAAGACAATTGGTAGCCTACACATGAATGTTAGCAAACTTTATTGGATCTCCATGACATCATCCTAACTGATCGATGCAAGAAGACTGATTCCAGCTAGTTCTGACCACGATGAACAGCGAAAGCAACTTAAACGTAAGTTGACCAAGAGTCTTCGCGTCGACCACGAGCAGTGGTGGGTAGCAAAAGCGAGAGAGATGGAGTAGGCTTCAGCAGTGGATAACACTCGACAACTATCTAGGCTAACTGAAGATACCAGTAAGGAGAAGACGAAGGTTAGTGAAACCACCACTGAAAAGGATGGAACACTGATAACCTCTCATGACAGGTGGCTGGAACGTTGGGCAGAACCCTTTGAATCGCAGTTAAACTGGACCTCAACAACGCTTCGTTTCCCTAACATCCAGCCTGAGTCTGCATGACGCGTAGATGTTCGTCCTCCAACTCTCCTTGAACTTGAGGAAACTGTATCAAACCTGAAACGATACAAAGCAGCAGGATCTGACAGTTGGCCACTTGAAGTCTTCAAGGATGGAGGTAGGAAGTTACTAATTACAGTGATGGAGGTTCTAGGTAGTGTATGAGAATCGCAGACAATGCCGTACTTCATTATTATCCCAGACTATAAGAAGGGAGAGAAATCTTGTGTCCTAGATCCGAGGGTCCATAGTTATCCGATGCCTAACTGGAACTCGAGAACAGAAAACTCGATAAAAGCAGGCACGTTCCAGACTTGTATTAGGGTGCATCGACCACACTTTTACCTCGCGATAGGTTTTGGAACACAGGCAAGCCTACTGACCAGTGGCTGACATTCTCCATATTTGTTGACCTGAAGGCGGCATTTGACTCAGTTGACCGTGAGATGTGGCGTGGCAGTTTCTCACTGTGAAGGGAGTACCGAACAAATATGTCACGCTAATCAAAGCTCTCTACTCGAATTCACGCAACCGTGTCAGGGTTTGTAGAGATTTGTCATGTGACGACAACTAGTGGTGTCCGTCAGGGATGCCACTGTCACCGCTCCTGTTTAACTTCGTCATAGACATAGTAATGAACATAACCTTAGGTACGTCTGACTTCACACGGATCGATCTACTTCCCGGAGGTCATTTGGTTGACTTGCAATATGCAGACGATATTGTCCTGCTAGGCAAATATGCTGACGTAATACAGGGTTTTCTGAACGCGTTGAGTAGAAGTCTGAGTTTGGGATTCGTTTCAGTCGCACCTGTTAGGTGTAAGATGATGCTCCAAGACTGGCCTGCAACTGCTGCTAGTTTAAAGATAGGAAGGGAAGTGGTGGAATGTGCCGACTGCTTCACTTACCTGAGTAGTTGCATCAGCGAGAACAGGTTGGTTGCTGACGGTCTCAGTTCGGTTGAAGAAGGCCCATTTGCGATTTGTCACCTCGCGTCACCTGTGGTGGTGTCAACTGGCGATAGATCCGACTATCAAAAAACGAGTATACTGCGCTACAGTTTGTTCCGTCCTGTTGTACGACTGCGAGACATGGCCGTTAAAAGTAGAAGATACGAAGCGGTTATAGGGTTTTAATCACAGACGTCTTCGTAGCATTGCTTGAGTAATGTGGAATCAGCGTGTGAGGAGTGTTGAGGTCAGACAAAGAGTACTAGACAAGACAGGTGAGTGGATTAGTGAGATTGTGAGCCTTCATCGACTGAGGTGGCATGGACATGTACTGTGCGCCGCATGTCGAGTCACCGTCCACCTCGACGTTTTATGCTAAAGGAAGTTGTATTAGGTTTGAGGAGGGTTGATCGTAGCCAAACTGAAACATGGTACCAGTGGATGAAGTCGTTGACTGGTGGTGTGAGTCGTGTTGGGAGATGTAGACTACCTGGTTGGGGTTTTCGAGATGAAAGGAATCAGTGGTTGAGAATACCTGGTGAAATGGCTGGAAATCGGTTACAATGGGACAGATGTATTCACTCGCTGACATGTTTTAGAGCTTGAATATTTGCACTAACCGATATCACCAAATTGTTTATTCTCTCTCACACAACTTTGTTATCAGTTTTTTTCTGTGCATCTGTTCTTTGTATGTTACTGTGAAGTGTAGCAACTTGAACCGTTGTATTTGTGTGTGAGGTTCTACGTCGTTTTTGCCAGTCTTTCAGTTAGTGATTGTCCAGCTTTCTCTTCATTTTGTTCTTGGAGATGCTGTATATCTGGTACGATGGTTTTTTTGACGATTCTTCCAGTGCCACCACATTTTTGTCCTGATACCTAAACCAACACTTGTGCGTAGGGCAATGTCATCCAAAGTCCAACGGTCAACTAATTGATTGGTTTAGGGAATTCATGTAGGCAGTGGTGAGTCTATTTTTTTCATAAGGACATCCGTAAAATAATGTTATGGTTTTCTGGTTCTAAGGTGAGACACTTCAGATTACTGTTGTCTTCACATTTAGGATATTGGTGCTACATGTGGTCAGTGTGGTGAAAATGAGTGTAATATGTGGAGCAGTCATCTAGTTCTTTATATTCTTGGATATCATCCTGATAGGAGAATGCGTCTTCATTGTGTATAGTCTTGATTTTTGATAACTGTGGACTGGTTACTGTGATAAAATCAAAGTTTTCTATCAGTTCATGAAGTCGGTGACTGCTGGCCATATCGGTTGAAAAGTGTGGACCTCATGGTTGAAGAACACGGGACGGGCATTGATAATTGTTGACTGTAATAAGTTGCATTCAAGCGGTATCACTTCAATCTCATTGCGTCTTTGCATTTGACTCTTCTTGTCGTCTTCTGACTTCGTTTTATCACGGCAATTCCATATCTTCTGTCGTGTTGCTTTATACGTTGATATGATGGTGCCAGGCGTGACAGCTTGACCCTTTACGCAATAATGCTATGTTCAGGGTTATACTTACTGACTTTGTAGCTGTGATCACGGAAAGAACCGGCACAAGCGTTAGAAAGTAAATACGAGGTGTCTTGGTAAGTTCATCCGGTCACTGTTGAATATTATTTCTGAAATGCAAAACTATTTTGGTGTTGTTGAGTTGTATACTCTTAATATTATTATTTTTTATAAGATAATGAACTTTGCATTTTTGTCCCAAATCTTAGCGGACCCGAACAACCGATTTAGAAATTCGATGGTGGCAGCAAAAAGCAGGATCCTAGAGCCTTCTCGGACACTTCATTTCTTCAATGCTCCACTTAATGTCACTCCAGAGGATATCGCTCGAGTGTTCACGGATTGTGGTGCTATTTCTCCTCCTCGCATTGTGATATTCACTACTAAAGCGGGTCAGAAAACTTCTCTTGGTGAGTTGTAACTAAGTATGACTGAGATTTTACACTTGATTCACTTTTTAATGGATTAGGTGGTGCTTAGCAACTTTAAAGATGGCTTCTGTATTAGTTGTGACTGATTAAAATGGAGTTTACAAGGTCATCTTAGTTGTGGGAATCTGAAGAAGTATTCAGCGTTTAGACTCAATATGAGTAAAAGATTTTGCATTTGTGATAGAAAAGTAAGGATTGTCTTACATATATCAATAAGAAGTCGGTGCCTGCTGTTTCATAAAAGTCCCAACGGTAGTCTCCTATCGAAAGCAACTAAACAGTGTTCAGGAGCGTCCTTATCCACAAACAATCATACTATCCATTGATGCACACTGAAGTTGTAGTATAGATAATGGCTAAAGATCGACCAGTTGCTAACCACGCGTTCCAGCTCTGCTCCACCTGACCAAGTCCAAGCATCCATACAGTTTCATTAGCGCAATTATTGTAGCTCATTGTGGAGTACACTTGGTCCTGTAGTTACTTTATTATTGTCATACTACTAAGCTTTTACAAACAGTCGGGAACTTGCATATTCTCGGTCTTTTGAATGCAGCCGAGTGGGACTGTAGTTGATACTTTTTTAGTGTTTTCATCTTTCTGTTGTATAGCGTGCTAGCGAACGTGATTTGTATGGGTTCGAAACAATTAATTGTGTACGATTTAGTTTCAGTAGAGACTGTTCAAATCATACTTCATTAGGGGATTCGTAACATGTGATAAGTAAATGGAAGCAACACTTCAGGAAGTTAACTGATAACTTGAAAAAAGTGTTACCAGATAGTTCGGAATGTATTGTGCAAACGTATCACATTGTTCAGATAAACTCTGACTTCTAATTACACCATCTAAATTCATAGTAACTATTCAGTTACTCGGTGAAATTTAAAATATATTTATCATTGTTATTCAAGTGGTGTAAATTGGTAAGCGAATATGCATCATTTCAGTACTATGTATCGTAACACTGCAGATTGTGATTGTAATGTAAACTACCGTTTAGTGTAAATCATGGTATTGAACAGCCTGCTATGTGCATGTGACTATAGGAAACTCGAAAATTCAGAAAAACTGAAGATATATTAGTGTGGATTTCAACATAGTGTTACTTAATACCTTCGGCTAGCTTAGTGCACCTATTGAGGATTATTTGATACAGTGACAAAAATTTAGTATGAGCTGATTGAGAGCTAAGAAAAGACGACTGCTAGGCAACACTACGTGATGTAGTACAACTTGTTCACATATGGTTTCTTGCGCTGTCCTTCAAGGCCAGCAGTGAACATCGAAATTTCCACAGGTATCAAAGCTTTGCGCATTCAGTTAGCTAAATTTTCTAGACCATTATGCACTATTGGATCTCATAAATTCTATTCAGTAAGTTAAAGTTATGCTCTAGTTTAAAGTTAACGTAAACAGTTATATTTTCACTTACTTTGAACAGGGCTAGTCGAATGGGATACTTTAACTGAAGCCTTGGAGGCTTTAGTTCTAGCAAATCATCGACCGATTCATTTGTCTGGATACGCTCATCCTTTCCATTTGAAAATTGCTTTCAGTCCAAAACCTATATCGGATGACAGAGCTGGTATCTCACTGATACGTTATCCCGCACCTCCTATCGTACCTGGACATCATGGATCATCTGCAGTCAACGGTCAAAGAAATGAAGACAGGACATCCAATGATGTTGATGGGCAACAAGAAAGTACATTGGATATCCTGTCGAAAATAGAAAAAGCTGAAAGTTGTGAGAACTTGGAATCAAAAGTTTCTGCGAATGCAAAGTCTGACTCCACTAAATCACCTATGATTGATAACTCCAAAGTGGTGTCTAAGTCTTCAGAAGTTACTGAGAATGGAGCTAGAGCATGATTATTATAGTAAACCGACATGTTTCATTATTATATATTATTTTAACTGACATTAGTAATGTTTCATGGGGATTAGCTTATTCCGATGGTCATTGTTATAGGCGAGTAAAGTAATTAGTCATTTTTTCTCTCATGCTTAACTATACGCATCATATAGGTGATTAGTGTCTCATCCTGGTCAAATAACTATCATGTTTATCATGGTTGTAATAGATGCTAATATTTTCCATGAGTTAGTGGTCTTGCTTCTTTTTTATATATAAAGGTAAATATTAAATCTCGTTCTTTTTGTCTAACCTAATCAACTTTTATGTAGCCAGCAGTATCATCTTGCACTTCTGTGTGATAAGAGAAGCTGGCTTCATTAAGTCTCGGGTTGATGTTATCATGTTTCCTAACCTTCAATCATTTGTTCATTAACCATTCATGTTTCTGATATCATTATTACTATTGTTATTATTATCATTATATCATCATCATTATGAAACCGGCTTTTATTTACTATTTGTTAGTTTTTCAATGTTGGTAATCACTCATGTTTATAGTGGCCGTAATCCATCTCTTTATTAGCATGAAATATACATTTCAGTGAAGTATATTAATTTATTCTGTAAGTGTATCCCTAGAAGGCTTCTTCATGTTGTAGGATAAGCGTTGTGTTATCATATCAGTACTTTCTTGGCTACTACTATTTGCATTTGTTAGTTTTAATGTTTCATTTAGGCAGTTAAGCACATCATATATAGTGTAAATGGTTACTATTTTACGCCTGTCTCTAGGTATTTATTTTTAGTTGGTTGTATTAAGTAAGGTAGTGGAGCCATTTAAAGGTTTAGTATTGTCTAACTATTTCCACACCTAAGATGAACACAGTCCAGGACTCAGGATTCTGTGACATGTTTTGAAACCGTTGACGCTTTCCTCTCCTGCCTAATGTAATTTTTTCCTACTGTAAAATATTACTGAAAAAAGAAATTTGCAGTCTTATCTTGACTTTAAATCGGATACGACTAATATGCGTTGGGGTGGGTTACATTCAGTCAATGCAAAACGGAGTTATTTTTTTAATAACTACGGTGTAGTCAGTCAGTCAACGTCAGTACTAACTAGTATACTTATCTGTAGCGTTAAGGTTGTTGTTCGTCTGGCTTACACTTATCGCCTCATACTAGACGTCCCTTTCGCTAACAACCGTTTATGACAATAAGTTATCTAGGAAAGCATCTACAAGCCAGGAATAGAATCTCGTCGCATTTCGCCCCGCTGTGATCTACTTCAAATCTCTTCACTTCATTATTTTCGCTGAATAATGCTAATTAAGCCGTATTTTCGTCTTAACGGTTATTCAAAAACCTCTTCGTATCTCACGTGTAAGTAGACTTGTGAAGTAGTTCATTTCCGTTACTTTCACAAAAGATTTTGCGCAGTGTTGATATTCCAATCGTAAACAGGAATGACCATGCTTCCAACTGTGTTTTAATGTTTTGCTCCCGAATCGACCTTCACGCCATCTTTGGGGCTGGCGATAGATCCGACTATCAAAAACGAGTATACTGCGCTACAGTTTGTTCCGTCCTGTTGTACGACTGCGAGACATGGCCGTTAAAAGTAGAAGATACGAAGCGGTTATAGGGTTTTAATCACAGACGTCTTCGTAGCATTGCTTGAGTAATGTGGAATCAGCGTGTGAGGAGTGTTGAGGTCAGACAAAGAGTACTAGACAAGACAGGTGAGTGGATTAGTGAGATTGTGAGCCTTCATCGACTGAGGTGGCATGGACATGTACTGTGCGCCGCATGTCGAGTCACCGTCCACCTCGACGTTTTATGCTAAAGGAAGTTGTATTAGGTTTGAGGAGGGTTGATCGTAGCCAAACTGAAACATGGTACCAGTGGATGAAGTCGTTGACTGGTGGTGTGAGTCGTGTTGGGAGATGTAGACTACCTGGTTGGGGTTTTCGAGATGAAAGGAATCAGTGGTTGAGAATACCTGGTGAAATGGCTGGAAATCGGTTACAATGGGACAGATGTATTCACTCGCTGACATGTTTTAGAGCTTGAATATTTGCACTAACCGATATCACCAAATTGTTTATTCTCTCTCACACAACTTTGTTATCAGTTTTTTTCTGTGCATCTGTTCTTTGTATGTTACTGTGAAGTGTAGCAACTTGAACCGTTGTATTTGTGTGTGAGGTTCTACGTGTATTCTGTCTCTCTTCTCTGTGGCTTATGGTTGATGTAGAAGTCAAGCGTACTTTTGTGTGTATCGGTACTGTACGTCTGTGAAGAATCTCTGGTTTTATATATTTCATCCCTCAAATACGCTGAAAATCAGACTAACTGCTTCTTTAGAAGCTCTTACGCAAGTAGAATAGCTAACACTTTGTTACTGATTTCGTGATCAGTCAGGCTGTGTAGGTTTTTCGGTTGAATGTTTACGCAATCAGAATTTCCAAGTTTTGTTGTTAATCATAGTCGTAGTTCTTTTCCATGGATTATCGTTTTGACTGTCAAACTGATACATGTTTATGCGAGTGGGTTGGGAGATATTGTTATTGTACGATATTCGGTTACTTGAACTGAATTAAGTTATTGTGAGATTCAATGGAAGCTGTGGTGACTCAAAAATTGCAAAGCATGATGGAGTTTTGGAATCCCAATTGGGACTAGTAATACGCTTGTGCTCCAAGTATAACCTCGGTTAATTGAATAGAGTATAGAAAGGTTAGTCAGTTCGTCGCACCCTTTTTTGGAGCTCTAACGAAAAAGTCAGTAGACTCTTTAATCATTTTTTTTAGGATCTAAGTTCAATTGCAGTGCTGTCATACGGATCAGATTGATTATGTCCACGAGTTTCCATGTCATTAGTTGACTTCGTTCTCGTGTTAAATACCAATTGTTCGAAATAATCAGATTAACTGTTCCGAGTGTAATTTGTATGGATTAAGACCGGCTTGAAGTTGATAGTATCTATCTTAACTCATTTCAAACCGTGTTGATACTGCAGCTGAAAGGGTTCCTGCAGCGGACAGGATACCTTCCGCACATGTATGCAATCAGAAGGTAGGCCATACCCTTAAATTTTTATTTCTATGTTGTAGACAGTGCTTTATCTCCTCACTAATATCAAGTAGCAAACCGATCGAAAATTGGAGATATCAGAGTACATGTTGACTCAGCTACTGTTAGGCGAACATTTATTGTAGTTATTTATAGGAGTAGTTATGTTCAGACTGCTGAAAGTCTTCTAAAACACCAGTATGGTTTTATTGGCTTCTGGAGCAATCACGATTCATCATTATAATGGCTTATTTATTCCATGAAAAAGAACATTTTTGTAGATAAACCTCACTTCTGGAGGAAAAATGGAATTACTCATTGAAGTACGTGGTGTTTTGTCAGAACAAGTACCAAACTATGTCAACTTGTCTGGTCATGCAACATATCCACTTGATTTGAACTGCAACACTTCATGTCCGCACCGAATAAGGTAACTTGGGCACATCATAAAAATTGTTGGTTCACTTTTCGCCAGTGATTTGGGAACTGACTAATGTTCTGCCGCCGCAATCTTCCCGCTTTGAATACTTTAGTTTCACCCGTGGTCAATATAAGCAAGGTAAAACTCCAAGGTCTTAGTGGGAGCACGTAGATATGAAACCTGTGTGGTGAACTCATAGTTCCCATTGTGACATTAAAACAAGGTATTAAACGAAGAGGACTCTTTTCAACGGATCAACTCTCAAGCTGTACGTGGCGTAAAGGCTTAATGATAAAAAAAGGGGTTACGTAAGATCTTTGAACTCGTTTACAAACAAGGCCCATAGAGATTACAAAGGAGTGTAAACATGGTAAAGTTAATTGACAATCAAAGGATTAGGTAATATGAATGAGACAAGTTGGTTGGAATAATTTGAAAATGTTTTGTTGAAAGTTGCGATCATTGGGAAGAATAACTGAAGTAATACCGGAAGCTACTTAATATAGAAATAAGAATAATGACGACATTAGAGTATAAAGATTAGTCTAATAAAGGGGCAAGTTGGAAAAACAAAAAATGAAAGAAAACAAACCTACCAAAATAAGTTAAGACAAAGACTACCTACTTTTGGATACAAAGATCAAGCTGCGGTTCATGGATGACCAAGGCCTCTGCTGTCTTTAGAAGTTGAAGACGGAGGTAGCGTGAGACGTTTAAACGACTCTGATAGACAACCTTAAAATGATTGGGTCAGTTGAATGGATGGAATCGACTAGATGTTCAAGGACAGGACTTCTAGTGCAATTCCTTCCACCCTTAGAAAAACCAGGGTGGAATATGTTCTCGTATGCGCGTTGACAGCGATCTGACTATTACCAGTGACCCTTACTCCACAGGATGTATCGTATCTTAGAATCTCGCGGCTGAGTTTGGTTATGTTCGGGAGATTGTGGTGTACACTATCTAGTCAGTAGGCATAAATCGCAAGTTATCATCTGGTCAACGTGATGAATATGCGATTGTCTGGAGATTCAGTGGCTAGCTCCTGTGGGCTCAGTGATGTAAGTGTTACACTGAGTTGACAAGCAGAAAGCGTACGTCTCAACTGGATACCAGTCAACAGCGGTCTCTGGGCAGTCTGGCGGAATGGATCTATAATAACTGAAAAGGATTGGGGCACTTGTTGATGCCTGTTCTAAAACTGTTTGCATCCACTAACTCCAGCTTGGATGATGTAAAGGATGAGTTCTATCAAAAGCTATCACGTTTGCTGCATAAGTTAGATTGTTCAGATATAATCATAATATCAAGTGACTTCAACGCTAAGATAAGGGAACTGGGTCAGTCGAAAACTCTTACTAATGAAATGGCAACTTTGTCCTGACAAACGCTTGTTTCTGGCCAGCACTACCTTCAGGAATAAGAGCAGAGATTTCTTCACTTGGCGTGTGCCCACATCAAACCAACGATGGACGCAGATCATATCGCTATAGGCTCGAAAGAATCGGCAGGGGTTTACCGCTCTTTCTGGAATACTAGTTTGGACTCCGATCACACGCAAGTACAGGCACGTGTATGCTTACCGGAGCAGTGAAATGTGTTTTCAGTTGGAAGATGAGAACTTCCAGTGTTTAATTTAGGCAAGAGATAGCTAAGAATTTGTCTGGACATTACTGCAGTTCTCGTCCTGGTGAAGCCCGGCCTGATACATAGTTTGCTATGGAAACAGTTGGTGACTCACATTCAACGGTGATGAGAAGTCAGCGGATTTCCGCTACCTCATCCTGACTGATTAGTAAAAAAAAATACCTTCTAGCTGGCTCTGGCCACGACCCAGAGCGGAAGCAACTTAAGCGTAAGTTGACCAAAAGCTTTCTCAAAGATCGCAAGCAGCAGAAAGTGGTGAAAGCGGAAGAGATGGAGACAACATTAGGTAATAGCGATTATTTAGGTTTGTTGGTGATAGTTACAAGATGATGACGATAGTTAATGAACACATCACCGAATAGGATGGGACCCTGATAGCTTCTCAGAATAGGCGGCTGGGTCGAACGCGTTGAAGCATAGTTTAAATCGCCTGTAGTAACTTTGGTTGCTCAGTCTCCTAACCGAACCTGAATGGGAGGTGGCTACCGGTCGTACGCCAACTCTCCTCGAAGTTGAGAAGGATATTTCAAACCTGAAACGATGGGAAACGGCAGGACCTAATTGTTTGTCACCAGAAGTTTTTCGCGATGGAGGTAGGAGTTATGGTAACCGAGGTACTTGGTAGTATATGAGAATCAGAGGTGGTCCCGTCAGGCTGGTGTACGTCACTGATCATTCCAGTCTATAAGAAGGGAAAAAATTCCTTTTGTAACAACCATAGGGGAATCAGTTTGAACAAAGCTGTCTCCAACATTGGGTCCGTAGGTATCCGACGTCGAACCGGGGCTTGAGAAAATCAGGTAGATTCCACACTTGGATGAGGGTTTATCAATCATATTTTAACATTCAGACATGTTCCGGAACACAGGCATGATTTCCTGCCAACGGCTGAAATTTACTATATTTGCAGATGGTATTCGACTATATGCTGTGGGAGCGTCTGATTATGCAGGGAATACCCAATAGGTGTATACCTAATCAAAACTCTCACACAGCAGTGTAAGGGTTATGAAGAGTTTTCATTTGAATAGCAGTGTTCGGCAAAGAGACATCCTGCTAGCTTTCATCAGAAATGTGTTATTGGAAATTAACCCCTAGATAAGTCTGACTTCATGGGGATTGAATTCCTCTCTTGGGGTTATTTAGTTGACTTGGAGTACTCAGGTTACATTATCCTGTTGGATGAAGACTAAAAATATGGAGTGACTCTTGAACGCCTTGAGCAGACATTTGTCTACGTTTGCACTTGTTTCGCACCTTTCAAATGTGAGGTGATGGTTCTTAGCTGGTCTGCGACTATTCTCAGTTTAAGGATAAGGAGTGAAATGACAGAGAATGAGTTGCCAAGTTCACCTTCTTGGAGAGTCGAATAAACCCAGATCAGTTTGTAGGGGTGCGTGTCACAATTCCGTAACGTTTGATCAACCCTACTTAACTTGATGTGCTCTAGTACCTGCTTAACCAGTACTTTACCTAACGTGTAAGTACTGATAACAAAACACAAATCAAAAGAACTGATACGCAATGTATTTAATTAAAGTAAATGTAATAATAATGAATGAGGGAAAAGTTTAATCAACTTATCTGGCTTGTAAGGCTGAACTAGGGACTCGGAGTACGTGCGTGGTAATCAGCACAATGGAGCGCAAAATGGCGTCCAAGCCTGCTCGGATGCATGCTCGTTAAAACAAAACTTAAAACACCCTAAGCATCCGGAGGCAAGCTAGAGATTTATTTAGTTAATTTAATTTAAACTATTTATTTTAGCCCTAGTTATATTTTGGTGCCAGGAAGGTGCACTACAGGTTATCCCCCTCCTAGAAGGTTGTTGGGATACCGGCAACCTTCGATCCTAGGAGGCGACTGCGAGGCGGACACGCAACACCTTTCCATATTGGTGATGGAGTAGGTGACGTGTGGGTCTCCGAAGCTAGTGCAACTATGCACACCTACGAGGTAAGAGAACTTTGCGTCTAGACGCAACCCTTCTCGCAGTGGTGGAAGGTGACCCAAAGCCTCCGTCTACTTTTCCCTATTGCTTCTTAATCTACCGGGGAGTGTACAGGGGGAAATTGGTACAAAGAGAACCGAAGAACGATCCAAGTAGCATCGTCAGCGGCCAATTGTATCCAATTTTCAACGCATTTTCTAGGTTCTGCAAGAAGAAAGAAATAGGACATTAGAGTGCTAAGAAAAGAAAAACCAAACAATTCGAAGTGGGAGTACAGAAAAAAAAATAACCAACCAAAAAAAGTTTTTGGAATTTAAATTGTATTTTTGGTTTTTTTTTTTTTTTTGTTTTTAAAAAAAACTGTTTGCAAAGTAGTGAACAAGACTTGTGAAAACTTTAGATATGAAAACGCATTGATAGTGTATGCCACGACAAAGTAGTTGAAACTCCGAATTCACCAAGTGTGAAGTTGCTCTGGGGCTAATTAACGAAATCGGCGTATCGCTTGGGCCAATGTACACGCCTCCCAGCACGTGTAGAGGTTACTGGATCAGTGTTACTAGACGTGGCTCTTTTAGAAGGTTCAGGGTACGCGCGACTAAACGAGTCTGTTTGGGAGTCTGGCGGCAAGGGTTTTTCTAGTTGTGTCGGTGTAGAGGAAGGTGGGTCGTCCTCTATATAAGCTGCCTTCAAACGATCGACACTTATAGAATCCTGCCGTCCAGATCTGTCAATGACGAAAAACTTTTCTTTCTTACTGAGAACCTTGAAAGGTCCGTCGTATGGTGGCTGTAAGGGTTTACGTACACCGTCACAACGCACAAAGACGTGAGTGCAATCTTGGAGTCTTTTATCCAACTGCACCCGTCTACACTGTATCCGTGTGGATGGGGTTGGAGGCGACGCATGTGTAACTTAAGAGTTTGAGCATAGCCATGGATATCGGTAGGAGTTGGGTCACTACAATCTGAAGCGACCATCTCACCCGGCAAACGTAAGTTACTACCGTAAACTAACTCAGCAGGTGTACACTGTATATCCGTCTTGAGTGTAGAACGGATGCTGAGAAGAACCAACGGCAGAGACTCAGTCCATTTCATATTGTCGACTGCCATTAGTGCGCTCTTAAGGTGTCGGTGGAATCGCTCCACCAAACCATTGGAAGCTGGATGATATGCGGTAGTGCGGATGCGTTTGCATCCCAACAGATTCATCAGCTTCTGGAAGGTAGCGGATTCGAACTGTTGGCCTCTGTCGGTTGTCACGGTGGAAGGGCATCCAAACTGTGAAACCCATCCTTCGACGAAGACCCGACTTACTGTTTCGGCAGTAATGTTAGACAATGGGATGGCTAACGGCCAGCGAGTAAACCTATCGACACATGTCAGTAGGTAACTATATCCATCGGAGGGTGGAAGTGGGCCGACAATGTCTAAGTGGACATGAGCGAATCGTGAGTCAGGTTTGGCGAAAGTTCCAAGTGGTGGGATGTTGTGACGATTCACCTTGGAACGTTGGCACTGAATACATGACCGTGTCCAGTTTCGAACATCACGGTTAATACCAGGCCAAACAAACCTAGCAGATATGAGTTTGTCAGTGGCACGGATGCCAGGATGTGAAAGATTGTGCAAAGCATCAAAAACATGCTTACGCAAGGGTAAAGGAACAACCGGTCTGGGTGTGCCTGTGGAGGTGTCGCACAATATTGACACTTCACTGTTCAGGAGCGGTAAACGCTGTATCTTCAGAGAGGATGAGTGTTGAAGTTTTTCAATCTCCTCGTCTGAATCCTGAAGTTCGGCAATCTTCCGTAAGTCGACTGCTCGAGGCAAAGTAGTGGTGCAAACGCGAGACAGTGCGTCCGCGACAGGGTTATTCGCACCAGAAATATGACGGATGTCCGACGTGAATTGCGAAATATAATCTAGGTGACGTAATTCACGCGGTGAATATCTGTCAGTAGTGGTGTGTAAGGCATACGTCAGAGGTTTATGGTCGGTAAAGATGATGAAGTCACGACCTTCCACAAAATGACGAAAATGTTTCACTGAGGCATATATGGCGAGCAGTTCCCTGCCGAAAGTGCTGTACCGCATTTCGCAGGTGGATAACTTCCGGGAGAAGAATGCAACTGGGATCCAAGTGTGATCCGAAAGTTGTTGCAACACAGCTCCAATGGCCGTGTTAGAGGCGTCAACCGCAATGCTAAGAGGTAGGTTTACGTCTTGATGCACCAGCATCGTGGCGTCTGCTATTGCGGTTTTGATCTTGCGAAATGCTTCTAGTGCCTCAGGAGTCAAGCTGAAAGTTTTACATTTACTTTTCAGCAGGTCGGTCAGTGCAGTCAAAATGTGTGCACATTGGGGAATGAAGCGACGATAATAGCTCACCATACCCAGAAACACACGCAGAGCTTTAAGTGACGCTGGGACTGGGAAGTCTTGGATCGCCTGTACCTTTTCAGGTAGTGGGCGAATGCCTTGCTCGTCGATAACGTGTCCCAAAAATTTTAGTGAACGAACGCCAATCTGGCATTTGGCCAGGTTGACTGTCATCGAATGCTCTGACAGTCTGGCGAAAACCTGTTTCAAGTGGTTAAAATGAGTGTCTTCGTCTGGACTAGCGATTAGTATATCGTCTAGGTAGGCATAGGCGAAATCGAGTCCACGTAAAACATCGTGAATAAAACGTTGGAAGGTTTGTGCTGCATTGCGAAGACCAAAAGGCATACGGAGGAACTCAAAAAGACCAAACGGTGTAATGACGGCTGTCTTGGGAACATCATCAGGATGAACCGGGATCTGATGATATGCACGCGTCAAGTCAAGCTTACTGAAGATAACCGAGCCTCAGTCGTGTGTGTGAGGGACTGGGTAACGATCTGGAATCGTTTTAGCGTTGAGCCTTCGGTAGTCACCACAAGGCCTCCAGTCCATGCCATTGTTCTTGGGTACCACATGCAAGGGTGAAGACCATGGACTGTTGGATGGTCTGATTATTCCCATTTCAAGCATGTGTTCGAACTCGGCTTTTACAGCACGCAGTTTCTCCGGGGATAATCGCCGTGGTTTCGCAAACACTGGCGGGCCAGTCGTCGTTATGTGATGAGAAACGTTCGAAGTCACACAAGGGACACAACGACTTGGCTTAAAGACATCCGGAAAGGACTGAATGATAGACGCGTAGGGACTAGAAGCGTCCGTCGTGCAGTACACGGGACTGAGGGGCGGCGTCTTTGTGACTATACCGGAAACAGAGAGTGTTGTGGTAGAATCTATCAACTTATGCTTGCCAGCATCTACCAGCAGCTGATAGTGCTGCAAGAGATCCATACCAATAATGCCGGTGGTCACATCCGCCACTATGAAAACCCAACGAAAGGGACGACGCAATCCAAGGTTGAGATCGAGGAATCTCCGACCATAGGTTGTGATGGGCGAACCGTTGGCGGCACGAAGTTGCAGAGACATTGGCCGCAGACGCTCTTCCTTCGTAGGTGGGATGACGCTAGCTTCTGCCCCAGTGTCAACTAGGAAGCGTATCCCAGAATGTCGATCAGTGACGAAGAAGAGGCGACATGGAAGTGGCTCGCCAGCGACGTTAGTCGCCGTCACGTGCTGGCTCACACGTTTCCCGCCTGGTTAGCCTCGAAGGTGCAAGGTCGAGTGCACCTTTTGGCATTGGCACCATAACGTTTATGGTACCAGCACAACCTGGGTTGGGATTGTCGCGATTTGGAACGTCTGCTACCGGTACGGGAGGCAGACCTGTTGCGCGAGCGAGACGTGCGACCGTTGGAAGCACTACCAGACCGCATTTCGTTCCTGATGCTGCACAACTCTCATACAATTTTGAGATGTGAGTTATAACATCGAAACTTGTTGGCTCAACAGCCGAGGGAGGGTTTTTGAACGAATCCGTGGCAGTAGACAGTGCAGCTGAGATACTAGTGTTGGGTTTCGTAGCATCCACAGCTCTGTCAGCCGCTTCCGCCAGCTCTATTAAGGGACACTTATGGAAGGGTGCGAGGATCCCTTGAACCGACTGTGGTAACCTCTGTAACCACAGTTGCTTGAGAAATGCTTCATCAATGTTGAAGTCAGCAATCAGCTGCTTCATCTGACGAAGCAGTTGCGTCGGCTTGCGATCACCCAGATGCACATCCCTGAAAAGTTCTTGCACTTTCTGCTGGTCAGTAAGTGCAACACGTTTGATGAGGGCGGTTTTGAGGCGATCGTAAAGATTCGGTGCTGGGTCATCTAGCACATCTGAGACGTCTTCGATCACATTTTCCGGTAAGCTGACGATGACTAAGTTGGACTTAGTTTCTTGTGATTGAATGTGTCTCAAGGCAAACTGAGCTTCCACATGGGAGAACCATGCAGATGGTCTGTGGGCCCAGAAGGTGGGAAGCTGGAGGGTTACGGCCATCTGCGCAGTCGAGTCGTTATCCGCCATTGATCAGGGAATTAAAGAGGCACGATAGTGATAATAAAAAAAATTACAATGCAAAAATAACCAATGAGGAGTGCAATAAAAAAAAAAACGCTAGACCGTGCCAAAAACAAAATAGGCCAGACAAATCAACGCAAGAGAACAAAGGTACTAGACAAAGTAAGAAGTGATACTCGGGCTCACCAATTTTGTAGGGGTGCGTGTTACAATTCCGTAACGTTTGATCAACCCTACTTAACTTGATGTGCTCTAGTACCTGCTTAACCAGTACTTTACCTGACGTGTAAGTACTGATAACAAAACACAAATCAAAAGAACTGATACGCAATGTATTTGAAGGAGCTATGTATTTAATTAAAGTAAATGTAATAATAATGAATGGGGGAAAAGTTTAATCAACTTATCTGGCTTGTAAGGCTGAACTAGGGACTCGGAGTACGTGTGTGGTAATCAGCACAATGGAGCGCAAAATGGCGTCCAAGCCTGCTCGGATGCATGCTCGTTGAAACAAAACTTAAAACACCCTAAGCATCCGGAGGCAAGCTAGAGATTTATTTAGTTAATTTAATTTAAACTATTTATTTTAGCCCTAGTTATATTTTGGTGCCAGGAAGGTGCACTACAAGTTAGTCCCTGACGAAATCTCAAATAAAGAACAGATGTCCCATTAAATATTTGTCGACGCTGATGAGACATCCGATTACGTGCTGAATTATTAGCATACTTCGCTACATTGCAATTTGTGGTATTATACGGTTATGACGCATGGCCGTTGAATGTATGAAGAGACTACAGGTTTTCAAACACGTTTAGTGGGATCACAGTATGAGGAATGTTGAGGTTAGGTGAAGAGTGCTAGGCAAGTCAGTCAATGAGATCGTTAACCTTCACCCATTACAGTGGTTTAGAGATGTGTAGCGCATGGTAAGCCACCACCTACCTCGACATTCAATGTTAGCCGAAGTATGATTGTGTTGAAAGTAGTCCTACAATGGCTAGACCAAAATGTGATACTTGTACTGAAGTGTGATCCTTGGCCTTAACTGTATAGGGATGTGTGGATTGCTCGAATGGGGGTCATCGGGACAGTAAAAATTAATGGCTGGAATATTTTGATGACTTAACTGAATATCGGTCATAATGACGCTGATGTTTTCAAACTTCAACGTCTTCTGAAGCTTGAGTACTTGCACTAACCTTTATTATCAGTGTTTCGTCTTCCATGCACCTTGCATACTTTGGTATCAGTCTTTCTCTATCCATTTGTTCTTTGCTACTTTAAATAATGCAATTGGAAGTTTATCTAATAATTACAGTATCCAAAGTTCAGTATCTATAAACCAGTGATTCTAAGCAGAAGTGGTAAGAGTTATTTCCAAAACCGTAGCCTTCCTGAACCAACCACAAAATAAGAGGGAGTTGGATAGCTGCTTTGTCGTCGTGGGGACACAAGCAAAGTCGATCCCAGCACTGTCGAATCTCTCATGAGCAAGTTGCAACTCAGTCACGGCTGAATTCCAAAGGTCTGAATTTCCCAACTTCTGTTAATTCATGATTTGTGTCCGCAATTCTGACTTACTAGACGCCTTATCAGAACTGTGGGAAATCCATCTGGAAAGCGTAAGATTGACGAAAAAGGGATTGTTGTTATTCTATTTGAAGATTGTTAGATAATTAGAGGGTTTCTGTCACAGATCAACCTGTCAGAAATACTTTTAGTTGGTTTCATTTCAGCTTGTACTGTGTTCAGGAAGTAATAAAACGAAACAAAGCGCTATCCGGTGGAAGATAAACTCAACTTACAGAAATTGAGTAATTACTATAGTACTTCCTTATAGTACATGCAGAGAAGAAACAAAACGTATCGTAAACAGTTACCGAGATGGGATGTTCTCAAACAACTGACGAACACTGTGCATCCACAACTATCTGAGATAAAGGATCTGATTCCCCACCTTGAATGCCAAAATTGTCTATAAGTTTAGGTAAACTGTAGTGAACCTGATACCATATACATTTGAAAGATATCACATTAGTTAATAAAAAGTAAACCAGAGGTAATCAACGCAACCAGCATAAACAGCACCTTCTCATGAGTAAATCAACAAAGAAACAGGGAAACTCGTCATTCATCGTGACCCAATAAGATGAAGGAAAATTGCTTTCTAATGGTATAAAAGAGGCGAAATTATGTTTGCTTACCAAGTTGTTAGGTGTATTTTCAACTGAACGTACCAGTCACTTTCGACCATATCGCAAAGTCTATTGGAGTCGATTTCTGTGTTCACGTGGACAATTATTTAGGTTTTATTATCATAATCCTCTGTCAAAGCGATGATTTTCGATAATACATCCATCATCCGGTATTTGCAAGAAGTACCTGTACACACACAAGTATTGTTTTCTCTACGCAGTTATTGACACTATTCTACATACACAAAAGTAAACTTGTAACTAAGCCATAATCAATGCTTTCTTCTAAATTTCTCTTACTAATTAGTATTCATTCGATTTTAAAGCCTCATGACATACGTGAACGCATAAACACATGGTTTAGCTAAACATAAACTTCTCATGGTAACCAGAACTACTATGCAATGAATTATCGCTTTTACGAATTGTTTACTAACAATTAATTATACATTACTTTGTTGATTGACTAGTTCCTTTTGTATGTGCTTTCACATCTTTTTATTACTGTTTCACGTTTTTGTTTAACTACACATTAGTATTTTTTTTATTATTAGTCCCTTGGGTTCCTAGTGGAACATAGGGCTTCAGTAGCACGTCTCCAGTGAATTCTGTTCTCTGAGATCTTTTGAACCTGGTTCCACGACAGCCCACAACCTCTCATTTCCTCCTCGCACGATCTCCTCCATGTCACCCTCGGACGTCCAACTCGTCGCTTCCCATGGGGATTCCACTCGAGTACCTGGCCTGACACGTGATGTCCTCCGTCGGCCTTCTCAGTGCATGCCCAATCCATCTCCACTTCCTCCTGCATATTTGTTGGGTGATAGGTTGTTGGTTGGTTCGTTCCCAGAGCTCCTTGTTGCTTATTCTTTCTGGCCATCTGATCTTCAGTAACGAGCCAGCGTAAGCAGTTGTTGATGAATGTCTGTAGTTTATTGGAAATGCCTTTCGTGACGCGCCAAGTCTCTGAGCCATACAAGAGCACTGACTTGACGTTGGTGTTGAAAATCCGTATCTTGTTCCACATGCTGAGTGCAGAAGATCTCCACACTGGTTTCAGGCTAATGAAGGCCTGTCTTGCTTTTCCAATTCTGACTTTGACGTCCTCGTCCGTCCCGCCTGCAGTTGAAACAGTGCTTCCTAGATAGGTGGAGGAGGCTACCTCCTTTAAGTTTCTCCCGTTGATGGTGACTGGAGTTTGTTGTTGTTGTTGGAGTTGTTGGTGCGGTATCTTCATCACTTCTGTCTTCTCTATATTCACCTGAAGTCCCGTTTTCTCTGCCTCTTCTATCAACTTGTTAGTTTTTGCCTGTAGATCTTCAAGTTTATGTGACATCAGGCACAAGTCATCGGCGAAATCCAAATCTTCTAGGTTCTTTTCCGCAGTCTAGTGTATCCCCCTCTTCTCGCTGCCCACTGTTTACTGCATGATCCAGTCGACCACAATCAGGAACATCATGGGGGTTAACTACACATAGAGAAGAAAAATAGTAGAGTACACATTTTCTTTGTAATATGCAGTATAAAAAGCGCTCATGATGTTGTTTATCGACGGAGTGTTGTTATTAATTGTACAGGTGTGATTGATATATGCTGGTGTTGTTCTAATGCATAACTTCTCCTTTACCGCGTAAACTCTTATTTATTAACAACCAAGCAAATAATCTGATAAATTGGCTTTAGAAGGTGTAAATTTAGACGTCAGCTGAAGCGGAATGTATTCAGAATTTGTAATGGAGGAAACTGTTATGAATGAACTACTGGTGTAAAATGGGAAACGTTGGCCTACTATGGTGTATAGGAATCAAATGTTGGACTGTGCAATGTGTACATCTGCTTCGATATTAGGGGGTTTGGTACGCTACTGATTTGAAGTGTGACAACCTGAACTTGGTTGGAGGGAATCAGCAAGAAACCCCTTCTTTATTTGGACTTCGTGCTTGCTGGCGCTCGTCAACAAGGCGTATTTGAAACCTGGAGGAAAGTGATGTCTCTTGTGGGATTCGAACCGGCCTCATCAGCGACGTTACCACAGCCATCCTACAGGGATATCAGTTTCTTCAAAGTTACAGATGCGCCTTGCTAACGGGTGCCGACAAGCACAAAACGTAGGCCTAGGGCTTCTTGCTCTCAACCAACTAATATCCGTCAAAGTATATCGCAATGGCGAGACTCTCAGCTTGTTGACTATAATGCGAAATAATCGATAGAACTCGGTCAGCACGCGAGACTACACAACATAAGATTGTTTGAGATTCAATGACCGATCAATGTAGGACAAGTTAGACTGTTACGCAGTAATGCCAAGTCCTTCGTTGATATTATCTCTTCTCTGTTGGGCAGTTGGCAGCGATCGGAAGGCAGTCATGCCATATGGTCAGGCAATGGGAAATCGGATACTTTTTAGTGACTGACCAATCACTACATCTATGCACTGAAAAGTCGTGTAAGTCAGTTGAAAATCGCTTTCAGATCAGTTCTACTGGAGGTGTCTCTTCTCTCTCTGCAGCATACATTTTCAGCAGGTAAGCAATGAGATAATCAGCACATGATACATATACCGAACTTCTGTGGTGTTGGTTGGTGAGACTGAAATTGTTAATTATCAAGGAAATATATCTATTAAATCTCAGTGAGGTAGAAAAATAAGTTTGTGATGTTTCGCCACCTCGGAAAAGCCGCTACCTCATAGAATGAAGCATGTACAACAAGCTATTGCATATTTAAATGGTGAATGGCGACAAATCGCATCACGCTGTTCATACAGTTATTAGTCCATGAGTGAGTTCAAGGGGAAGATGTAAACGGATTTGAATTGAAAATTCAATTTCATTGTGTATGTATTTATGTACTTTGGTGATGATTAGTGTTTAGAACGCGTTATTTCATAAGACTCTAAAGGTCACCATAGTAACGTTTAAAGTAGTCAGTCAAGTTTCTCTATTTCTGTTGGGAAGGTAGATTTTCAAAAAATAACAGTAATATTTGGTCATTTCATTTGTTGTCGAGGTGGCATTTAGGGTCACTCATTATTTCGGATATACTTTCAAAGTTGTTACACTTATCTTGGTGACTAGCAGAGGAATCCGGGACGCGCGTTTCGTACCACTTGGGGATCGTCAGCTACATGTACATGGACCCCAGTGAGTGATGTTGTTCCCACTGAGGCTGGGACCCAGTACTATCTGCTTCGAACGCCAGAACGTTATCCACTAAGTCTGCACAGCAATGGGAAATTATAAATGTATCACTACAACAACTGAGACCCGTTGCACAAGAGGTGTCTGTTCTGCCCCGTGGCTTGGTGGATAAAACTCTGGCGTTTGGAGCGAATGGTGATGGGTTCATGCTTCAGTGAGAACAATACCACTCACTGGGGTGCATGTACAAGCAGCTGATGATTCTCAAGTGGTACGAAACGCACATCCTGGATTCCTGTGCTTGTCATCATGATCGATGTAACACTTTATTCCTTATTGTTACACTAGATATATACATTGACCAAGTCCTGAAGCAATACTCTGCTTGAAAAATGAGAAACCCCTTCAAATGATCACTTAACAATCTGAGAATACTGTACTTGTTCATCCAGCAAATAGTTAGCCACTCTCATTATGTAGGAATTTATGATACTACATAGAAGATAATCAAACCGCGTTAAGTGGAACGGTGTTCAAGCCCGTAAGCCACTGGTTGTTACTGAATCGTCTACTTAAATTATTGACAGCTCCACAATCAGCATCTACACCCAAAATAATTATTTTCTCTGCTGAATGTTAGTCAATTGAAGACTCTCCTGAACAGAGATTGATGTCTGTAAATTCAAGAAAGACGAGCAACATCTTTGCGAATGGTAAATAAAGGAGAATGGTGAAAGTGGACATTCTTGAAAAGCACACTTGAAATCGACAATTCATCTGAGACAACCACTGGTATTCCAGTATAAAGACTTCAGAGAGGCGATATGCTCTTTAGACATACCTTTCAGTTGGACACCCTAACCCTAACCCTAATGCCATCAAGGAGATCAGAGATACTTCTACCATCGGTTTGACTGTGTTCCAAGATTTGACTGAGGGCGAAGGTTTGTTCAATGAACACGCTCAGGTTAGAAATTTATAATTTGTCGTCTCTGGTTTGTTTATACCAACTGTTTGATTAGATTTGTAAATTTCTGTTGTGTACATGTTTTCTGATACTGTATAAATTGAAAGCAGCTGAGTTGAATTCATAGTGATTTGTTACCATTTGTTGTTCCTATGCTCCTCATATTTATTAATGAAATATATTGTAAAATCCCAATGAGGTAGGAACTACTCCAAGTTTAATGATAAAGAGTGGAACGGTGAAATGTGTCAACCACTTCACGTACTTAGGGAGTTGTATCAGACCGAACGGGCTGGTTGGTGAAGAAGTTTCAGCTTGGATACAGAAGACCTATTTGGTATTTGTCAACTCACGTCATCTGTGGTGTCGACTGGCAAGATATTCAACTAACCATTAGAGTATATTCCACTGCAGTCTGTTCTGTCTTGTTATGCGTTGAAAGTAGAAGACATGAAGCGATTGTCGAGTTTTGATCATAGATGACTTCGTAGCATTGCTCATATTTGGTGGAATCACCGTGTGAGCAATACTGAGGTCAGACGAAGAATACTAGACAAGTCGACTGATGAGGTTGTGAACCTTCATCAGCTGAGGCTGCTTGGACGTGTGTCGCGCATGCCGAATCATCGCCTACCTCCATGTGGCATGCAGTTAGATTAGATTGCAGCCAGAAATGTTAGTAATAAATGCTATCTATGTCCAAATATCCAGGTTCTTTAAGTCCTAACAACCACTCACGTGGTAACAAAGCAAACTGAAACTGGTTTCATATAAAACGCCAACATTGAAGGCGTATTGAATGGTTTAATGACGAAACCTAATATATCAACGGCCGTTTTATGACAGCAGCTGTTGCACTGATATACATCTTTGGCCTAATTTATTCAAATGAATCTGTTAACAACAACATAGACCTAAAACATTGCTACACGGTGCATAACACCATATAATAATGGCCCAAAATTTCCCCTTCCCTCTATCTCAGTATTTACATCTACTAATTTATTGAATATTAGGATATTTTCATCTTCATTTCTGCTCAACATTCGATTTGCTATGTACTCTTACTGATTATGTGACTCACTATTGGATTAGTTTAGAAGAAGGTTCAGGGTGGCTAGATCAAGACGTTACACTACTGTATGAAGTCTCTCGCTGTTGGTCTGAGCCGCATGCGAAGGTGTAGACTTACTGGTTGGGGTCGGTTAAACGACAGGAATCAATGGTTGCGTATTCTTGGCAGTATGGCTGAAAATTGGTCACAGTAGCGTAGATATATTCTCTCTTTGACGTCCTCTAAAGCTTAAATATTCGGACTAACTTTCATCTTGAAGTTGTCCATTCTGTCATACAACGTTTTCTACTTTCATATCACTCTTTTTCAATCCACTTATACTTTGAATACTGCTGTGAAGTTTGGCAAAATTGAGCTGATTTACCTGCGGGGAAGGTTTTACGTTGAAGTTGGTCAATCTGTCTATCCATCTGTCTGTCTACCAAAAGAGGAAAGGAAGGAAAGTCTTCTTAACTGCAGTTGAGACAAAATATGTAGTCTAAATTGCTTAGTTTTTCAAAATCACCAATATATAGAGATTATCATAATTATATTACTTTAAAAAGGCCTTAGGTACTCAAGGTTCACTACTTAATCTGCAGATTAGTATCGTTTGAAATGACCGCTGTGATTTTAGACCGATAAGAAGTTCTAAAACAAACTGAATTCGAAGCTATTCTTATGGTGATAACTGGTCGTAGAAAAGAGAATGGGCTCTTCTTCTTGTCTGATGGATACTCTTCACTTAGATATGCACATGTATGCCACATAAATATTGGTTTCCCCATTTACCAATAAAAACTGAACGATTCCATACAATAAGACAGACTAAAGGAAATTACAATATCTCAAATAAAGTTGGTTCATTCTATTCAGTATTCTTTTCTGTTTTCGAGTTTTTAAAAATCCAAATTAAGGAGAAAATTAAGTCTACATAAGTTGCTAACACTAGCGTAAAAATTGTAAACATCAATTACTAATTCGTTGTATACTTTCTGAGTACGAAACCAATTCAATTGTCGGATATAAATAGTATATTTACACCATCGTATTAAGTAATCATGTTGTGTGGGTTACCCGACTAAATGATTGTGAATGAACACACTATACTGAAGTAAGTAAATGCTTTAAAGATTTATTTGTTACGATGACTGGATAAAATTCAGTCAAATACTGTTTAAGAGTTCAAAAATAGCCTTTTAGAGCTGTGTATGTGAGGATGGGACTGAATATCTTTCTGTATTTTGACTAAGACTTTTCAGTGATGTAGAGCACCCTCAACATCTCTGTTAAAAAACCAATTTCAACTACGTGTGTCTCATTGCTACGGTGTTGTCTTCCTGAGTGTTTAAACTACTCACGCTTAATTAACAGGTAGCTTGTACACCGGATATTGCCACAGACTCCAAACCCTAGAATGAAACTAGACAGAAGACTGGTTTCAAAGAGAGAGTTTATCACCTCAGAAAAGATTTTCAAATGACCCAAAACACGTGTGTATATATACATGATATATGACCTTGTCCAGAAGTTAAAACATTGATCTAGTAAAAGCAAGCATCAGTTAATTGCATAAAGTAGCAGAACTTTGGTGATTTTGTTAAGTTTTGTTGAAGTGAATCAAAACACACTTCTGATTGACAATGATCAGTGTATAATGTTGTAACCGTTGAAAAAAACAACAACTAGATCTCTTCAGAAATATTTATGTAAGTTTTAGTTTACAGTCGAAATTTCTAAGTATGTACAAATGGTGGTAATCTACTTTTAAATCACGCACACACATATCCAATTAAAACAAATAACTCTTAAGACTTTGTCAACAAAGTTTATTTTTTTTTAATTCTTGAGATTAAAACGTATTTAAACAAGAATGTAGTTGACTGTTGGAACATAAAATACTATTAGACTGAAATTAAAGCACCCTGGACATTGAATGTATTGCGTGTTTTCCATTTGTTTAAATATTTTGTTGTGGTATGTATCCGTGCATAACCTTACTTTATTTACATTTTTCGTTGACCAAATCTATTCACCTATACATCTGTTATCTTTACAGTAGCTATGCTTGTACATCTTTATTAAAGGTTTAGTTTGGATGTTTGCAGGGGATTGGTTGATTGATTCATTATGAACTGACATGACTTGGAGAACTGGGGAAAACCTTGAATCAATGGATAACCTGTCCACCGTACTAGGACGAAACAGTTATCCAGTGCTTATAGTTTTCTAATGATTCTCCAACTGGTGTGAGTCCGTGATTTATTACTAATTTGAGTTGTACTCGTGTGTACTGAATCTATTGAAGTTCAGTACGTATTATGTAAAAATCATTAAGGAATTGTTCGTACCGGTAATGATGCATAATGGCTAGCAGTGAAATCCATGATGCACATTTCCTCCTACTTGAGACCCATAAGCTGGATGTCTCTACCTCCCAGTGAGTGATGTTGTTTCCACTAAGACTAGAGCCGAGGACCAGTCGCTTCAAGCGCCAGAGTGTAACGCACTAGGCCACTCCTTGTGCGATGGGCATACTATAGTGGCTTACAGTACAACGTTCTAGTGTTTGAAATGATTGCGTTTCGGTTCCAATCTTAGTGGGAATAACATTACTCACTGGGAGGCAGGTAACGCTAATTGATGCTTCTCAAATCAGAAAGAACACGCGTCACGAATTCCACTGTTGACCACTATTCATAACTAGCATAAAAATTAAATAAATACCGGGAATATCCAGGCATCCACACAGGAGACCACGTGATAATAGTGGCCAGTCAATTCCATCTAATCAAAGACGGAGATGCACAAGCTATTACTCTTACTGGTAGTTTATAATATCGGTTATTCTATGTTTAGCCGATTCCGCAATTGGATACCAGTTAATTATGACAAATATTTATACAATTCAGTTTGGGAAGTGATCATGAGACGACCAAACGATTTAAACCAATAAGGATAAATTAATACTGGGTGATGATTGAAGGTGAAACGAAAATTTCAACCGCGGCGGGATTCGAACCAGCAACGACCAGGTTACCGGCCCTACGCTCTACCAATTGAGCTACAAGGACCTCTCATCTGAGTTGGTACAGCATCACGCCAGTATCAATACTAGTCTACCAAACCACAGCTATCTCAGATAGTCAAAATGACAAGAAGAAACTAGCTGATCATGTTTCCCTAGAGTATACTTATCTGTATGGCACGTGTACATATGTGAAGTAATTTTAGTGAATAAAATTCATCTTTATTTGGTTTTTCTTGATATTTAGAAGTAGATAATGGATGCGAGGAAAAGAGGGCAAAATTTTTTTTGTTCAACAGTTCGAAGACTTCATTATTGTTAATTCCGTCTTAGTTTATTGTGTCACTTCAGTAAACAGGTTGATTTACTTGCTTATTATGACAGGAAGTTACATGTATCATGAAAGAAATGCATGAAACCTAAGCCTCCTATGAAAGTTTTACGTTAATTTACTCTGCTTGACTGTTTGATATGAGGATTCAACCATATTTCGTCTGTTTTGGCATATCTTCGACCATGAGGAAACTGGTGTCTCTTTGGGAATGAGAACCTAAATCATTCAGGGTGGAAGTCAAGAACTTCACCATCAAGCTATAGATCACACAAGTATCTGTTTGTTATACTGGATTATACGCATAAATTGATCGTTAGTAAGTAAGCGCTGCTCAGTGCTGTTCCGTCAAGTCCTTAGTGCTCAGCACTAACTGAAGTTTGTCTATCAAGTTTTCAGTATGCTTGGAGTGCATTATTTCAGCTCAGTTATCCCTTATTTTACAACACTGTACCGCAGAATAGCATACTTCCTGTTTCTCTCCATTCCAGCATAAAATCTTGTAGGGTATATGTTAGGAATGGTCACGTTGTGTATGGTTGCCATGGTCCTCTACGAAGAATAGTCTTAACTGTCATAAAACTCTAGATTAGACGTTTAGAACTTTTATATTCAAATAACGCTGAGGATATGTGAGCCATTACAAGCGGGTAATTAGGTTATAGCACTTCATTATCCAGACAAGTAAAAATACTTGATAACTCATGGTATACAAGCTCATGTTGAATAATCTGATAAATAGTGTTTGCATCAACTGTGATTTACGGTACCATTAGTATATTTCATGTCAAAATATGCTACCTCGAATACCAAAATGTGTCATTGAAATTGATGTGAATTGGTTGCAGCCGAAATTTGCATTTTTAGCCATAGACCATTGTGTTAAAAGTTGTTCCTTTTCACTTCCTGACCTCTGTCGCTATCACGTCACGATGACCTTACTGACTTGTTAGCGGTGTAGTGAACCAGTCAGAATGATTGATTTCAAGATAGCATCCATCATAACTGATATCGTTTCTTGTGCTGACCTTCTCAGCTGTACGTACTCATGACCCCACCGGGGATCGACACTGAGACCTTCAAACCTGACAACAAACCCATTAAACAGTCAGTCACTCGGTCGGATTTCAATGGTTTATAGTTTCCTACTTCTGTCAATTCGTTATATCATGATTATCCATGAAGGTTTTCAGTTGACAACCGGCTCCTTTGTGACTGGTTGATTCCAAAAGTCACGGACTCTCCATGGAACATTTGAGATATCCATCTCCTGGTGTAGTGGGTGTTGCTGGTAAGAATGGATATAAGTAGTATATATTGAGAGGGTAGCGGAAATCATAGGGAATTACCGGCAGTGGTTACGGATTCCCTCAAGAGAAACGCAAGGTACAAGGCAGGTGTATGAAGAGCAAATGAATAAAGAAGCAGAAAAGGAAATGAAGCACATTTTGCAAATGACGGTCTTAGTGCAAGGTGTACTACATTTAACGACTACTGTCCCGCCGGTTTGACAATAAGCATTCCTTCCTGCAGACCTATATTTTGCATCTTCCAATTGGAGTCGCTGCTTCTAGATGTGATGAAGATTCTCTGACCTGCAGAGTTCGAGGATGGAGGCATCAAGGTCTTTTCAGAGACTTCGAGTCGGTGGCGGAGCTGGTGGGTGTTCGGGATCCAGGAGCGAAGGTCAAATGGGAAATGTAGATTCTGCGTTGATTTCCGAGAGCTAAATAACATAACGCAACTGAAGCCGTGTTCCATGCCTACGGTAGCTGAGACACTGGATCGTTTGCAGAATGCAACAGTATTTACAGTTCTGGACCTCTACGATTACTCTGCCGGTTGTTGACAATTAACATTCCTTCCTGCACACCTGTCTTTTACTTCTTTCACTAGCATGTCAATAACAGGAAGAATATAAGTATAACAGCTGAGGTTAATACGGTTTGATTTATTTTAAGGTAGTATTCATCATGAACTGACATCAGCTGCAAAATACTACTTTGAAATAAATAAAATCTATATAAACCTTAAATATATAAATGTAGTATTTGTTTGGTATAATTTCCTGCATTATATCGTCGTTGACTGGATCTAATTGATCGGTCTCTACTGACGTATGGCTCCTGCGTAGATGCCTCGATATTACCTGTGTTTTTCTTAGTTGTTGTAATGATGGATAGTGGCTAGTTGTGGAATCCAAGATGCACATTTCATCCCATTTGGGACTCATTGGCTGGATGTATGTGCCTCCTTGTGACTGATGTTGCTCCTAGAGGGGTTCAGACTCCAGAGCGATCGCTTCAAACGCCAGAGAGTTACCCACTACACCACCGAATCACGATAGTCACTTCTTCTGCAGGTACATCCAGACGAAACGCGCATCCTGGATTCCACTGCTAGCCACTATCCATCATTGAAACAACTATAGAAAATAGGTGATATCGAGGCATCCGCACAGGAGCCCATATGTGAATAGAGACCGATCAATTCGGTCCAATCCAGGATAGGGTAATACTAGCAACTTAACTAAAACTATACCCTTCGCACAAGAAGTGACTATCGTGGCTTGGTGGTGTAGTGGATAACCTCCTGGCGTTTGGAGCAGTAGCCCCGGAGTATAAATCCCGACGAAGACAACATCACTCACTGGGAGGTAGGTATATCCAGTTGACGAATCCCAAATTAGATGAAATGCGCATCATGGATTCCACTTCTAGCTACTATTCATCAATATAGTAGTATATTTTTGCTAATGAAAATCGTTCTTAAAATCATATTTCAGCCCTAGCATAGTGTTATATTTGTGACTCAATGGGGTATAATTAACTTGACTGAAGGGTCTGTAGTGCATTTTCCTGGTACTAAAATTCTTCTTGAGTCAAAATAACTAGATTAAGTTGAATTAACTAAATAAACTTCTAGTTTGCCTCTAAATGCTTAAGGTGTTTTAAGTTTTGTTTTAATGAGTATGCATCCGATCAGGCTTTAGCATCATTTTGTTCTCCCTTTGTGCTGGTTAACATGCACATTCTCAGAGTCCTTAACTCAACCATATTAGCCAGATATATAGGATAAACTTTACCCCTAATAATTACCATGACATTTATTCTGTTTAAGTATATTACTCCTTCGAATATATTACTGAATACCATTTCTTTAGATTTGTGCTTAATTATCCGTACTTACACGTTAAGTAAGGTACTGATTAAGCTGGTACTAGAGTATATCGAGTTAAGTAGGGTCAAGGTTAGGGTTACATAGTATTAACACAACCATTCCCCCTATAGGTCATTGTTTCGCGTACATTTTGAGTACATTCACATTTCTAGTTTCATAATTTACCTACCTACATCTGCAAATCATTTTACTGTGTATTGTGCACATGTTATTCTGGTTTAATCCTGAAAAAGAGACTGTCACTAATTGGATTGTGAATATCTTATGTGATATTCAGTTCAATCGATGATTTATAGGTGTGAAAAACGCTGAGATGAATATGATTGTATTCAAACAGTGAGATGTATACAATGACATCATCATTTGAAAGTGTTTAAGTTATATTTCTGGTTATCAGTTGAACCACTTGTTCCATGTTGAATACAATTATATCATAAGTTGACAGATGTTGTAATTCATGAGACATTGAATTTCAACTCATTATGTTAACGCAGACGTGCTAATTGCTAGACCTGACCGTCTCTGGGTTCGACCTCAAATAGGATAGTGGGTATATATTACCTAAGAGCATCTAAGCAGTATACGAAACACATTCCCAGTGTTCTTGGATAATGTGGAAACATGATAAAAAAACCCTTTGATCTGTTTTTAGTGTAGAAAATCGTTCTGCAGTTGATTACGATTTCTGCTGAACAACAGCATTCATTGAGATAAATCCCACTGAGTTATTGGATAACCAAGTTAACTTCTCACCTCCTGTGATATGGGAACTAAATTTTATTTGGCTTGAGCTTCCTTACTGTTGACACAAGTTATAACAGCCTCTCCACAGTATCACGAAAACTGAGATATGGACGTTAATCGCTCAACTTTTCAGTTAAACACTTCATCCAGATGAGTGCAAACAAAGTATGGAATTTAGGACGGATATAATATACTACCAATTACCTTTGTCTTATTAATGCCGAATGGAATAAATTGGAATGAGCAGTCACTTAGTTCAACAACTAGACTCCACCCTTAGTCCGTAGCGTACAGCCATTATTGATAACTAAACGGTTAACTGAGATAGACCTCGTTTGGCAAACTGTTATCATTGATGGTGTGGAAAGACTTAAGGTGAAGTGAAAACCTGGTTCTCAACAGGAATGAATGTCAGAAGCTGGGTGTAATCAGTCAGTTTAGTGGAGCCCATGCTGTATCTAATTCAACTCCAATTATTGTGATATCTTCACTTTCTCAGGTTTTTGTTAACATCTTTATTATAAGTTTTTAGACTACTTAATCACACTTGTAGGGTAATATAAGTTTCATTGAAACTGTAGGGCAAATAAAAAGGAGGATAACTTCAAAGCAACATCTGACAAAGTGACCTTGAACAACTAATGGGAAACAATGGGCAAACACAGCAATAGTAATAGGATTAATGAACTCCCATTGGTAATGACTGGTTGTTCAAGGTTATTTGGTTGTTGGTTTGAAGTTGACATTCTTGATCGTTGGCAATTTTAAGTACACAACTTGTTGAACAATAGGCGGAGCATTCATGTGTGGATTATTTATTACCGACTGTCACCGAATATCCAAAATTTCCTACTAGTTCAGTTATATAATTAGTTCTGTGAGTAATCCATGTCATAAATTCTGTGAACAGTAGTCGTTCTACAGAAGATTCGCGTGAACATCATGAATCTATCTATAATGGCCAACACTGTAACAAATCGAATTTCAATAACTCGTGTATGTCATGGCCGTTATTTGTCAAACTTATTTCTTTCATAAAAAAGGTAGTTTTACCTGCTTCCCCTTTCAGAAGAAAGTGCTAAGCGGGAGGGTGTCTTTTGTTTCCAATTTGGCAGTTGAATCTTGTCTAGCGGGGCAATGGTTCCCGCTCTGACTTGCTTACTACTTTATAGGCCGTTATGCTATCCTTTTCTATCTGAGAAGAGTTTCACGTCTCTTCAAGTTGTATTTTAATGCAACTCCATTACTGAACCATTGACTCGTGTTGGACTCAAAATATAAGTGTATGTGTTTGATTCTAATTACACCTGCTTTTCTACCAATTTTCTACATGTGACCTTTATTTTGACTGGCTACCTTCAACTAATGTGAGTGTTAACATTTCTCGGTTATTTGGCTAGCTTGTTTGGCTAAGAAATCACTTAACTGGCTCCTTTTAATTCCTACTTGTAATCGATTGGGGGGATGTAATCCCCACGGGACAGCTGCAGTTGATGATAGTAGTAATGATAATTACTCTAATCATAATCTTTAATTTACAGTTCGCTTAGACATTTGACTGCAAAATGCTTATTCTGGACTTTTAGGGTTTTGTGCATCACTTTGCCTAGGGTCTAACAATCTCTGGATGCTTAACACCGTAGTCTTGTCAAAACAACTTTTTATACACTCCAGAGTGCGTGCAAAACAATTTCGAAGTTTATTCTGAAGTTGTACTATAAGAACGAGTTTAACTGAAATAATAAACGATATTCATTCAACTGTATGACAGCAGTCAGCTATAATCATCCAGTTTACCAGGATAATCAAGTATGAGCACCAACAGGAACAGTCCAAACAATCCTCATAATGTGCAATAAACGCTAGCAAACAAATTATCTAAATGGTTCATCCATTTTCAGAAGTGAAAACCACTTTAACGAAAAGAAACCAGCAGTCAGACAAAGGCCAATCAGTGTAAAAGGAGAGACTCATGTGTGTAAGCATTGATGACTCATGAAAAGGAACACTTAGAAAAAATAAGTTATTTTAGCTAAATAGGCTGGAAAGTTCAAATACACACAAGACTTGATTGGATTTAAAGTTTTACAAATCAGTTCAGCTGGTAGTCCATTCACAAAGTGCTTCAGGAACTGATTCCAGAAAAGGGAAATGATGGCATGCAACCGGTATAAGATTTACATGTTTTTCGGAAAAACAATTTTGTTGTTTCTTCTGCTACTATTTTCTGCTGTTTTAGATACGTAGTTTCTGAATTTCACCTAACTAAATATACTAATTATAAGTAGTATGTTTTATAACACTAAATTTTATCGATTTGTATTATTTGGTGTTGAGATGTATGATATATTTGAGCATGTTGAAGCGGCTTGATACTGCTTGTCATCTATGGATGTTGTCTGCCTTCAGCTGTAGTTATCGTCCAACTCTAAAAAACTGAATTTTCAATGTGCCTGCTTCTGAACAACTACCCCTTATGAGGTAGTTTGAATTAAAAGGGGGCCAAAACTGAGGAATAAGCAGTAACACTAGAAGTTCAGGTATGTTTGTCTGTCAAAAACTTGTACTGCTATAGCAACAACTCTGAGTATGTATTATTTTCAGCCTGCCACAACTCAACCGTCAGATTCAGGTCCATGCGCCAGATAGTAAACTGTACCTGTCGTATCATTGGTGATGGTATTCAGTTGCTACCCATACCTCAGTAATTGGGACATGTCTTGAAACCATGACTCACAGGTCAAAAATGTACTGCCCTTAGCTAGTGGAACACAACTCTAAATTATTTGACAGGGGATTCGAGGAAGACCTATGAGGGCCTAGTTCGTTTGTTCAGCATAACACATAGCTCGTTTTGCCAAATACACTGTGAACAAGAATATGTTTGATCAGCACCTTACTTAACTGACTTTACGGACGCCAAAGACCAGTAGAAATACAGGTTTACTTATTAGGGACTATTCAGGAAAAAAGTAGACTACTAAAGAATTATCTTGGGGAAGGTTGGAGAATTTACCTAACTTAAATGGCTGAACGAATGACTTTGAATGCTTAGGTGTGTGAAACAGTACAGAAGTAAGAAGAATGTTGATTAATCATGAACGGATGCGTACCCAGTAAACTAAACCATAAAATATTTTAAGCCAAATGCCCTGATGATGACGACGGTGTGATGGTCTGGGTAATCTTCTCGAAATGCTCTTATATGACCGATGTTTATAGCCTCTGTCGGAAAAATACTACGCACTATTATCATGTAGCAGGAAATGCTTTCATAAAAGGTATATAGCGAAAGCTCACGTCCGGCGCTGTAACCGTATTGGCTTACATGGTGAGTACTCTAGGGAATTCGACAAGCTGTGATTCCAAGCCGTTTGTGTACATGGGCTTGGTGATGTAGGACGAAGGAGTGGAGTTTAAACATGTTTTGGTGACCAGTAGTCATGGAAATGTAGCACCTCACATTACTTTGCTGTCTTTTGGATCAAGCTTCCAGCTAGCAGTCCTTTAAGAAAACACAATTTGGTTTAGCAGTTTGAGCAATATCACAACCCATATGCAGAATATTGAAAGGACACTGAAACATAAGATCCCAGTATACTGGTCAAATTTTACTGCAAGCGTTCATACTAGTATTACAGAATCACATGGAATCCTTTTATATAGTCTTTCACAACTGTCACCTTTTCATATGAACTATACTACTTTTTTTATTTATCATCCTGTTCAAATTTATCCTAATGTGTATATTTGTTTTACTCAGTTTCTCGTTACCGACTAACATTCTGATCTGTCTACATTGTGTTGAGTGACTGTTATATATTCCGAAGAGACAGTTCGCACGCTAACCTCGTACGCAAGACTAATCGACTGCAACCCAGGACCAATAGAGAGAAGACGGAAGCTGGATGGGAGTGATTTTTCGTCAGTTAATTCAAAAACATGTGCGTATATATACACATTAAACATGACCTTGTCCACAAATTCAGTCATTAACATAAGAGTAGGGATTGACCAATCAGCGAATTACATTTCAAATGGGGGCAGAAAAAATTGTGTGAATGACAAATTTAAAAAAAAACATGATCAGATCAATGACATTGTTTTATGCACGCTGGGACCTTCCAGTAGTGACTGAACAGTTGTTTCCAAAAAACAGTCGTTCAAAGCGATACCTAATACAATTGTTTTAAGACTGAACACACGGATTACACCAACCACCTTCAACTTCCTCATCTTGGTGAAAATAGGACAACAAATAGGTTTGGATAGACTCTGAAAAGTCTTGCAATTGATCTATGATGTGACTAAGACGTGAGTATACCGGATCCCAGTGAAGTGTTTCAAATAAATTCCCCGTCTGTTGACTCAAAACAGAGCAGGTACTCACAGTGGGTTTATCCGGAGACACTGTGAGACTAAGCCAGCCTACATGGTATTATTGTCACACTAAGTCCCACAGGTGAAGCTGCACAAATTGACTAGATCCTCATCAACAGTTGTCTATATGGTGTTAGGCTAGAAGTAAGTGACGGGGGAAACATATCTCCTCATTGTCTCTGCCTACGTCACCAGTTGTGAGACTTTCTCTTCCGGGTTCAGGTGACGACATTTTAGTACTAGCTGAGGACTTGAATACACACACCAGCAATCTAGGTTCAAAGGAGGTCATTTCGGTGGTCAATGTGAATTAGTCAGTCACAGGTCAGATAGTGAGGAACGTCTTCTGCAGCTCTGTATAAGTGACAACTTATTTCCAGTTACTACTAGTTTTTGCCATAACCATCACCGTTGTACTGCTTGGTGTTTTCTCGTTCTGCCACTTATGGTTGGTCTCTAATAAATCATATTGCAATCAGCTACTGATAGCGTGTGTTTATTCAGGCCTACCGGTCCTGTCTGGACTCCGATCATCAATCAGTGTCAGCCTATTTCATCTAGTGAATTGGTGGTTATCATACTCTTAATCCTAAATGGATTGGGTCTAGTATTGCAAGTAAATACATTTAAAGCCAGTTTTCAAACTTTCAGAAAGTGAAAATGAGCACTGGCTGCACTTACAAGACTCTGAAGGCAAGCAAAGCTGTTTGTGGCTCTGAGGAATGTTCTGTCAATAAACACTAGGTTTGTGTTAGATCGTTGCATACTGATGACGCTTGTCAATGTGTTCCTGCAAACAGCCATTACAACGGTATGCATAACTCCCTTACAGGAAAAAATAAGCATAAGGACCGTGAAGCTTGATGATCACAAGGTGCTAATGAGACGCAAGCGATAGCTGCATTAGGCAACAGTCTGAACCTATTTCAGCTATTTGGAGATATCAGCAGCAAGAACCTCAAGGTCACTGGGACGATCTCCACACCTGGGAACCTAACTTTTCTGACCTGAGGTTATCCGTTGACTCAGTGTTCTTGGTCACTATCATCTCTGTGGGATTGGTTGCATCTGATAGACACTTCATGTCAGTAATTCTACGGCGAAAAGGGGCTTGTGTTTGGTTGTGACGGAGATCGTCACTAATTGAATCTGGCCACCTTATAACACTGGCTTCGGTATCTAAGGTATACACTGCATATGTCGTTACTGTGGCTCTCACATCACTAAGTGCCTGCCTGCTCAGGGAGAGGTTGGATAAAGCGAAGAGGTGCCAAGTGTATGAAGTGGCACCTTAAGATGAAGGATACCTGCGTTAACAAGATATCTCTAGGTGCCCTCTGAGTTTTTGTATTGGTTCTGAGAGGTCATGCAAATCACTAGATTGAGACAATAACAAACATGACTCAGGATTAAAGCTGCAGCTTCATTGCTTTGGTCATTGATGGAAAGTAAACAAAAAGTAATGAGTGCCCTTTTGAAGGTATCTCTGAGACTGCTTCTCTAATAACCCTCTTCTGTTCTGGTGTCTCCATAATGTTCCTTTATTATTTAGTACTATATATCTCTTGGTGTCCATGTTGTACCGGGTTTGTGTCCGAAATGATAAACTTTTAGCATCATGAGGTGATGATTTTCATCGGAGTGCACTTACTGGATAAGTCTCTAGGATACTAAGACGTCAAACCCTTCGACGAAAGCAGGACTGAAGTCCTGAACGCAATGAAGTTGCTGAACTCCAGGAAAGAAGCAGGACCGGATGGAATTCCCCCAAAAGCACTGAAAATAGACGCAGAGACATGAGCCAATATGGTCAAAAGGCTATTGCACAAGATTTGAAAGGAAGAAAAGGTACCTGCTGATTGATTGGAAGAAGACCTTCCTTGTCAAACTCCCAGAGAAGGGAGACCTAAGTGTTGGCAAGAACTGGCACGGAATCATGCTCCTGTCCACACAAAGCAAAATATTAAGCAGCATCATACTGGAGAAATTGAAGAATGCACTGGATTCATAATTGAGACCGTAACAGGAGTGATAGGCTGGCTGGCTGGCTGGCTGGCTGGCTGGCTGGCTGGCAACGAACCAACCAAGAACTCATCGCCCAACAAATTTGCAGAAGAAGAAAGTAGAGATGAATCGGATTGGGCATACACTGAGAAGACCATTCAGGGACATCCTGCACCGGGCCACGCCCTCCAGTGGAACCCGAATATGAAACGACGAATTGGGAGTCTGAGTCAAGGGTGACATGGGAGAGATAGTATGAGGAAGAAATGAAAGCTTTTGGGTAAGCGTGGTGGCAGGTTGGAAAGACTGAAGAGAGGAGGGTGAAATGGCGACGTGCTACGGAAGCCGTAAGTTCTGCTGGGAACCGAAGAGACAAAAAGATGAAATCAATAAACGTATGATCATTACGGTATATTTAAATTCTTGAAGACCATCTTAGTTACCTCAGGATTCTGTTTTTTTCAAAATTCTAAGTTGTACTGTCTTCACATAAATACGCCTTGCTGAAGAGTGCCAACAAACACGAAATTAGCCTCAGCACGACTTCTTGCCGATTGCCTCCGAGGTCAGGACTCATGACTAAATAACAAAAAACTAGTTACTTTCTATTGATCATCCAACGTAAATTATTCAGTCACTTCGGAACAGAATGAATTGCAGTCCAATTAGCCTAGATTCGGTAGTCTCTGATCTCACTGCTGCGTGATATGTTCTCAGATCTCTGAAGAAATGTCGGTTCTCCTGCTTTTACCAATATACTTTGTTGACCAGTAAAAAGAAGCACGTAATCCAGGTCATGATCACGCATACCTAACCTCAGTCAAAGTTCATCATGAAAACGAGTCTGATCGTGCTTCAAAATAATCGATTGATTTCAATCGGAGCTTTAGCATACACAGTATCATAGTGACCACTCTTCGGTGATCATTTAATGTAAGAATTATCAGTTTACGAGCCACAACGATGATTATGTGTATCAATACACAATTACTGACCACTTGTGCACACACACACAACAGCTAGCCCAAGGTCACGGTGATTGGAGTCAATTTATGACCCAGTTATCATCCATTCACTCATTATCCATCTATAATTACGAAATATTGTACAATCGTTAGCAAATATTATGTGTATATGTGTGTGTATGTGCATATGTAAGATAGATTAAAAATTCAATAATTCACATGACCTTCACTATTGATCACATTAACTGTGCGTAATTCAAATTTTCACGTCTAAAATATTTTAATCAACAATTTCATCTTCATCAAAAATACAATCATGTGATTTATTTTAATATATATATGTTTAGCTTAAAATTTTCATTTTCAGTATACTCTGAATGAATACTGAGATTTATCTGTAAAAATGTAATTTGTTTAAAAAAACAGAAAATAAGAGTTTTTAATATTTTCTAATATTTTATTATTTTTGTTTTTTTAAAACAGCAGAGATATAACGTACAAAGTAAAAAAAAAGTATTGTTTTGTTAAATCATTTCTCAGATCAAATCATTCATTACTAGTTAACTGAAGAAGGATGGGTTAGGGTTCAGTTGATTAATTGTAATTGAATTGAGGCAAAACTTCAACTTATGATCTCCAAATCACCTAATAAACGCTTGTCGACTGACTTAGGTCACCTAGATGCTAATCAGATCAGAATGCTTAAGGAATACCTTCTGCACACTGAATGGTGGTTGTGTTATGCCGCTTATAGTGATAAAAATGCAGAAATTTAGGCTTCATGGTAATCTGTACACCGTAAGAAATGAACATCATGAGGTTGTGGGTGCTCACTGCTGACAAGTCCCGAATTAGGATGCTTCTCCAGCTGTTGTCAAGCTACGATAAAAACTATTCTGAAGTCGACGAACCCCCTACAGACTACCAGTTCCTCCTCAGGGGGGGGGGACCGGTGTGCTTAGCATTGATCGAAGTCTGTCGAAAAAGTTTTGCTCTGTAGTCATTCAGAGAAGGAAGGTGGCATTATGGTGAACTGCATTTCAATGTTACATGTTGGGGGTCAGTTTTCAGGGAGTTTTGCTTGATACAGGTTTCATGCTTACTAGCTCTCATCAGCAAACTTGAACTGGTAAGTGCTGACAACTAAAGATTAGGCAGCTTAATGGAGAACTGTTCATCGGTGATCAAATGATGTGCGTAAGTGAATCCTGTAGAGGGTCAGTAGTGATCCGAATAGCTAATTGGCCAGGGCTCTGATTTCAGGAGTGAGTAACGTAGGTTCAAATCACTTATAGAACACCCGTTTCCATATAGCAGTGGATACGCCTTGCTGATGACAGCCAGCAAGCACGAAACTTAATTTGGGCAGCCTTTCCTGCCTGTTAAACCCCTCCATCTAGTGCGAGAAAGAATATACGTATGTATGTTGTTAATCCTGAAAACAGTCCAAATGATCCATATGTGAGGGTGTTTGGCTGATGCGTTCTGCATTAACTTAACTGCCATTTCAATATCATTTCGACCAAATTTCCTACTATGTTAATTTTATCCCAAAATCTAAAAATCGGACATAAACTGACCAGAGCTTCTGCTTCATGTGGGTGATTGTGACTCAGCAAATACACATAGATATCTGTATATTGGATAATACGCCTTATACATTATATGAGGTTAATGGTAGGCACTAAGTGTTGGAACTGCTTCACATGGAATGGGGTTCGAACCCACCACCCACTAACTGGGAGTTATCTGTTCACACCAACGACTTAAAGTTCAACAGGTGTATTATGCAGCTGGCTAAAATCAGCGGGTGCGTATTTATAAGCTTCAACTTCATATGGTTGCTGAGACCTCCGTCACAAGGAGTAAGGTTTTGAACTCTGCATCAACTTCATAACTTCAGGAGTTCAAAGGGGTTGCAGGTTACTAATAGGATGTTTCGCTTCGCCCAGATTTCCTACTTAATTTCACTTTTTAGCGGTTTATATCTATTACCCCGAAGGGGCTGAGGGCTTAAACAGTAACAAAGGGTACCCCGATCAGAGACGTGATCACACCAGCATTCCATCACTGGGTTTCGATCGATGAATACAAACTGGTCCCGTTAGTGAGTATAGGTAGTCCATGCTGATGAGCAGTGAAAAACATAAAAATTAGATGAAGCAGGATTTCCTGTCAATGACTTCAATGAATTTCTCAGCTTAGCTACCACCGTATTACAAACCTGGTCACTGGAATTCACTCATCAACTGAGACATGACCACAGTTGCTTTTAGCCTATCGTGACCAGTGAAGGCAAGAGGCTGCTGCTAGGTCTTAAACTGGAATACCATAAATAGATGTTTAGCCAACTGCTGTTTCATTTTTCAATAAGAAAATGCCTTCAAACTGACTTCATTTTCTTGTAATGAGATTGGTCTTTGATGCTTAGGCATCTCTGTCGATAATTAGACCGAATTGGTTGGCCAGTATTGGCATACAAACTTCTGTGCACGGATGCCTCAGTTTTGCCAGTGTTTTCAAGTTTTTAATAAAGATGGATAGGGGCTAGCAGTAGAATCCAGGAAGCGGGTTTTGTTCTATTCGGTATAGGAACCTATCTGCCAATAATAGCCAGCCAGTTTGGTTTAATCAGTGACGAAGATTCACAGGTTATAATATCAAGGACTATACTATATCCGTCGTACAAGAAGTGGCTGTCGTGACTCACTGGCCTAGTGGATAACGCTCAGGCGTCTGAAGCGAGTGATTCTCGCTTTGAGTCTTAGTGGGAACAACTTCACCCACTGGGGTGTAGGTACACCCAACTGAAAAGTCACAAATGAGACGAAACGCACATTCTGGATTGCACTATTAGCCGCTATGTATCATTAATGTCAAACTGTAACGGGGTTTTTATTATCATCACATTGGTTACTGTATGAATGAATACTAATATAGACAACTGATAGCAAAGTTCATTTCCGTGTGGAATTTTGAACTTTTTATTCCAGAACTTTATGATCAATGACGAGAAATTAGCTGTCACTTATTTGCACTGAATTTCTGTTCCATTTAAAGCAAAACGTGCTTATTCATTGTCTCATTTGGAATCACCAGCAAGAATCCAATGGCTTGAATAAATAAACTCGAACCTGGTTCACGGCTGGCTGAATTATGTGTCTCCCAGTTATCAATCCAATATGAAAGTCCTATGGTTTGAATCTCGTTGTGAATTGGGTGTTCAGTTGAACTTCAGTGGTTCAACCATTATCTACAGATCAGTCTGTTAAACCACTGCTATTTCGGCTAGTTTCATCAGTAGTTATACTGGAAAATACTATTTACTGGATGACGTTTCCCGCTCAACTTATAACTCTTAATCACATCAAGGTATTCATACAATCTTCTGAATTCGTCTTTATAGTTCTATTGTGCACGTGTTGGGCGTTGAATCGATTGACAAAGATTCAGGGATCAGTTTCCGTTCCCACTTCAAACTACATTAGTCCTTAGGACTGTCATTCCATCCCGTCCTATTGTGTAATTATGTATTGTTGTGTGCATTCGACTGAATTCTTCTCTGAACTACTCCTTTTAGTGGATTCTGTGAATCCGAACTTAGCTGGGTTCCTATGTTCTGTTAACTTGACTGACGCCTATTGGTTGGTTCGATCTGTACACTTGACCTCACAGTCATTGCAAAGTACATCGTAGACTGAAGTATTTTGTCTAATTAGACCAATAGAATCTCTAGGCCGACAAACTCTGTCTTTGAGTTAGACTGTAGATTTCAATGACACACCCTAAACTTGGGCTTAATTTACAACCCAATTTTTGGTTCCCAATGTTACTTCCTCATATGGTTTCACTTCTAACCGATAGCTGCTATCTTTACGTGATGGTCCGACTCGCATACAACAATTACCCAACGAGATGTGCTGGGGGAGCACTTCCTACCTTGAGGTATAACCATACCAGATAGGTCTGTTAGATAAAGGTCAGTCTCCATTATGAGGTTAATTGTTATGTCATGATGGAGGTCCGAGGATGAAATCTTATTGATAGTTGGATAGCATGTAACAGCAGTGGGATGTTTCGTGTGGCTAACTAGCGCTTAATGACGATACTACCTTGCCTACAGGAAGAGAGATGGGCTTAGAAAAGGTTGGCTTCAAAAATAGCACACTTTTCTTTGCTGTGTGGTCTTCCGAAGACGGCAGCATGAATTGGTAGTTACATCCTGAGTTAACAAAATTAAAGCTCAAACTTCCAGAAAGGCAATGTGCTACAGGTCTCATAACTCTGTCAGCATCTGAGTTCTTTCATATCATTGTGAATAATTATGATATGCCAACACAATATAGGACTTGAACTCCTCCTTACTGTCGTTACATCACTACTTTATCTATTCTTATGAGTTTTTTGGTGAACTTTCACATACATTCAAGTGGATGGTTAAGGAGAAATCAAGTTTCCCCCTCATACCTGATTTCTTTATTTAGATTCTTTGGCCTACTGGTTGGAAGCGCTCCACCACTGTTGGCAGATGGACTCTTATGTTGACGCCTGAATATTCATTATGTTATAATTCATTTGGTGGCTAACAGTGGGATCCATAAAACGTGTTTTATCCTATTTGTGACTCATTGGCTAGATGTACAAGCACCGTTGAGATTCATACCCAACACTTAAGTAGAATAAAATGTGTTTCTTGGATAGCCCTGCTAGTCACCAAGTGGATCATAATATCACTAGTTAAATGTTTGTAGCGATTACCCAAACATTTGACCAGACTTCATTTTACCGATGAGTGGTAAGATTACTTAACGTCTAGATATCTATTAGGATGTGACAGTTTTCAGCAGGCATTAGTGTCTAAACCATCTTATTATGCAACCTAACATTACTGATTCTCCTTGCACGTTTTTATCTTCCTACTTGTTTTTCTGCTTCGATTCTGTTGATAGTGGAATTTCCAATGCAACACTGAGACCGGTGTTGAGCCATTCCCACTGTATATGTCACACATTGAGTAGTTACACACGAACAGTTGGAGGTCAATCTCTCTTTTATTGTCAGCATTGAAGCAGGTTGAGATAACTTGTAAGGGCTAAAAATTCAGTTGTTTCTGCCTTAGTACAAGTATTTCACAGGAGAGTTGTTTTTCAGTTATTCCGCTCTCAAAATTGTATAATCACCAGTCTATACACTCTACTTCTGTTAATATTTGTTAGTTGAAACTGGTTTGTCAAGCATGAAAATTAAATCAATGTCAATACATGAACTGTTACTGTAGTGGGAGTTGCTGATAAGAATGGATATAAGTAGTATATATTGAGAGGGCAGCAGAAATCATAGGGAATTACCAGCAATGTGTAAGGATTCTGCCAAGAGAAAAGCAAGAGACATCAAAGGCGTATGAAGAGCAAATCAAGAGAGAAGCAGAAGAGGAAATGAAACATATTTTGCAAATGACTGCTTTAGTCCAAGGTGTACAATATTTAACGACTACTTTATCGCTTGTCAGTAGTCAGTAGTCTCTGGCTTCTCGATTCTTTTCGTTACTGTTGTCTACAAACCTGAGGATCAAAATCATCCTGATAGATTCGAACAACTTGAGCACTGGGTGAGTGGATTGCAAATAAAATGTACTCAGATGTAGTATTCATCATGGACAGAGAACAGCTTGGGAACCATTGGAAATCTGGGACCACAGAGTGACTGTTTCATCCTAATATTGGACTCCTCAGCAGAACGCACCCACGACCCCACCTACTACGGATCAAACTCAGGACCTTCAGGTTTCAAGGCAAAGGTGTTAACCATCCAGCCACTGGGTCGGAGTTTCATGGTTCACAGTTTAAAACCTCTGCCAATTTGTGGCATAGTGCGTCTGTCACCCATGATCTTTAGTTGGCATCCGCTTCCCTTCCGACTGATTGACCCCACAGGTTACAACTTCTCATTGTCATCGTTAGTCACGAAGCGTCCAAACTTGTTTAGAGTTCAACGGGGTATGAATATGTCCACATATGACTGTGTGTGAATGTTTAAGAAGAATACTATGGATGACTAATTCGATTTGTTTATGGAGCGCCTTTAAAGGCCACCCTCACAACCTTGTGTTTGATAGATAGACGAATATCTCATAGACAACAAAGGTACGACAAGCTGGCAACTGTCGAAGGAGTCTTTGTTCACCTACGCTAAGGTCACGTCATCAGCCAATTCATTAGGGCTTAGACAAAAGAGAGAAACACAGAATCAAGGTAGAACCTCGTGCAGAAGTACATCAGTTCGAGTTCTCTTACTTTGCAACAGCGTGCAAAAAACAAAAGGTTAGGAAAGACCGATATCAAAGAAGCTAAATGAGTATTCAAAAAACATGAATTTAAGCGAAAATGTCCAAGTTTTGAAAGATGTCAAGAAGTGAATACATCTGAGCCGTTGTGACTGATTTTGATCAATGCCACCAACAGCCTCCAACCATTGATTTTTACCGTCTTGAGGGCTGCAAACTGGAAGTATTCACCTCCCTGCATTATTCAGACCAACATCCAGACTTCTTGGACTGGTGCCACGTTTTGGTGTGATCATCCAGAGCCCGCTCTCAACCTAATCCAACTTCGAGGTATAGTAGTTTGTCCTTTAGGTACTGATGTCGATAAAAGGTTCTGGAATCAGTGAATGATAAGAAATTTGGTTTGGATTCTTATCTATCAGTGAAGTATCATTTTAAATTGAAGTCGAATGACCTGTACTTCTAAACTTCTCTGTAAGTAATTCCTCATGATAAATAGGAAGTTTGGCGGAAAAATGGACTCATCGTTTCCACGAGAACCGTATACCGGTTCTCTCTTCACCGCATATCTTTATCGTGGATAAATAATAGGCAGGCGCTATGTTCTGGTTTGACAGTGATGAAAGCCCCACACTTTTCATGCTTAGCGTTTTTGAAACAGACTGCCTAAACCAACAGACTGAACTGAGATGCGCATCTGCTTTACGTAGAAAACGATTGTCAAAATATGCATCGACACAGCCAAGGAATAATTAAAAAATGGGACAATGGACGACGATTTCTTCCCACTTTGGATGAAGCTAAGGATCGTTTGATCTCATGGAGAGTTTGTCACTATTCAGTCAATGTGCTGGAATTTAACTATCCACTTTTCCTACTCCAGTCTCTTCAGGATGAATTCGGAATGAATATTCCAAAGTTCTAATAGGAAACCATATACCTGTGGGGTCAAATAAGTTGGCAATGGAGGTGGATGTCATGCAGTAACTACGGATGATGCGAGATAACGAAATTCGGAGGGAGTGGACCATTGCATTCCAGTCAAATGACTGACTGGTATCGTGCTGACCACGAAACCTTACTGTCCTGAGGGCTGCTGAAGAGTTGGGCACTACGAAGAAGTAACTGTTCAGTATTTTCTGGTTTTCAAAGGTTCTCCAGTTGATATGAGTCTGTGGTGCAGCCTCTTAGACCTTCGCTTTTGCATTTGGACTTTCTGAAATTTAACATTACTGTAAACAACACTCCCCTCCTGATAGACAACATATGTAACGATAAATATTATGCTCATGCCTGAGTCTGAACAATAACCTTAATTTGGATGGAAGTACATTCAACTAATGACTCTTATGTAGGACGGAACTCGTACCTTGTATTCCATAGTTGGTTTAGTATAATCAACTACTATCCTTTCATCTCATCTCATCACATATCACTCTATCTCCTTCTCATGCTTCATCCCCTACTCAATCAGGAAAAAAAATCAATAAAACATGATAGTAGAACAGTTCCGTTGTTTACCATTCTTGGCATTGATACTTATGTTTTCTTACTGATAAGAAAAGAAAAGTTTTTGTGTTGTAAAGGTGTTCTTTCAAACAAATAGAGTGTAAACATAATCACAACAACCTGTCAGTTATATTTGTTGAATGTTTAAATCAAAAATTTAGCTCACTTAAAAGAGTATTTTATTGCAAGTATAGTTTTCTCATCATTGGAGAAACTTGTTTACTACTTGACATTGTGAATGTATTTGGGTGTGTGTGTGTGTGTGTGTGTGTGTGCATGTGTAACTGTTGTCAGGTGTTTGTCTTCATTTTCTTTATTAAAACAAAATTATTCATCTCTTTCTATGGGAAATTCCTAATTCTATGCGCATTTTTTAAAAGTTTCCCTAATACACTTTCTTTCCCAGCTGATCAACACGGTGAAGGGATGAATTTGGGTGGGACAGGGAACTGGTTTTCCCCACAACATATCCTTTCTTACCGATAACCCATTTATTATTTGTTATGATTATTGTCTATTGGTAGTGAAATTATTAAAACTTATGTCAAAAAATGGTGTCAATTCATATAATCTGCAAAAGTTCTCACTAATCTGGGCATCCTCTGGGTTATATAACCGCCTGGTAAGATGTGAAAGTTTTTCTCACCTATTCCCGAGCATTCTCATCCCCTTCTTAAATAAATATTGGTCTTAAATGCTATTGATAGATAGTGACTGGCAGTAAAACTTAGGACGCGAGTTTCGTCCCATCTCGGGCTCGTCTGCTGCATGAACTGACATCTCAGTGACTGGTTGCTTTCTCACTGAGACTCGAACCCAGTACCATTGACTTCAAGCGCCTGACTGTTATCCAATAGGCTAGTAGGTCACGAATAGCATCTTTTATGTGACGGGTACAAGTTGCTAACTACCGGCATTTATAATTTCACGTTGATTAGTATACTGAATGGAATTAATCGGTAGCCGGTGGCATATAGGCTCCTTGAAACAACGTCTCAATTACACAGCCCTTCCTGCCAATCAATTTAAGGTATCGTCGGATGGAATTCGGTTTGTAAAAGATGACCACTTAACTAACCGATTAAAATTTAAAGAAATGTTAATGATTAAAAGAAAATATGTAGCAAGAAATAACTGCTCAAACTGCTAAAGCTGTTAACGAGCTACGGATTTCAACTATCAACCACCAATGTTCTACAGCTTCTTAGCTGATTCCCAACCTGATGAATCAGTGGAGAAGGCTCAATGAAACGTGTATTCAAACTGAAGATTGGAAAAGAATTAACAGAGGAGAATGTATCTAAATATATACATAGTCCAGCGTTTAAAAACAATAATACTGATTGGTTGATCGATTATTCGCCAGTCTAACTATAAACGTAATTAACACAAAGTAAATTTTGATTGGTTCTTTTCCGGACTAGTTTTTTAAATCGACTTATCAAGAGCCTCTTTTTGACTTTTGGGATTATATCAGTAGATTAGTTTTCTCAGAGGAGCTGGTCCACAGTTTTAATTAGACTTCATAAAGGGAAAGACTTGAAGTGACTGCCTTTCAGGTTCAAGATTTGTGAGGTTAACAAACCAGCCAGTTGATGACATCTTCAGAACCAAAGCTACAATAGGACTTTTTGGCGTGGTATTCATCACGGAATGATAACACTGCATAAACTATTAAAAACTTCGGAGCATAGGACAGCTGTTTCGTCGTAGTTTGAGATTCCTCAGTAACGTGCGCCCTTCACCCCATCAGAGCTCGAGTTCAGGGACCACTACCTTCCTTCAACTGGATTCCTATGCAGTTCTCACTAGTCACTTACTTGAAAATGTATTTTCTGGCATTTTCACTGAGTCAACGATATCACTGGATGATACTCACGCTTTACGACAAATCGACAGGAGGAATGAACAGAATTCAAACCATTTGCTTCCAACCTAATGGCTGAAAGAAAACTTGTTCGCCTCTAGAACTAATATCCTTGAGCTCGACCTCTGGTGGAGTCTTAGGCACCCACTTTTGAGGAGCTCCACATGAGGGAGAAACAACAGTCCAGAAGCCGCATATAATTACTGTTTCTCTGACTGTTGTCAGTCAGTGATGAAAACCACTTGGACAACACCTCCAAATGCCGGAAGCATCCAAAATCTTTGATTCTAAACATCTCTGGTGGTAGCAACAAGGATTATTGACTGTAATTCCTACTATTCATGCATCATTTCACCTAGTCTCTGTTACCAGATGAAATAAAAGGAAGGAGTTTGAATACTGTTCAACACTTTGGGCCTTCGTTTATATGTGATGGTCTTCTGCAACTATTAACTCTGTAGTAACTAAAGCTCAACTTTGGACCTTGAAAGAAGTTCACTCTGCTGCATGATTCATTAAATGTGGGTGTTGGCTGGAAGGAAGAAAAATGCTGGTTATTCTGTTTTTCGTACAATCAGCTACGTGAGTTGTATGCTACAAGTGCACCTTTTTGAAGAAAGTTAAATAGCTGGCAGCCAGTTGTAGGCAATCAACAGCAAGCCTGCTATATACCCCTATCTTTGCCTCATGTTTACCTGTAACCCTAAAACAACCTATGATTGTTGCTTTCACAGCATTGCTAGCTTGTTTTCCCATTACTGTCATTGGTTGTTAACTTTTCTAATCTACATATGGATTTAGTGTTGTCGAGATAGTTTAGAAATGTATATATTCAACATCGCTGGCAACTGTTTTGACTTCAGTTGAGACAGTAAAGGCTCTCTGTCAAGGGTTCGTCTTCTCTTCTTGTTTTCGTGTGTCGATGGTGTTGTAGTTGTGTTTGATGTTCTGACAAGCTATTAGAGTCGAGTCGTTTTGTGCATTAGGTTCATATCGGTCATAGACCGTAAAGTTACATTATCGGCTATAGCAAAGCCTTACTTAACCTTTGTTTTGGATCTGTTGATCTTTGTCAGCATGACACTTCTGCAACCTTGAGGGAATCCATCTTATTTCAGAGATTCGAACCCGCACCAACCAGTCCTGTACTTAGCGACATCACCATTGAGCTTTTCCTGTGTCGACTAACCTCCTGTAGCGCTGGTTGGATTAAATACATCATCTTCTAATTGTGCAGTAACGAATCTCGTGGTGTATTGAGTGTTGAACGAATTCCATCAGAAGTTTTGTAATGAGGTCAGCGGGCTACGGGATGCATCATCCTATCAATAGATCTCAATGGCGATGACTGATGCTTTCACAAACGACGTTTACCACTGGATACAATAACTAAACAAAACAGAAACCTGAAAACGATTCACGTTAACTCTTCTCGCAGCTGAGAAGGTGGTTTTCAATGTTGACCGTTAGATTCCGATGTAGTGACTGATTGAATGGTCACGTGTTCGTCACGTAACCTGCCTGTCCTAGATTTGATCCCTGACAAGGTTACACGGTGTTGGGATGTTCCACTCTAGGACGAACCAGCTGTCCTATGCTTCCAGGTTTGCAATCGTTATCCAACTGATTTGAGCCCGTGATGAATACCCAACTGAAAGCTACGGTAAATCTTTTTATCTCAGCTTTATAGTAAAGCAAGTTACAAGAGTGAAACACTGTGTTTGTAAGACTGGAGCTGCGGTGATGAGTTAGTTGTACCGTACTGACTATGAACAGTTGGCATTCTTCGGTATGATCATTGGCTAGATTTTGACAGTATGACGGGTAGCAACTAAATATGAAGGTGTGCATTTCGTCCAATTTGGGACTCTTCAACTTGTTTCAATATATCACCTGAGAAGTGAACCCACCACTAATCAATTTAATTGAGGCACGACATCACTTCACCCCGGTATGCTTTATTTCATGGATATAGTACAATTCCCTAAACGTCATATGAGTAACAACTACTGAGTTGCCTGGGTTCAAAAGCATTCAATTAGTGAGTTCTATGTGGCACGAAACATATATATATATATATATATATATATATATTCTTGAACATTCGGTGGTTAGATAATTAATCAATTTATTCCCATTATCTTGACATTCCAATCATATTGCCATGTAGATGAATCACGTTAATATGTCAATGATGGATCGTGGCTAGCAGTGGGAACAACATCATTTACTGCGAAGCAGCTACATCCAGCTGACGAGTCCCAAATAGGACGAAATGCGCAACCTGGATTCCATTGCTAGCCACTGCCCATCATTACTATAACTAGAACACTGGCAATATCAAGGCATCCGAACAGGAGCCCATATGCTAATAGAGACCGATTAAATCGGTCCAATCAATGACGGTATCATATAAAAAACAATTATACTAATCATGTTAATAATTTGTTCAATAATTTTTTGATTTTTAAATTCTTGTCAAAATATTAGTTAATGATATCCTATTTTGCACTGTATATGAATATTATTTCAAACCAATCTTGCATAAGGATCCATCAAAGCAAATTATTCACATCTTCGAATTCTTTAGCAAGTTTTATCTATCTGTCTATGTATTCTTCGTTTTTTTTATCCAAAAATATATATGATGTATTGAACAATAACACAAAAAGAATCAATAATTAACTTTTTAAAAATTTTTAAATATTTATTGATTTTCTGCAATATTCATTTGCGATGTATTCTATACTGATCATACTAGTGGATAGTTAACTATTATGACAGTCCATCAATAAATAATATTGGATAACAATGAAGGTCACATGAATAACACAGTAGTTTATTATGTTGTCTTTGTAAAGTGGTAGAATATCGACCATATAAAAATCTATCAAAACTATTTTATTGTGGTAATATTCATCATAATATGAAATCAGTCGGATAGTCATTGAAAACTTGGCAGCATTGAAGGTCTGTTTCCTCCTGATATGAAACTCCTCATCAAAGGTGTTAACAATGAAGCCTGCCTTGAAATCAATCAATTTTCACGATCCTCCAAACTGAATACATTACGTGACATGACTATATGGTCAAATTAGTTGGCTATTTGGAAGTCAATAGCAGAATAACTTTAACTTAAGTTTTGAACCTATTGGTAAGTATTCGTCACAAAGACATGCCTCTGATATCAACGAAGTTGTCATCTCATGCGGAATACAAACAATATTTGTCCAGTGCCATAGTTAACCACTTTGCTGCCTCATCAGTTGTTTCCTCTCAGATTAGCAGACTGGATTACGTAACTAAGTAGTGTAATTCGTTTTGTGGTAGTCAGCTATAAACTATGCTTGATATGGATTTCGCTTGAATGGAATGTCTTCAGTAAGTAAGTTACAACAGTAACTCCCACGGGAAGTAACCTACTTCAGAGACTTGAGTGTGTTGCCTAACTGCTTAAACTTTATATCAGATCTCAAAATAGCCATGGTTTTGAGACTGTAAACACGTTAGACTGTCAACATGACTGAAGCTTTGATCAAAGAAGGGTTTCCATAGACTGCTTGTAGCCACTTAAAAATAAAGAAATCTGTTGTCAACTTGAAACTTCACACACTTACTGAAGCTTTAAAGTTTGATAAGAAGTGGCTTAGACACACATTAAACCTTCAGTTCATCAGCCACCGAGGTAAATGCTGTTGAACTTCTATATTCTTCTAGACGACTTGCAGTGGAATTCAAGACGTACGTTTCATCCCATTTGGGACTGGTCACCCGGACGTACCTGCATCACAGTGAGTGATGTTATTCCTACTGAGACGTAAACCCAATACCCATTGCTTCAGATGCCAGTGTTACCCGCTAGGCAACTGTGGCACGACATTCACCTCTTGTGTATTGATCATCAGTTATTGTTTATATACTTGTAATTTCCCGTCTCGATACACAGCCGAATAGCTTGACTTCTGTTGATAGATCAGCTTCAGTTCCTCATTTAGGCTACTTAGTAGTACAAATAACCTGACTGGATAATTTTAGTAGTTAACTGAAACTCTCAGGATAGCACAATCAGTGGTTTTTACAGATTGATTGATTTCAGAGTAGCGTGCATCATGGATTGACATTACTCAGCGAAACAGTGAAAATTCAAATCCATTGATCAACTGCCTAGTCATTCTTTCGGTCCCTTCAGCGGTGTACACCCATGATCGTACGTGAAATCGAGCCCAGAACGTTCACGAGCCATGAGAAGCATGCTACCATTGGCAGAGAATTTAACGACAGTTTCTTACTCCTTTAAGCTTAAGATATAACTTGAATCTCATTGGTGGGCACCTATTCTTGCTCCTGATTTGTCTGATACCACAGGTCAGTGGATTTCACGAAGTTGTAATGAAAAGTAGTGACCTGCGGATTTATCCACAGGTCAACCTTTTGAAAACAGTTTACTCTACAACATGGTATCAATTCAATTGCTGCCTGGTTGCAAACGATGTCAGATATCTTTATTGTATCTCTGTCGTGCACAGTATTGACTAGATAGTGAACAGTTACCCTATCACTTTCATGTAAGCCCAAATAAGAAGACAGTGGATTATTAAGATGCTTTGTTAATGAAGTAGCAACTTTGTGCTTTGGACTGGAGAGTTGTGGTGGTTTCTCAAAGTGTAACTTAGCACCTACATGCACGTTCATTTAGCAGGCAATGATTGAGTAATTACTAATTAAGCCATCTAACCGTTCAAACCTAGAGAGGTGGATGAGATTTAGAAGCCATGACCAATAAGTTACAGGAGTATACAAAAAGGTTTCTAGAGAGACGTTTATTCTGTATCATCTCCTTAATAAAGCAAAGTAACTTTGTACTATCTTCATGATATCCTGAAAGTCATACAATACCTGAATCAATATTCATACTCCAGGTCTACGTATTACAATAGTGTACTCTAAACTCTACTGAAAAGAATTGTGCAGGAAGCCAGTATACAACAGTTCCCGCTCAGCAACAGCTTGATGGGATAGACGGATTTTCATTTTGTCAAATAGATGACGCAACAACCTTGAAGTGTAAGTTTCGCTTTTTCAACTGATAATCTCTGAGGCCTACTTGTTTTAAAGTATTTTTCCAAAGCGTTTCTGATAGTATTCCAGATAAGGCAGAAATCCATGTTGAAAATGTTTTTGAAGTTTGTCAATTCCTCAAAATTATCCCAGTTGCATAAAACCGTATTACGTATTACCGAATTTCTTAAAAACTGGACTTACTGAAGTTCACATTAACAGCTATGACCAGTGAGAACCAAACGAGTGGGTTGTGATGACAAGTTGTCGCCAATGGAATTTGATGTTGGCCATACTATGTTACAGCGAATTCTCAAAAGTGGGAAGGTGTATGTCAACCATCGACTGTCTCAAGTGCTCAAGCTGATAACTCCACATTTGCTGGAGAAAATGCATCGTGATGTTATTTTGCATTGATTTGACTTCATTTGTCTTAAGAAATACACTGGATAGATTTCTCTGATAGTTCATCACTTGGCATCTAGAATCAGCCAGGAAGGCATGTTGGCTGTTGCTTGCTATAAGTTTTTGCATATCTCAGAGTAGCGATTTTGTTAAACCCTACTTAAATCGTCAGTTATCGAGTCATCAAACCCGATATGGTACACAGTTACAGCCTCACTGGTGAGTGTAGAGACGCATGTGATCAATGTCAGGCAGGGCTGCTTCTAATTTAATGTCAACATACAGTGCATTGTGGTGTTATGTGACTAGATCATGAACGTTATCCAAAGAGTTTCATCAGTTATAAGTAATCAGGATATGACCGATACACTGACCACCTTCTGGGGGTATCCAGTTCTTGTACACAACGCAGTCATACAGACTGTCGGTCATGTCCTGAACGACCCAGAGAGCCGACTCGAACTATCAAGGTGACATGAATTTCCTAATGATTGTACATTCACCCTACTGATAAATGCAAAAGGGTGAGACATGTTAATCAATCAGGGCTAACGACACCACTTTATGTGCATATTCAGTTTAATAACGTAACAAAAGAGTTACAACCTCTACTAATAAGACGAAAACAGTTATATTTGCAGAAAGGTTAAAAATGGTTTAACTCTGAAGTCAGCTGAAAGTTGACTTCTGATAATGACGTCTTCATTTCAAGCAAATGTGATCAAAGCAACTAACTTACGAGCTTCGTTTAGTATACAGAGCCTATCAATACCTGGTTATCTATTCAAGGAGTGATAGGTAAACTGGTGTACAACGCATCAGAGCCTTTTACCTCGAAGATGAGTACTCGGACCATATAGACACAAATGATTTCTCGTTGAGTAATGCATAACTTTTCAATTAGACAGTTACAAGACAACAACTCAAATGAAATAAATGGTTCTTTTTAAATTAGCTTCACAGTGATACATAGCATTTTAAGACTACAAAGCTACTTATTGGTTGCAGACTATCAATCCCAAGTTAGGAAGAGGTGATAATTTACAACGATAACTAAGATATGCATCACAGACTGACATCAGCTCGAGAATCATTGAAAACCTGAAAACTGAATATCTGTTTTGCACCTCGATGGCCCTTCTTGGGACTGAACCCAGGGCCTTCAAGTTTCGCGAGTAGCATCTTACTGGGTTGGAATCCAACGGTCCACATTTTCTTACCTTTGTCATTTCGTGAGGTGGTGTGACCTTCATCCATTGACATTGTTCAGTATTTGTCCACATGCCTGACTTGATTTACAGCATTCATTACGACTTCTCATGAGAAGATCGAGAAATCTCATTTTGACATTTCAGTGTGAAGTCATGAATAGTGCAGTGAGACAATTCGGAAGTGACGAAAAATACAGAAGAATATCACTAAATGAAGGTTGCATTGTTTTGCTAACTGACAAAAGTAGGAAAACGTGAACCGTTGGATTGTAACTCAGTTGCTCCAAAGTAATGCGCTGGCCGCGGAACTTAAAAGTCCTGGGTTCAACCCCTGGCAGGGTAATGGGTACCCACTGCTGAGTAGTTCCTTACAAGGGTGAAATAGTTGTCCAGTGCCCCCAGGATTTCAGTGGTTCTCCAACTGATGCTAGTACACCATGAATACTAATCTGTAAATCACCAAGATCCCCATAAACCTCCAATTTAAGTAACTAAGTTATGAAATAAGCACGTGTCGAATTCGTGGGAGTTTAAACAAGCTGTTACTATATTGAAACTTTGTATAGTGGGGAATATTTGTAGCTTAGGTGTATGGTCTTGGTTGTATTGTGTTCTCTGAGCTGGGTTGTTTAATCGTGAAAAAGCTCTCATCGTCTTTCTAGACGACATCATCATCATTAACTTCAGTTTGAAGTGAACTGTCACTATCTCTCCTTGAGTGATTTAGCAGCTTGCCTTGATGAAGTGGCCTGTGATTGGTTGTTTCCTTTAGTCGTTGTCTTATTGACTGCATAGATTTTCGTGTTGGCCGTTCTGCTTGACCTCTAACCTTTCTGTAGTTTATCGTTTTTCTTATTGGTTGATAGATGTCTAGCTTTTAGGAATTCTTTTATATATTCTTTATGTTTCCTCTGTCCAAAATTTCTACATGACGTTTAATAGCCAATTGGTGTTCATGTGGATGAGGGCGAAGAGGTCGACCACTTTGTCCAATGTAGTGCTGACTACAGTTATTGCAGTTGATCACGTAGATGATATTCGGTTTGTCTTCTTTGGTTGTTGAATCGTTTGGTCTGAATAATAGTGTGTTTGCAGGGAATTTATTGATTTATGAGCCACACCTATTCCACCAAGTGGTCTCAGTAATCTTGTCATGATTTCCGATACTTTGTATATTTACTAATTACCAAGAAGAGAGAATGAATGTTCATGCCAAGTAGGCAATCGTTGTTGTTGTTGTTGACGGCAGTTACATGAGATGAATTAATCACAAAGAAAGGAAGAGTGAAGTTAGCTAAAATTTTAATGATAAATATTCGGAATAGTTTATAAGATGACCACGTGAAAGAGTCATGATTGCGTACATAAGCCATACAGAAGGTCAAGGTATACAAAGAGTCACAAAAGAATTCCTTTTAAACAAATCAGCTTGCTTTTTTCCTATAAATTTCGATGATTCCCACTGCATATAAAAGATGAACTTGTAAAGCATAAATGTGTTTAGAAAAAAAATACGATAAAAATCAAGTTAAAGATGCTACGAGTGTTTACTTGATGTCTAGTATGAACTAGAAGTAAGAGTTTTGAGATTCAGCAACAGAAATACTTATTCATACACTCAATGTAACTGACTCCATAGCAGCAGGGAGATTGGTAAATGTATAAACAGGAGGAGAAATCAGTCAGTCTGTTAAAATTGGTTGGTTGTCTAGTTAATATCCAATTTTCAAGTCATTCCTAAGGTTCTCGGTAGTAATTTTATTGGTGCTGTCTCCTAGAAACTAAAATCTTAGGATAAGAGATGTTTCAGAAGCTGTTGGTACTGTGATATGTATCTTAGGTAAAATCATACATTAATTTTCTTTATTTGTCTCTTGGGTTCCTAGTAGAACGGCTTCCGTAGCATGTCGCCGTTTCACCTTCCTCTCTGCAGTCTTCCCAACCTTCCACCACGCTTACCCAAAAGCTTTCATTTCTTCTTCATACCATCTCTTACATGTCACCCTTGACTCAAACTCCCAACTCGTCGTTTCCTATTCGGGTTCCACTGGAGGGCGTGGCCCGGTGCAGGATGTCCCTGAATGGTCTTCTCAGTGTATGCCCAATCCGATTCATCTCTACTTTCTTCTTCTGCAAATTTGTTGGGCGATGAGTTCTTGGTTGGTTCGTTGCCAGCCAGCCAGCCAACCTGTTACGGTCGCAATTATGAATCCAGCGCATCCTTCAGTTTCTCCAGTATGATGCTGCCTAATATTTTGCTTTGTGTGGATAGGAGCATGATTCCACGCCAGTTCTTTCCAACACTTAGGTCTCCCTTCTTTGGGAGTTTGACAAGGAAGGTCTTCTTCCAATCAATCAGCAGGTACCTTTTCTTCCTTTCAAATCTTCTTTAATAGCTGTATGACCATATTGGCTCATGTCTCTGCGTCTATTTTCAGTGCTTCTGGAGGAATTCCATCTGGCCCTGCTGCTTCCCAAATTTCAGCAGCTTTATGGCGTTCAGGGCTTCATTCCTAGTTTTGTCGAAGGGCCTGTGTTCACTGGTAGTTCTGTGGCTGCTCGGCTGGTGATATTTCTGGACAAGTTTCAGGTGGTGGTGGTCTACTCAAGAGCTTGTTGAAGTGGTCAGCCCATCGTTGTCTTTATTTCTCCTCTCTGCTAACTAAGTTTCCTTCACTATCTTTCATTGGTTTCATCTGAGTTGATCTCTTCACTTCCAAATAGTAACCTGGTTATTTCATATGATGTAGTCAGTTCTCTGCTACCAGCAAACTGTTCGGCTTCACTTGCCAGTGTGTCGTAGAAGTGTCTGTTGTTTTTGCGTGCACTCTTCTTCTCTTCTTTGTCCAGTGTAGTGTTTTGTAGGTTGTGTTCAGTTCCTCTTTTACTTTATGTATCCTTGCACCACATGGGTTCATCTTCTGCTTCACCATCTTTTTCTCCCCGCTCTATCAGCTTCTATGTACCCATTGAGATCCATTCCTTATCTTCTTTCTTCTTCCTTCCTAATACGGTTGTGCAGGTTTCTTTCCATATAGCTTTCGCAGAGTTCCAGTGTTATTCCACACAGGTTTCTTCAGGAATGTTGCTCAATATCTCCCATTTTGTTCTGTTGACTGGCTGATGTGAAGATGTCCTTTGTAGTTTCGTCCTTCAGTTCAGTTTCTCTTCTGGGTGTTCAACTTGAACTGTTGCCTATCACCAACTACTTTGCAGGCTTTCAACTTGATTTTGAGGGTAGGATGCTTGCACTAGACAGTGAGTGTTGTTAACTTACATCTGCTGCCCTTCTTGGTCTGATCTTGTGTCCAGTAGACTGCGTCTCCACTTTCTTCACATTGAGATGAAGTTGATCTGATTTCTAGTGTAGTGTGTCCATCTAGTGAAATTCATGTGACTTTGTCAATATCCTTATGTTTATGCACTGCCTTCAAACACCAAATCGTTGAATGAGCAGAAGTCTGCAAGCAGTTCTCCGTTCTCATTCATCATTTCACCGAGTGCTTCTCGACCCATGATAAAGAGTTCTCTTCCTGTGTTTTCTGCTTCCAGTTTGGCATTCATGTCACCCATTAGAATTTTGATGTCGCCAACTGAGGTGGAGTATTGTCTAGTACTGATTTCATTTGTCTATAGAATTCCTTCTTCTTCTCTTGATCTGCATTATTTGTAGGTGCGTAGCATGGCATTGAATGGTTGTGGCTTTCCTTCCTTTTGAGTTGAATCCATCTTGCTGTCATAACCCGGATCCTGGAGGAGATTGGTTCCCACTGCATGCGAACCTTTGATAGTCTCGTAGACGTCATTATAGCCACTCCGTCAGTGTGCTGGTGGTTGTCGTCTGGGTGACAATATCGGAGTAGGTAATTGGCTATCTAGTTGACAGTTTTGAGAGTCCACTTCCATTCCATCTACTTTCGCAGATTCCTAGCACTTCTATGCTATATCTTCTCATCTCTTTTGCAATCTAGGCAGCCCTGTAAGTTCAAACATGGTGCGGACATTCCATGTCCCCATGTTTTCTTTCGTTTTCGTCGAGATATGATAAGACACATCAGCCAACTGGCTTCCCGAAGGCTTTCACCAGCCAGCGTCATTTCGCCTCTCCGATTCCAGCGAGGTGTAGGCTTAATTTTGTTTGTTATATTTTCTTTGTGCTTTGAAGTTTCTCTTGCGATTGGATTGGTTTTACGGGGTAGGGTTGCTAGACCTATGTCCAACGTTCACTGTTTATCCGGGCTTAGGACGGGCTAGTGACTAGTGAACTAGTTGCCTAGTTGAGGTTTGAAATCATATACTCAACTAGAAACATCGCTGGATATTTGTTGCTAGTGAGTAGATCACGGATAGCCCTGTGCTTCTCGTCCCACTCGTTGAACTGGAAGGATATGTAACTAAAAATATGAGTACACTGACTGACTGACTGACTGACTGACTGACTGACTGACTGACTGACTGACTGACTGACTGACTGACTGACTGACTGACTGACTGACTGACTGACTGACTGACTGACTGACTGACTAAGGTTTCCGATATACACTCCAATACAGTTGGCTGGTTACTCTCTTGCGATCGATCAATGGATGCAACACAGTCCTTCAGGAGATTATTCTTGACCCAAATAGCTCAGTGGTAACTTCACTGATTACAACGCTGGGTGACAGGAGTAAGAATCTCAGGCGAGACATCACTTCCATCGAGGTTGCAGATAAAACTTGCTGACGAGTGCCAGAAAGCATGAGACCTGAGTCCAGGGATTCCTGTCCGATAACCTCCAATCAACCAACTCCTATACAGTAGGGTATCTAAAAATGTGACACTACCTATTTAACTATTACAATGCTGCCGATAAACACGTTGAATATTTTACGATCAGAGAAACATGGGAGGTTTGTCATCAGATAGTATCCACATTCACTACTTAAACATATACGCCAGAAAAGTATTCAGAAGTGTACAAATTACAGCTATAGGTTAAGAGACTGTTCATTTTTTGTCTACTCCTATGGACGTTAATGTTTCGTAGAATTCGATACCAAATGTCACTTCAGGTCACAAATCACTTAAGGTTAATTGAATGTCATTAAGTGACTTTGACATCTTTCATATTGTTTCTCTACACCTCCCTCAATGCGTGTGTGTGGTTGTCTCTGTCTCTTTTACTAAATGCCAAGTCAATTTATGCAAAGTTTAATGAAGTGAATTTTCTCCTTGTACAATCACTAAGATACTACTACTATACAACTTGTGTAGTTAGAAACAACTCAGGATGATCTGAGGATTTCGCCAGCCGGATCAATTGATCCAAGCAAATTGATCATTCTCGTTCCACACGATATTTATATTCTTCATCCCTGTGATACACGTGTAACTATGGTAAATGCAGCATGTGGAATATCTGCGTCCATACTCAGCTCTGAGGAAGCATCCCTTTCCTCCTAATTTATAGACAGCATCTTGAAAAGGAATATCGATGAACACTGAAATGCAAGAAAGCAGGAGCTCCTAAAGACTTGCCTAGTGTTAGCTAGAATTAGAATACAGGACACACTTTCCGTTCCATTTGAGGCCCGTCAGCTGAATATACATATACCTCAGTGAGTGATGTTGTCCCCACTGAGACTTGTCCTCTCTACCCGCTAGACCCATATGACATGAGAAATACTTTTTGTACAACGGAAACCAGTTATTATCATTTATTGATACTTATAATTTCTCATTGTTATTCTGGATCCGGTTGGTCGAACTCTGTTGGTATATGGGTTCCTATGACCCTTAATAGCCAGTCAACACGAAACCGACGACTACTGTAGTGTGAAGTTGCTCTGCTTAGCGAGCAGCTGAGCTTCTTTCAGTAATAAGAAATTGATGTTCACATCGATGGCAAGCTTGCAGGAGTAGTGAATTCCAGCAGTAGGTCAGTTGTGTACTGCACACTTAAGTTAAGTGGTACAGTGTTTTAGAATGTATTTCGATGATGTAGTTTCAAATCTTCAAAGAAACATACATTCTGTCACATCTGTTGCAGATATGCATCAGTAATGTAAATCAATAGGTGCGAAAGTGAAGTCAGACAGAACGTCTATCCTATCGTTTTTAAATATTAAGCACCTAGCAAGGCGTTGGAGTATTTCGCATGAAGCTCTGAAGTTATTGTCTTCTGCATACTAACTAAGGAAGTAAGTAACCAACCTATTGAAGATCAACTCAGGAAAAAATTTTGAGTACTGGGCGATTGGTTTACAAGAACAGGTACACATAAAATGAACTTTAAATATTCTCGTTACAAAACGGCTGGTTGTAGACTTTCGTATCAGTTCTCAGTGAATAATTAGGCCGTTAGCTAAAGTGAATTTTTCATTTCTATATGGTTCAGATTCTTTTAACAAAGATTTTGTTTTATGACTTTAATTATTCAATTGCTGGGACGGGGTCGTCAGGATTGGTTGACTTCAAAGCGATTGTCAGCATTGGTTGACATTCTGTACAGTAACATTGGAAAAATGCGACTACTGGATAGCTGTTGCTCCTTGATCAAGGACTATCCAGTGGTGCATGCACATGAATCCGTGAGAGGTTGAGTCCAGCGTCATAAAGCATTCAGGAGAGCACTGTGTTGGAAAAAACTGAGTGGCACTTTCACAACTTCTGTCAACCAGTCATCTAGTGTAACCATCATTCACAGTTTTCCCTGACAACTAGATTGTTCCAACAGATCGTACCTTCTTATTGGAACTTCAGGGAATTCACTAAGGAGTAAGTCAATAATAGGTGCAAACTTAGGCAGACATATGATGGAAATGTTTGTGTCTACATGTTCAACCCTTTTGTTAACTTAATAGTTTACAGAATCGTAATTCAGTTGCATGTCTTGATATTTTATAAGGACCTTAGGGACCTCCTCATTCTATTACCCTTGGCACAACTGTTGTGCATGTTTTGAACTTCATCTTTCTCATTTAAGGCACAGGTCTCGAGTGTGACTGAAATGAAAATTGGTGAGACTTACACAGAATTATAAGTTTTACTACGAATTTAGCCTCAGAGTACAACCAGTATAGTTGTGAAGTTCCAAGAGCTCAGAAATAACCAGAAGTAAATCCTTCAGCCACTTCCATGCTTATCAACCTTTATCAGCAACCGAATTTCTCCCATCGGAGATTCGAACCCGACCCACTCAGTGCTGAGTGACTACTCAGGTTTACGACCAAATCCCTGTAGAAAGATATCGGTCCATACTTCCTTCGATTTCCCAGTCACGTGAGGTACCAGGTACCATTCAATTGTTTATCACCTCTTATCATGCTCGCTTCATGTTGAAGCATGAAGAAAGCAGGAAGCGGACGAACACACTGTACACACTGTCATAACTTTGCCTGTTTGTAACTGTCTGATTCACGTGATTCTGTTGACTCAGTCTTAACGCTGACCTTGCAACTGACTGATTGACAATACACTTGCCCAGTCTCGTATACGCAATCCAACCACACGACGAGTCACGCAGTTCAACCCACCCAACCGCTTACCACAGAACAAAAAGTTCGTCCATATTTGAAGCAATCTAATTCATCTATTTATCAAACTAAATTACCTGACCACAACGCACCATAATTTATAAAGATGAAATAACCGATTTGAAGCACAAAATATGAGATAGTGCACAATAATGGATTTCACTCAACATGCAATTATTTCTCAACTACTATGAGTCATACATAAATGGATGAGGAATCAATGATAAGTTGTTGAAGTAATGCTACCAATCGAGTGATAAGATGGCTTTTAAAGTAAGTACTATGACGAATGACACTTGTCTGAGATTTACGTTTCCTTCTTTCCTGTTGATATAACACATACATGTGATGATTTGCAATTATTCAGACCAACATGGTGTGTACGTCAACCAATGAGTGGTGATAAATCAAGTCAGGAAAAGTACGTGCATGTGTGAAAATATTCCCATTGGTTATTGCAATTCTATGCTAAGACTATTAACATGATCTTATTGGTTGCCTTTTAAATGCAGCTGAGTCTATGCTACTGTGACAAGGTCACTTAGTGCGAATACTGTATGGTTCATTTTGCGTGGGACTGCTTTCCTCAAACTGCCGGAAATATACACAGTGAAAGGTAAAGTTAGTGTGGTCAATTAATTTATCATTTCATTTCAAAAAGAGCAGAGTATCCTAGTCTGAAATTCATTCTATTGGCATGAGCATCCACAACGCCTAAAAAGTACGTCAGAAGCTTGAAACACGCTTCACGTGAAAAGAGATTCGACCATCCAGAAAGGATCATCCACTTATTGCTCAATACTCAATTCTTTTTGAATGCTGGCATGTGATTTATGCGTAAATAAAATCAAGGTAATACTTTTCATTCAGGAAAAAAGGGACCGACTATCGAAATTTGATTTGCAGCATCATGATTTTCCGAAGAATATAATGTCGGTACCGAGTCCTTCTTTTTTGTCAAACTATAGATTGGCACTCATATCCACGTGTAAAACATACTATCAGACTAGTTGTATCCGCAGACACCACAGTAATCAAACTTTGGACGCTAGTTTTTACTTGTTTTCAGTCTACGAACAGCGATAGAACATGCTGACAAACTATGTTGAAGATGGAAAATTCATATTGGATCTATATCCCAAGTTTTCACTTTCGAAACCAATCGAAGTACTACCGTTGTCACACTAGCTAATATATAGAGAACATAAAGTTTATGTGGGCTATTGGATTGGATGAACAGCAAGAATATATTGAAATCTGCTATGCCCAAAGCAAGTAGGCGGCCTGGTCGGGAAAACGGGAACTATTTTGAACGGAATAACATGAAATTATTTTATTCTGTGAGGCTGCCTTTAACTGTGTGTGGGTCAGCAGTCCATATCTATGACCCTGTTGGTTATCGAGTGCAGGACTGTCAGTTCTCGTAGTTTGGAATACATTAGCCCACATTTCCCTACTTCCGTCAATTTGTAGTATTGCACAAGCATCATCCGGTGCCGTTGACATGTATTTGTCGTCACACGCTAACTGTCTGACCCCAGAGGTCAAAGGTTCTGATTGGATCTTCATGAAATTCACTCCAAAGCAACTCATTATTGAGCATCCCTCAGGAGTTCGTAGAAGCGAACTGTTGAACAGTTCCAAACTGAGACGAAAGAGGTATCCACCGCGCTCAGGTTTTCATTGATCCGCTAGCTGAGGAGAACCGGTTGAAGAAGAATTCTTTGGAAATCAGCCACTCTTCTCATAGACCTTTGAATAGAAATTTTGTCTACTCTAGAACAATTGAGTTCTAGTGAGGAAATGGTTGCTCTTGTAATAAATTTTACCACTGTATGACTGAAAGCAGCTGAAGAATCTTTGAGAAACCAATAAGCGTTGAACGAACCTTTCATTGCATTTTGTTCTGTTGAAAGCGAAGTAGTTGAAACCAACAGGTCGCAAATTTAAACTGTGTTTCAGTAACTTAAGTCTGGTCAACATATGTAGCCCACTAAAATATAGAAGCCATCTCGTTTAGGCCTGATTAACCAGACTGGAAGCCAGAGCTTGAATGTTTTACAAACCAGGTTGATCGCTCCTTGAATCCTGATTGTCCTCTGGTGTTACTCTTCTAAGTGGAGTTTTGTTCACTCCACTGGTTTGTGATGATTTCGTTCTTTGTTATAATGATTATCTGTCATCATTGATACCCTGAGGGGAACTATGTTCCGTGGTTAAATTTACGAAACGCTTTCATATTAAATTACTAACAGACATTTGGATACTACTCTAAAGACTAATGTTTGTGCTTGTAAACTAAAATTATGCCCAACGCAGAAGAAGTGGCTATTATGACTTGGTAGTCGAGTAGATATCGATCTGAAATTTGAAGGGATCGGGCCCGGATTCGAGTCCTAGTGGGGACAACATCATCACTGGGAAGCAGATACATCCAGCTGACTAGTCCCAAATAGAACGAGACGTGCGTCCTAAATCGCACTGCTACCCACAATCCATCATTAACAATCTAAAGACTGTTCACCATTCTGTATTCAAATCAACCGTGTAATGCGTCATTCAACCAAGATTGGACCTGTAACATTCAAGTTTCAAGATAAGCATACCACTGTGGAAACATTATGGTGGAGTTCAGCATTCATCGACAACTTATCAGAAATCAGTTCTTGGCTTAGTATAGATTTTTTACTGGCCACTCATCCATAGTTCTACCTTCGTTGATGGTACGCGTTTCCATTACAACTCTTGGAATGAATTCTGAAAGTCAGTTACTAAAATGAACTAGCTATTGATTGTCACCCATGATAGTGGAAATAACATTTCTTAATGAATAACAATTTACGCCTTACAGAATATTGCTGATCATTTTGTTACACCCTATATGGCTCATTTTCATGCAGTAAATAACTTCTAGTTCTTCAAGTATTGTCTATTGCTGTAAAAAAAGGAAGAGCTTTAACTATTCTATTTTCTTCTAGTGCATTCTTAAGAAGTCAATCGAATAGAGTTACTGTTTGCTGATACCGTGGTTGTATGCCTTAAAATGTTATGTCCTATTTAAGAACCTATTTGTATGTATGTGTTTGAAAAAGTGGGAAAGCGAATGTCTCAGTCACTGAATCTATTGATCAAAGTCATAATGTGACCAGTGAGCTAAGTTACATGACACTCAGCACTGAAGACTGAACAGTGACACTGGTTGCCACTGTAGACGAGCCATTCGTATACTTGATACAATCTAACATGGGGTCATTCATGACCTGAATGGCTTAGTGTTAAAGTATCTGACTTCACTCAGGTGTGAGTCACCTGGGGAACATCAGTTTCCCTACGATTTCATACACATTTTCTTGATAAGTGGCAATAAGTACAAAAGCCTAGTGAGACAGGAGTTCCTATCGGCTAACTCCTACCTTTGAACACCAAAACACTAAAGTCTTACGTCTCCTAACTTATTGGTGGCCACATTAAAAACTGGATTGAGATACTTCGGTTGGAGCTCAGCGCTAATGACTGGATAGCTGGGCTGATCACACATACAAACAGATAGCATTGGTGACCAACTCATGTAGTGATAGAAGTGCCGCTTCAAACATGTTATCCACAAGTGAACAAGACGTCATGGAATATTTTTCACATTACATTGTTGATTGTTTATTGAGTTATCCGGACACTTAAAAAGTCACTTATTAAACTTTCAACATTATAAACTATTACAAGTATCAACAAATGATAATAACTAATACTGGTTGTACAATAGATGGCTGTCATACCTCACTGATCTAGTGGGTAACACTCTAGTATTTGTAACGATGCGTATGAGGTTCGAGTCTCAGTGGGAAGAGTAACACTCACTGATGTTCAGGTACATCCAGCTGGCAAATCCCAAGTACGAAGGAACGTACATCCTGGATTCCGCTGCTAGCCACAACCAAATCAATCATAGTTATAAAGTGTTGCTTAGAAAGTGTTTATTACACAATAGGTGACATTGTGAGACAGTCCATTGGGAATATTCAGAACAAATGAATAACCATTAAACATTGTCGGTGTGCATTAATACACAGCTGAAGTGATCATAAGAACTGTAAACAAATCACACGTCATAACTGTCTATTTGACCGACTTACAAATTTCTTTTCACTGTAAATGATTGACTGATATCGGCATTATTGAATCGACTGTGTAAAGTAACCTCCATATCGCAGACTGATGATAGTGTGCTACGTATGAAGCCGATTATACTGACACGACATTCATCAAACCATTTAACCAAATAACACGACTACATCTACGCAGGCCACAATATCTGATGCATAAAGTATTTATCAAAATATATATTGAAATGTATAAGGCCCGGAAATTGTAGGCGGTCTGACCAGGCTCTCATAAATATGAGTGGCTAATGGATAGGTCAAAGTCTCACGTTATAGGTTAACCAGTCATACTAATCTGGGCAAGTTTGCTTATTGGTTAGTTAGTCAGGCATAAAAAATTAATGAAAAGCTAGGCTACATGAGAATTTTACACAATGCAATGTGAACGAAAAATATTCTTCCCAATAAATTCTCATTAGGATCTAAATTCATTAAAAAAAAAATACCAGTATTCAGCATTAAAACAGTCCAAGTTTGTTGTAAATACATTTTCTGAAATGGAATGTGAATTATGGAATGCAAATAGATCGATTTCTTGTTTTTAAATTTGTTTCGTTTAGGCTGATTTGTGTGAACTGAATTTTGTCGCTTGTCTCTGTCCATCATTATAGTATGAAACTGACTTACATGCATCTAGACAGTGTGATAGTGAAACGGAGAAAGAAACCAATAAAGTTTAAACAAAATATCCTTTAGTTTATGAACGATCAAGGTAAGTTTAGTATGAATCTACCTTATGACTACAGCTTCAGTGTTGGCAAGCTGTACATGATGATTTCTCCAGAACATAGTGTTTAGCAGTGAAAGGCATATTAGCATCTACTTTGTGCTGATTAGTGTCCATCAGGTGTTCTAAGAAAAAAGAAAATTATTTTTTCAGACGATCTTTTAATTAACCTCTTTAAAATCTTGACATTTGTATTGATAAGATTTTACTAGACATGACCTTGAGAATGGGCCAATGAGGAAGCAAACTTTTATTTGATCAAATTAAGAATTCTGTTTTTGTCTTTAAAGATTAATTAAATGACAACTTGAAATAACTTTTAGTCGAATTTATTTGGAATAATTGCCTGAAAAGGATACGAATCGGTGGCTGGGTGAAAATGGCACAAATGCTTACGCTCTTTTCATCTTCGAGATTTGAAACATTACCTTCTTTTACTAGATGTTGATATATTTGTAGTTCTCCGTTGTTATACTAGATCGAACATTTCAATCTTTGTTGGTATATGAGCTCGTATACGGATGGCTTGATATCGCCTGATTATTTGTTGTCATAATTTATTTGGTTATGGCTGGCCAAGGAATCCATGACACGCGTTTCGTCCTATTCGAGACTCGTCAGCTGGATGTACTTGCGCCGCAGTGTTATAATTTGGAAACTGCTACGTGCTACTACGATGCACGGATATTGAGTGTGAGCCACTAACGTTCAGCAAATTCCTAGTTGATTCCCGACCCAACTAATTTATGAAGAAGAGACGACGGACATGTAGAAATGTGTATTGAAATCGAAAGACCGAAAGCCTAAAACAAAGGAAAATACAGATAATATGTAGATAGTTCGCTGTTTAAAATAATGATACTGATTGACTGATCAATCATCTATCTGTTTAACTGCAGAGGTAATGACATAAGTTACATTTTGATTGGTCCGTCTCCAGACTACTGATTTCTCGCTATCCCCATATTACCCAATGTGCATGACAACCACCCCTTGTTTCTCAGTGGCCTAGTTGAAAACACTTTGGCACCTAAGGAGATGGGTACGACGCTCGAGTCTCAGCGGGGACAAAACTACCCACTGGGGTGCAGGTACATCCAGTTGACGAGTCCCGAATAGGACGAAACGCGCATCCTGGATCCATTTGTTTGCCATAACCAAGTAAATTACACTGTTTTGTTGCTTATTAGTATTTGTGAATCCCTGTTGTTATACTGAGTCGAATCTCTTGACCTCTGTTAGCAGACCAGCTCCTATGCAATTGCTTTGATACATCCAGCTGACGAGTCGCAAACAAGACAAAATGAGCCTTCTGAATTCCATAACCAGAAACCAAGTAGACTACAGTTACCCACTTTTGTGATGGACTTTCGTTTATTTTAGTTCCATTCTTTCTTTTTTCGGTTCCTCTTTGCATGTTATTGTAAAGTGTGGCAACCTGAAAAGATTCACTATAACGCCAGGTTCCACGTAGATTATTCACTCTATGTTTGGAATGGTCGTTAATTTCTCCTTGATTTGGACCATATTGCATCACATTTTTTTCTGAAAGTTGTGTTTTTATATCGCTTTTTTGTGTTAGACACCTGTAAACTGAAATTTCCACCTACATTTCATACTGAAACGTTATTGGTTCATAATAATTTTAATGCATTGTTGTCCTTACTTCCGGACAAGGTCAACAGTTGTCTACTCATTTATGCTTATATCCTCTGATTGAACTTCGTCTTCCGTTAGGAAATAAGAAGCTTAAGTTGATTGGTCAGTGGAAGGCAACCAATTTCATGTTATCTAGTGCTAATCGAATCCTATCGATCATGTTGCAATGTGGCCACCAAAGCTAGAAGAATCATCGACTTGATGCACAAGAATATATGTTAATTGGGTGGAGGCAATCATCCGAAAGCGTTGCTCGGCTTAAGTTTTTAATAAAAATTCTAGTTTTCTACAGAAAACAGGAAAATTTCAAATTTTCAAAATTATTTTTTCTCCACAAGGTATCGATGTAATTTGGTTGCGTTATTTGAATAGGAAATAAAATTACTGGTCACTGGGAAAAAGAATGAACAAAATCGATTTAGCCGTTCAAAAGTTATGAGAAAAAGAGTGATTTGTACTTTATCTATGCCTACGCTTTCTATAGTAAATTTTCGACCACATTTTCCTTGATAACTTTTGAACAGATAGATATTTTTCGAAACGGTTTATTTTAGGTTTCTACAGTCATTGTGATCTATCCAACAGTGTATAGCATGTGCTCTGGTACTAGTACGAAAAATTCGCGCACTACAGCGCGTTACTGTGTTACTGTGTTCACTGCATTCACCCCAGTGCAAGGTAGCGTTTGAAAGCAGACCGGAACTCATCACCCACGGCTTCGAACACCAGGGTATTCTCACTTGGATGATCATTTGAGATAACCACATACTCTCCAACGGTAGATACATTAATTTGCAGAGTTCAATCCAACTGTCTGTATTGCGACATAGGCTTCTTGTAAGCATGGCCTGTATTAAGTGACGAAACTGTTCTGATTGAGTAATACCTTCATATGATGGTGCTGTGTGCGACATTTAATGCAAGGTATGCAGTCAAGAGCTCAGCGATTATGTCACTGGTGGCGCAGAAACCTCCCCAAAGCTTTTCTTTCTTCTGATGTAAGGCTATCTGGATACGTGGATTCAGTGTTGATTAGCTGGGTCTTTTCTTCACTTGTGTTCTAACTGAAGGCTTTCCTCCTCCCCTTCCCACACACATGCACTCTACTGGCAGCCAGTTGCAAACAACTCCAGCCTAAGAATCTGATTCAGTATGTGTCACCAATAAGGCAAATTGCCACACTGACCATTCTTGTCTGATAGACAGAATTTGTGAGTGAACCACCAGTATTCACATAATAGTTAGTTTACCAACTTCTTAGCATTTGAAATGTGTCATTCAGCTTCTATAACTGACAATTTTGAATCTGTGTATGATTTATTATCATTAACTTACTTGCTGGTAACAGTTTATATTGATACCAAGCTTGTTTGTACATGCGTTACATTTTATTTGCATCCAGTTGATCGCAGATATCAGTGTGTTCAATGTGTCCAATGGAAACAATAATTGATTCAAAACACAAAAATATTATTATGTTGAGAAATGATGAAAGATGAATTTAGTGTATATGATCGATTTGCTACTAAAATAAAATAATGACGAGTGAAATGCTTCAAATAATGATAACAATGATAGTAAGTTTTGTTTAAATGAACCAACTGATTATTTGACACTTGACAGTTAACATAGTTCCACTTTTAAAAAGTGGTTCGGTTATTTCTATACTAAGTGTACTAATAAATAGAAATATATGACATTGAGTGTTCATTTGGCAAAATAAATCTATGCTAGTCAGCTTTTATTCCTATTATTTGCACCGGCTTTTTAGTATTTCGATAAAGGGAACAACACAATTCTTTGAAACAAAGTTTAATCTACTTAGAGATTAATAGTAATCATAGCATTAGTATTACTTGATAACTGAATGTGTACCTTGTTGTTTAGCTGACGACCGTCGACACGAAACTCGATTTGATCTGATTATCGTGTCTGCTATCCACCGAAAATTACTGAAACATATAAATATCACAATGAGGAAGAGGATACTGCCTTAGGTACTCCAAACTGAGATCTTAGGCAGATGAGTGAAGTGAATGTTTTTGCCTGATCTCAAAAATGTTAAACTGGTACTTATCACCGACTTTTTTTCATAAACACAGCACTGGAATCCAAGATGTATGTAATATCCCACTTAGGACTTATCAGTTAGATATGTCTGCCAACCACTGAATGATGTTGTTCCCGACTAAGACTTGAACCTACCACTCATCGCTTCACACACTATAACGTTATCGATCAGACTGTTGAGTTAAGATAGCCGCTGTTTATGCGTCCGATGTAGATTAATGTTACTGTTGGCGGCTGATCAGTTTGATCCAACCAACAGCGAGGAACCGTATGTCATAATTCATGGATGATGCGATGAAGGTCTATTCCTCCGCCAACGAGTCTACAAAAGAGATGAAACTCACATCATGAATACTAGTACGAATGATAACAAGACGAAAACATAAACACTATTGATGAAGTAATACAGAGTAGTGAATCAAGAACAGTCTCACCTGTTACTAAACAGTATGCAACACTGAGCTTCAGTGAGCCAGGCTTGTTGTCAAAGGAACGTATTCAAACGATACCAAGTGTTGATAAACTAGGGTGGAAAAGTAAAGATTCATGTCACATGGTTCAGCTATAGCGTGTTGAAGGTTACGTACTAGGACCTGTGTGATATTCAGTGTTGTATAATCCACAAAGATTCAAGAAATTACATCTTCGAAGGTCGTTATACTAAATCAACTCCAAGTACCTTATCGACATCAATGTGTATTACTTTAACGAGTAGTTTCATATTGGAATTGGTCACTCAAAAGCTACTTTCAGCTCTGTTAACTGGATCACGCGTTGTGCTGACTACTTGACACCAGTAGGCATAGGGGCAATTGTAATCACGATCTACTAGTTGAAAATTGACTGCCTAAATCAATCAATCCCACATTAACTCCACTGATTATCTGTGATGTTCTCATGAAAATCTGTCCAAATATTAATGTGTACAAATCTTGTTACTGGTTTATTATATTCTTGTTGTTGGACATTTCCTATCATCTAAATTTACACAAAAATTGACTATACATCCCACATTTTAACTTTTTTCCGTGGTATTCCACAATAATCTCCTGTTAAACACGTCATTTATTAACGCAATAATTTCATGATCGACTTTGAGGAGTGAATAGAAGTGGGGAGGTTAAAATTTCTTTTCATGGGCTTTCAACCAACTATCAGAAAATAGAACGAGAACCTTGTAATGCAATTAAAAACTCGAAAAAAGAATCATATCCAGCGTGATTGTGTTATTATTCATCTGAATTGGATAACTAAAAACTCGTGATAATATGTATTCATGTTGAAACACTTATACACAGTAGGCATCAATAACCTTTTCAAGAGAATATATCAAGCCTTCTGGGGGGTATCATTATGAAGATCGATTTATGTTAAATAATAGTTTAATAACAGTGTCTAATTTCGCACAAACTGGAAGATCTACAGGTGAAAAATAACAGGTTGACAGAAGGGGCGAAGCTAGGTGAGGCAGCGAAGACGAGACTTCCCTCAGGTGAACGTAAAGAAGACGGAGGTGATGAATATACCCAACAAACAACAACAAGAACAACAACAAAAGGAACCAATCACCACCAACGGGAGAAATCTGAAGGAAGTTACCCCTTTCACCTACCTACCTAGGCAGAATCATCTCAACCACAGGCGATAAAGGCACAGATGAAGATGTCGGAGCCTGCATTGGAAAGACAGCAAGACAGACTCTCAATAATCTGAAATAATCATTGTGGAGAACTACTGCACTACACTGCAGTGCAGTGCACTCAGCATAAAGCGTGAACAACATCCGAATTTTCAACACTAATTCAGTCAAGTAAGTCACTGCTTCTATGTGATGGTTGAGAGACTTGGCGCGTTACTCAAAGCACTTCCAACAAACTAGAGACATTCATCAGCAGCTGCTGCCTACACTCACTCGATAGTGACAGTGAAGATGAGACGTCCAGAATTGAATAATAAGAATAAGGAAGAAGGAACTCTGGCTGGCTGGCAACGAACCAACCAAAAACTCATCTCCCAACAATATGCAGAAGAAAGTGGAAATGGGTCGGGCATACACTGAGGACATCACGTACTAGACCAGGCCGTCGAGTGGAACCCGAATTGTAAACGACGAGTTGGGCGTCTGAGCCGAGGATGACATGGAAGAGATCGTGTGAGGAAGAAGTGAAAGCTTGTAGGCAGTTGTGGAGCCAGGTTGAAAAGACTGCAGAGAAGAGAATGAAATGGTGACGTGTTATTGGAGCTGTATGTTTCACTAGGAACCCAAGGGATAAATAAATAATTATACCAGTATATATTATGCAGACACTCAATTCATTAACTGCAAAATGGTGTGGAAGATTCTTAAGAAATTAGTTACAATTCTAGACAGAATATCAACTTGGTCGAGAGTAGCAGAATAAATTCGTGAGCAAGTTCATTGGGTGAATAACTCTCCAAAAGCTGCCAATGAAGTTGGATACAGATTGTGGTGTGAAATTTCCGTAAAGGATCTACACTAGCAAAAAGTAGTTGTATGTACACTTTATAAAGTGTATCGTAATCTCAGCGTCTTAGAGACATTCATGGAATTAGAGCTTTTGTTTCGAAGTATATTTTAAATCATTGAACATGTGGAATTGTTCAGTGTACTGCGGGAAATTAGTCAGATCGAACAGGTTTATACAATACTTGGTCATATGGATTAATCAGTAAAATTATTGATCATTTCGTGTAGTGATAACGTCACTTCCACTAACTTCCTTGCCTATATGTTGTTGATTAGATGTACCCCACTGACTGCAATCTTCGTAGATGAGAAATGTTGATATCCGGTCAGTTAAGTCTGTTTTTTCTATTGAAGTAAGCCTAAAAAGAATACTGTTCAACACTTTCAAACTATTCTAACAAATTTCGGAAAATATTGAAACGGATTCATCCAGATATACAATGATCCGATTGGATGACGGTTGGCATAAACACCTACTACATAGTCGTAAAGATATCCCTCTTCTTATCAGTTTGTTGAAATCTGAGTAACTCAGTGGTCCCTGACTGCTATATTGGGCCGGAGACCAGTTCTTTCGAGGTTGCAGACACACCTTGCTGGTGAGCGCGAACAAGTAAGAAACCTAGGTTGACCAAGGTTTCCTGTAGATTGCCTCCAACGAAATACAACCAGGAGATTGTCTATTTTTCGCCTGTTTAGCACCTTCAATACACTCGGAGTGGTAGAAACAGGTGGAATAATATTGGCTTCCGTTACGAGGATATACCAATCTTCATGTCATGGGTTTGTATGTGGAAACAACACATCATAGCGCCCTGTAGTATAGTTCCAGTGACTGTTGGTCTCTACTTAATCTTTACGCAGATAGTTGGTGTATATACCACTCATCTAGGACCCCCATCTGCTAAGTAAATTCATTAGTGTTTGGCCATTGAAAGCAAATGGTAGAAAACTCTGCTGAACCTTCTCTTCAGGCTTGTGAGCCCTAGACAGCAAGGCGTATCTGTGACGCAGAAGGTTTGCATCCCTAAGGGGTCATGAGTTCCTCAGAGGTCGTAGATACTGCTTGCTGACGAAAGCCAACAACCACAAAAATCTTATGAAGCATGACCTGCCGTCTATTGTCTCCCATCAGATAACACCATTTCAGTGTACACAGTGGTGCAGAGTCTTGTAAAGAAATCGGTTGCTTCCGAGTAACCAATCAAATCGAATTTTACACTGTTGGTAACAAGAACCATTGTAAACGATGCCTAGATGATTTCAGTAGGCTACTGTACATTTTGCAGTATCCCTTCAACATACTATTCTCCATTATTTGTGTGCAAAGATGAACAAACAACAGTCAAAGCTCGGACTCTTAAGGTTCCGAAATTTCGTCAGCTATACATCAATGCCATTAGTTATGCCTCAGAAGGAGTTCACACTCAGATCACTGTCCGACGACTGGAAGCATTTGGTAGGAAACCTTGCCTGATTTCCATTTTAATTGTATTTACAAAGTGTACATAACCAATGCTCTTTCAAGAACTTTAACTTCAATTATGTACTGCAAAGATCTGAGAGTCCTGAATAACTCAGAGATTATAACAACTTTAGCCATAGAAATGTGTCATATGGATTTGCTGGTTGGCTGGATGGACGGAATTGGCAGGAAGCCTTGCTTGACCCAGATTCCGTACTTGTTGGCTCTTGTCCACAAGGCCTATCTGCAGCCTCGGAGGAACCGATATCCCGTCTGTGGTTTAAACTCATGTCACTAGTATTGCCGCAGTCATAGACTGAGCTGTTAAGTTATCGACTGACTTCTTGCAGGACTGACATGCATACACTGATTAGTCAGTGGATGGTGACTAAATTCAAGCTGTCTATTCCTAGGGGCTGAGTGAATCCTTTTTTGACCACTTTGCATTTGTTTGTTACAAGGCGTCATCAACTTCAAGTTGGTCATGAATGTACTATTTTGAATATTACGATAAGTATGAAATCAAAGTCAAAGGTAGTATACCTCCTATTGCCTCTAGTCACGCGATGTCAACATACATGCACACGGATGCATGCAGTACACTACGAAATTACGTCATCTGGCTTTTGAATGGAAGTCAGTAAGTATTATGTTTAAATCTGAATCCAGGAAACGTTAATTCATCAGAGCTGGGCTTAGCAAGCATCAAACTGATGATCGATGTAGGGTATTGACTGATATCAACTTTCACCTTATTGGTACTCCTTAACAAGGTATGAACCAAAACTGAGAAATGTGAACCTTCTCCATTCCTCCTATACTAAAGTACTTCAATCACAGACAGTATCAAAGATAACTTGTTCACGGTGTCAATGGTCCTATGTGGAACTGAATTAGAACTGGTTTAAAAATAAAAGTTCAATTTGAAAATCTTATCAACCAAACAAATGATTTCCTACCAGTTTCAAACAAGATAATTGAACAGTTCAAATCAACTGTCTTTAATTGCTGTCATCAGTATCTGAATACCAAGCCACAGTGAATACGATTGTTGACAAAGGTGAATAAAAAGCAACTGAAAAAAATCTTGAAAATTAGATATTTTCTGCTAGTTCATCCTGATGAAGGCACTGGTATTGTCCTCATGGGTAATTCAGAATATAACGCAAAGATGGTCTCTATCTTATCAGATTTCAGTAAATTTTCTAAAGGGTTTGCTCAAAATGACGCCACTGAACAAATTGAACGAAAGCTAACCCAAGTTCTAAAGAAAATGAAGAATGAGTCTATTATCAACCCCAATCTATTCTAGCAGTTGAGACCTGGTTCTGTTACCCCTCGCTTATATGGTCTCCCGAAAGTACACGTGGAAGATCTTCCTCTTGGCTTAGTTTTAGACATGAACAATTCACCATACCATTCTATCGCCAACTGGCTGTCGGACGTCCTCCAGCCAGTCAGAAAACAGTTAAATACGCATAGCTTATTGCATTCCTTCGATTTTGTCGACTCAATTATTAATGTCAATATATCCGGTAAGCGAATAATTTCTCTGGTTATGGTCTCGCTCTTCACCAATGTCGCACTTACGAAAACTATTTGTTTTCTGTGTGATTTCATTGAAGATAATAATTTTCACGTCAGTATCCCAAAGCGCTATTTAAAAAAATTTCTTCTAAGTAGTACTTTTAACCTGCAGTTCAAATTCGACAATGATCTATATAGACTAAAGGATGGGGTTGCTATGGAGTCACCACTTGGACCACTGTTGGCTGAATGCTTTATGGCGAACTTAGAGAATATTGTGCTTCAGTCAATAATTGATAACTTCTACCTATATATAAGATACATGGATGATAAATTCATCTTATGTAATCAAAATAAAGACACTGGGACTGTAGTTAAAACGTTCTGTGACTGTCACCCATCTACCAACTTCAAATCAGAGTTCAAAGAGAACTCAAAATTCTATTTTCTCAGTATCTTGTTGAAACGGAGAGCAGATGGTTCTCTTCAGAGACCAATTTATAGGAAGCCTACATGAAATGGACAATACTTGAATTTCCATAGGTGGATGCCTGTTGACAGGAAAAGAAATCTGATCCATTCTTTATCTTCAAGAATGAGAAGAATCTGCACGAGTGATACTATCGACGATGAATTAGACAAACTACGAAAGATCCACATGCAAACTGGATACCCATCCAGATTTGTTGAGAAGAAGTTGAAATCAAAGCAGAATACGGAGTAAGTACTCACAGTTCCAAAGAAGACCTTGTCTATGAACGTTGGCTTCAAAGGCGATACGGCAGCAGAGAATCTGGAGAATCGGCTGTCCAGATCACTGAAGAGGACATTCTTCTCTGCAAAGCTGCAGATCAGCTTCTCTAGTCAGTAACTGGTTCTAGAGTGCGTCAACGATAAGTTTCCACTTTGAGCCACCACATTGTGTGTCTATAAATTTACTTACTCCTCTGGAGCTGGTTATGTAGGCCGCACATAGCTGAGACTTTCCAGACCTGTCTCTGAGCACTATCCTGCACGGTTGTCGAGGGGAGAAGGTAAAGCAATCAACAGTTCAATTCTTGAACTCTAGACATATAACTCGACCAGAGTCCTCCTTCAGTGTTATTTATAAAGTCAAATAGGATAGTTCAGTAAGAGTACACCTTCGACAGTTGTGCATAGTGGAAGCACTGGCAGTTCATCAATTCAAACCTAATCTCTGCGTACAAAAGAAGTATGTTCAATCTCTTATCTAAGACTATGGTCTTAAAACTTTCACAGCTCTTTATCGATTTCATTCTAATTAATTAGTTTAGTATTATCACCTTCATTATGACCCTTGTCTCATTCTTCAACTCCTATACATCTATCTGTCAAGTGAATATTCAATATTCTTATTTCTCATATACCAACAACTTTCACCCTGGGAGTACTGGACAGTTGTATAGGACTCTTAGCGACGCGCACCCACGACCCCACCAGGGATCGAACCCGCGACCGTCAGGTTCCTTGGCCAGCATGTTACCATTGAGCTACTGGGTTAGAATTCAATGGTCCATGTTTCCAACTTCTGTTAGCTCACGAAACAGCTGTCCAGTGCTCCAAGATTTCCTTTATTCCTCTAATTGATGTCAGTCTATGATGAATAACAACTTGAAATATTTTCAAATCCCCACAACTCCCTCAAAATTCAATTTTTACCCTGCCAAACACCCTTTACCTTCCTCGTTATTTCCACTATCTAAAAGATTATTATGCAACTAATTTCCATTCCTGGTTCCAGTTTATTTTACTAGTAGGTCAATGATACAATTATACCTTATTGTTTAGTAACAGACTGTTATATGCTTATGATATATATCTATATACTATTGTGCAGTTTTAGAAAATGATATCGTAGAAAAGGAAGACTTTCTTATCTGAATTATCTCTTCTTTTCTTTATAACATATTGTGATTGACAGAGTAGAATTGGCTGTTCATTTCAATGACTAATGTGTGTAGATATCAAACTTCAACAACCTTTGAACATAAAATAATGAACAGTTCAATGTGGGGTGTAAAAGGACAGATTGAGTGAAATTAGTAAAGTTTATACAAACCACATAACTACTGACAATGTACTAAGTAGCGTATATGGCATAACCTTAGATGATGACAACAGATTACCACTTTTCTTCTCTTTTTTTTTTAAAGTCTCTTTTACTCCTGGGAATTGAACAATAAAAAAATTTGTCTATTGTTAAAGATATTACACCCTGGTCAAAATGTACTTTTGGTGTTAGTAACATGTGTGGTAAACACACTGTCATTTTTTTATTTGCAAAACACACAGAAACGTTTAAAATTCCATCAACCTACTTTATGAGAAATAGTAAACCGGAAATTCTAGTCTAAATTGTTTGGGAAAAAGATTTTCTACGGCTGATTCTCTAAAATGTGGGTTTGTGTACTTTTTAAGTTCATCTATGTGGCTTTCCACGATTGGTAGAATTAATATGCATACATATTTGGTTGTGTGTGGACTGGATCATACAGCAAACGGTGAGGAGCGAGAAGAGAGGGATACGCTGGACCGAGGAAAAACACCTGGAAGATTTGGATTTCGCCTATGACTTGTGTCTAACGTCACACAAAATTGAAGATCTACAAGCAAAAACTAACAAGTTGACAGAAAAGGCAGGGCAGCAAAAGAAGACGAGACTTCAAGTGAACGTAGAGAAGACAGAGGTGATGAAGATACCCGACCAATAACAGAATCAACATCAATGGGAGAAACCTAAAGGAAGTAGTCTCTTTTGCCTGTCTAGGCAGAGCAGCATCGTTTCAACTACAGGCGACACAGGGACAGACGAGGACATCAAAGCCAGGATCGAGGAAGCAAGACAGGCTTTCATTAACCTGAAAACAGTGTGGAGATCTACACTCATCATAAACAACATCCTAATTTTTGACACTAATTCAGTCAAGTTATTGCTTCTACGTGTTGGTTCAGAAACTCGTCGTGTCACGAAAAGCATTTGCAACAAACTACAGACATATACCACATCAGCAGCTGCCACCTTGGGTCACTCGTTACTGAAGCTCAGATGGCCAGAAGAATAAGCAACAAGGAAATCTGACCTAGCAGCGAACCAACCAAGAAGCCATTCCCCCAAAAAATATGCAGAAGAAAGTGGAGATGGATTGGGGATGCACTAAGAAGACCATTCGGGGACATCACGTTCCAGGCCAGGCACTCGAGTGGAACCCAAAGGGGAAACGGCGAGTTGTGCGTCCGAGGCGAGGGTGACATGCAGGAGATCGTGTGAGGAAGAAATGAGAGCTTGTGGGCAGTGGTGGAGCCAGGTTGAAAAGATTACAGAGAAGAGAGTGGAATGGAGACGTGCTACTGAAGTCGTATGTCCTAGTCGGAACCCAGGGACAAATAATAATAATATTTGGTTGTGTGGTGAACCGCTAGGTTATCATTTGATTATCTGAGATAGACGTATTTTGGTAGACTGGAATTTATACTGGGTAATGACTGAAGGTGAGATGAAGTTCTGGACCGCTGCCGTAGCTTAGTTGGTAGAGAACCTGGCCGGTAACCCTGTGGTTGACGGTTCGAATCCTGTCGCTGTCCAGATTTTCATCTCACCTTCAATGATCACCTAGTATGAACCATTAGGTGTTTTATTTTAGCTGAAGATAAGGTTTAAGGCAGAATCTGGATGATACTAACAAAAAAAATTCATTGTGATTGCAAATAGTTTTACTGACCCCAAGGTTGCTGGGTCTTTGTGTACCAAGCAATGTGGCTTTTGGTTTCACGCACCAGTTTGTCTGTATGGTGATTCAACTTTGAGACAGATGACGAAATTCTTTAATAGAGTTAATCGTAATAATCATTACTTTCTTTGGAGTGACTTTAAAGGCCAACTCAACATTTACTGTAATAACTAATTAGACCTAGCTATTTTATGAAAATCAAGCTCCTGGGTCAGAGTCTAACATTGGAAATGTGAACCATTGGATTCCGACTCAGTGACTAGTTCATTGGTAACTTGCTCACTACGAAACCTCGAGATATGGAGTTAAGTCCCTAGAGAGGTATGCCCTGCTGAGCGGTGCCAGTGGGATGTCAGTCCGTGACAAAAGCCACCTTGAAACTATCCAACTACCGTGGTGTTTTTCAACTCCCAGTGATTTGACAAAAACGCAAGAGTTTCATGAAAGAACCATATTTAGGAGCTAAATCAGTATGGAATTCTCTGAGATATTCTTGGTCCTGGCGTTTGTCGTCAGAATCATCTACTTTACCTTATTCGTGTATGAATAAGACATTGAATGATTCCAGTTTTGAGGTTTGTTCTTCACCAAGAAGAACCTATCAACAAGATAGAGGTGAGAACAGTTGCATTAGCCTAAAGATGTCTGAAAAACTGTCAACAAACTCATTCATTCCTCCGGTATCAACCTGATAATCTGAAGGATTCCATGCACAAAGAATTTAATTCCAAGAACTGTCAACATCACTAATTTGGTCAATCCAGTCGTCGAATACGTCAAAGAATTTATAAGTGCCAACGTATCGTTAAAAGACAAGACATACTGTCACTAATATCGATACATGTTGGTAAGGACAGCAACAACTTCAACTGGAACAACATGGAGATACTATAACAGGCAAGCTCTAAAACTGCAAAAGAATTCCTGGAAGTATAATGCTCCAGTTAAAAAGAAATCGACTGACACTTGGATTGCTAAGAAGGGACCAGTTAACATGAAACCAATGAAGCAACTCAATAATAGGACATGAGATAGATGGCATAGGTCAAATCATTAGGCTAATAATATTCCTTCCTTTCAGTGTAACCAGAAAATCACTTAGGATGCTACTGTCAGCATGTGATAGGAGAATCACTTCTACTCAAAATCCACTAATCCTCATAGTTGGTAAATATCTTGAAAGAACTACAGTCTATTTGATTGCTAATGGGGGAATCCAGGATGCTCTTTTTTTTTATATTTACGTCGAACAGCTCGATCCTGTTTGAAGTCATCTAGTTTGATAATGAAACGCTCAAGAACAGACTTTGACCAATGAGTACTGAATATTTATCATTGTCTAATCTCTTTATATCTGACTTGTCTTCAAATGTCATCAAAATTACTAAATACACTTTTGAAAATTCCCTAATTCCTATCCTCCATTTCTCCTAGATTCATGAAATCGTCTTTACAACGAAAAAAACAAAATGTTTCACTTTATATTCACTAAAAAACTGAGCAGCGTTAGGCACACTGATGCTTAAAGTTCAATTATCAGTGGGTTTTATTTCAAACTAGTAAGCATAGATTGTATTCAAATTGCATTTTTCTCTAAGAAATCTAGACAAAATTTATTTTCACATGAAATCGAATAACTAGAATCTTTCCTCAGTTAGTTTCATAGGACTTGATAACACTTTTTCCGAAGGGAGGAAATTGAACATTGAAAGTCTAGATTCTTCAAATAAAGTTATACTACATACCAGACTGCAAACATGTGCTACTGATGAGTGTTGACAAGAGTAAAAAGTAGGTGTAGAACACTCACCCACGGTTATCTCAGATAGTCAAACTGATAGTCACTGCGTATTTGAGTCATTTTACCTCACCTGTGTGGCTTGATCAACCACACCCATTTGTTGTCGCCTATTCATATCTTCAGTCAGTCAATCAGTAGAAAGTCATTAGGAACAAGGAAAAGACAGCAAAACGAACAGTAGAATGCTCCATGATGATCAGGATGGAAGTAATGTATAGTTACATCTGTACAGGTAAGTACGATTCTGAACTATATTGCTCAAGTTTTAGCCAATTATTTCGGTTGTCACACAGACTCTAAAGTGGATGTCCACATTTCGCGTCCAGTGCTAAAACCGGCAGTCAGAAACTTCATGCGGTGACGTCATATTTTAGTCTGGCCGCCTGTAACCTTGTTCAACCCTAACCCTATTTCAGCTAACAACGTGCAACCAAGCAGACAGTGAGTTGGGCATGAGCAACACATGAGCCGATGAAAGATCAGCCAACTTTTATGTCCTATCTAACTCTCTCTACCTGACTCCTCTTTGCTCATTTGGTAGTCTCACAAAACGACGCTAAGGAGTCAGTGGTGGTAGAGCACCTAAACGTACTCATGTCCTCCCCCCTTAGTAACCATGTTTTCGTACTGTAGCTCAATACAGTCGATCCTTAGCAGGAAATTGGATATCTCGCCGGCATTATGGATGGTACAGGTTGGCCAAAGCTAACTTGCTAGTCATATTCAAAATTATCTGTGGTATCAATCAATCCAAAGTTTTGACTATGATTTTTACATGATTCCTGCATTTTTGATAGCTTGTGAGTATGCACCAAAATGATGTGTGTCCAGTGGACAAACTGTGGAGGCGATAACTACTGAATTCAAGTCAACTGATACAAACTTTAAGGCAACCTATGCGGGGTAAACCAGTAAATGAAAAATTAAAAAGATTTACTATAATTCAACTCAATTCAAGCCTATATAATAGGCTATAAGCCACACATGTTGTGTGAAACCCAGGCCAAATTGTGACTGAAGGGTTTTTAGACCCAGTACTCACCGCTTGAGGGGTAGTTTCTCAATCCAACAAGCCGAATCTCCATTTTTAGCAAATACACGAAAAAGCCGCTATTGATGATCTCTTGGCTTCATAACCAAGTCAGAGTGATCTAAACACGTGACGGTGGTTTCACCTTTATTTAGTATCCACCTCATCAGCCGTCTGTATTCTCAAATTATTTAAGACAGCTCATCCAGATATTGACCTTGGAGAAAGATGCCAGGTATATAATCAGTTGAATAGTTCCAGAAGTGGATGGAATCAATATCTGATACTCAAAAAATCCATTTTTAACTGACAGTCTGGTGTATATGGTGATAAGCATTCTCTTTTGATCTTATGTTCCAGAAAGATTTGTGTTAAACACGACAAAACAACAAAAAGTAGAACAGATTCACTATATATCAAGCATACTAGGGGAATTGGTCCCCCATAGAATCATGAATTCACACCTCCACCGCTTTCAGGTTTCCACTGGTTTTGCAGCTAACACTGAAGGGTGATGAACACTTCGGAGTTCTGCTTGTTGTCTACCGTATATGTTAACCTTGTTTCCCGGAAACTAGTTGACTACTTTGTATCATTCAGTTGGGTGTGGTGGGGTCGTTCAACTTATATGGCAGCTAGGTAAAACACTCAGATTATTGAGAACGAAACCTCTTTTGAAGCATAAATTCGGGTTCAAAGGCGACTTAATTAAAGATGTGTTGACATAGATCCCGCCTATGTATATTTTATACAAGAATACTACCTTCATTTAAGCGATGTTGGGATATCAATTTGAACAACCCACTTTGATCTAACGTGAAACTCCTCTAAAAAATGCTTTCGATGAAGATGGTGAAATATTAACTGTAGAAACATTTGACTCATAGAACAATATACACAACTTAGAATCCTTACCGTTCCATACTTTCAGTTAAAATTTTTGCCTGTGTCATCAATCAGTACTTCTCTAACAGACGATATGTGTGCAGAAGTTTACTGAGGTACTCAAGTTGCAAATACTGCCCGTGAATGTGTTATCCAGTATCATAAAAACGTTGTACTAATCGATGCGTTGTAGTGCGACTATGTACGGGAATGCTTTAAAATAGCTGTTGATCGAAGAGCACATCTCTGAAGTGTTTGTTGGATCACATAAATGCTCAGCAGATCACATATGAAATCCCAGTTTACTAAGATTTTCATGTAGGAATGAAATCAGTTCATGTTGAAGGTGACCACTTCTCTTACGTGGGAGATTGTATCAGCCGTGATGGGTCATTGACTGACGAAATATCTGCACGAGTGAAAAAAAACTGGATTATCTTTCTCCAAAATCTGTGACAACGTCGTAATATCCGATTTTTTATTAAGGTTTCAGTGTGCTGCACTGCAGTTCACTCGGTTCTGCTACATGACTGCGAAATATGATCATTAAAGGTAGACGACATTAGAATTTGACTACTTTCACCTTCGTAGCATAGACAGGGTCTCATGCTGTCCCCACATCAATAACCCAGAAGTCAGGTGTAGAGTTTTAGAGAGAAGAGAAAAGTTTTAAATGAATTTATGAACCTTCATCAACTCAGGTATCTAAGACATGTGTTATGACATGGCCAGTAACAGTCTACCTCGTCGACCAATGTTAGCTGACGTAGGTTCAGGCTGGTCCTGTGTTGATATTGATAATGATGATCATGGTTACGCTGATAATGCTGTCTATTTCTAAGTACTGACCAAAGTCTATCAATCATCCTGTGATTTGACCACCAAACTAGGAGATTCATCGCGACGTACTTAGATGGATATTAGTTAATCGGAGACAACCAGTAGGAAACTCTGGACCTGGCGGTTTCGAATCCAAGGGGGGACATCGGATACGCGTTGATGATGAGCGTCAACGAGCATGAGACCTATGCCTCTAATTCAGTAACCTTAAACTGCCTGCCTCTCATGAATGTCATGTTACAATGCTCTGAGTACTCACTGTCTTTACATTTGAAACTTCAGGGTTTATAGGGGGAAGATGAGTGAAGTCAGTCTGCTGCTGCGAAGAGAAATCCTCCTTTGTTATCCCCTTCATTATGTATGAATTCAATTTCATCTGCATAGATCAAGTGATCGGAAAAAAGCCAAGAATACCGGACCAACAAATTAGCTATACCTTCGTTGTAATATTACCATGATAACTGCTGTGGTGATAGTGGTGATGGTGGTGGCTTGACTTGCTTTAGAATGTTTCAGATGCATGTCGTCCACTTTGGTTTACCTTTATATAGCTTATACAGAAGCAAAACAGTAAAACACCTAAACACAGTAGGATTTTATTAAGTCAGGTGAAAAGTGGAAATCGTGAATCTCAGTATTACTGGTCGTATTATTTTATTCGTTTTAAAAGTCATTGTATCACTTATGACTGAATTGATAACATTTTTGCATAGTTTGCTTGGTTGTAGAGTTTTTGATTGATCCGTCATCCGTTTCTGTATGACCTATATTTCGGAAAAAAACTGCATGTTAAATGAAACCAACTGTTGTGCATTACCTAATATTTTGTGCTTGAAATCAATAGTTTCATTTTTACAAACTATGGTACATTGTGGTCAGATTAGTTTCGGAAACAGATGAATCAGGTCGCTTAAAATATGGACGGGCGATAAACAGCAGACTTTGTATTCTGTGGGTTGGGTGGATCGAATTTCATCATTCATCGTGTGATTGGGCAAGTGTATTCTCGACCAATCAGTTGCAAGGTCATCATTAAGACTGAGTAGACAGAATCACGTGAATCAAACAGCTACAACGAGGCAGTTATACCAGGTTTTCTGCTTCCAGTGACCTAACGTGTAAGACATGCAATAGAAACTGTATACTTTTAAAGATTGTGAATTTACAATGATACATAAATGCACGAGTAGTTTTCCCAAGCTAAACCAACCTTTTCACACATCAAAACTTGATAAGTAGCTATACCAACTAAGGTTGAAGATTCATATGGGAAGTGGTGGTTGTGGAGGTGGATTAATTTCACAGTAATCTTTACCATGGATGGATATCAGCCGGAGAACTGTTGGAAACTTGGGCACACTGGGTGGCTGTTTCGGTTTTTTTCGTTCACCTCAATAGTGCTCACTCATGACCTCAAGAGCAAATAAACCACACATAGAAATTCATCGGTTTTATGTGTCCACACATACACACAATGAGCAAGTTAGCAGAAAAACACATGCCCAAGTCACCTTAGTTGGTGAAGCTTCACAACCTCATTGAATACATTCCTTTCCTTGCCTATTACCCTTCACCTGACCTCAACATCCCTCACAAAGTGATTTCACTAGTCACCAGCAACAAGATTGAAACCCAGTAATTGTTTCATGTCTTCTACTTTAACAGTCATGTCTCACAGCCTTTTAACAGGAGAGGATGGATTGCAGCGCAGTATACTTGTCCTCTAACACGAAGTCGGATACCTCGCCAATCGACACCACATGTAACCTAAATTAGCAAATTCCAAACGGGCATTTTGCATCCAATCGGGTTGATGCAACTCCCCAAGTAAGTGAAATGGTCGACACATTCCACTGCTTCATTCTCTACCATCACACTTGGAGTCGTCGTAGACTAGTCTTGAAGCATCATGTTACATTTGACAGGTGCCGACGAAACTCATATCAAACATACTCAGATTTCTATTGGACGCGTTCACAAAAACCTGAAGTTTGTCACTGTCTACTGGAGTATATCAATCTCTGTGAAGTCAAATATATATAAGGTTATACCCATTAATACATCTCTCACAAGAACGGTGACAGTGGGGATCCCTGATGGACACCACTAGTTGTTGTGGTTTCACATGATAACTCTCAGCGAACCGTTGCATGGCTTCCTGAGCTCGAGGAGAAAGGTTCGATTAGCTCTATGTACTTCCTCGTTGCTCCCATTCACAGGTATATGCTGGAGTCAAATGCAGCCTTCGGGTCAAGAGCGACCTAGCTTGTAAACGTAAAATCTCGCTGCAGGCATATTATTCTTCAGCCACCAATATCAATTTATGTTGACAACTACCTTAAACTGTAGAATGGCTCATCACCCAAAACACCACTGATCTAAACAACCGTGTGACTAAGAACCGATTGCATGTACAGTATGATTGTAATAGGATCGGATTGTAAATTTAACCAATAGATTGTATCTATCAAAGTTAATGAGATGTTGAATGGCATTTCACCTAGGATTAAAAGTTTTTATTCCACGTAGTTATTAAAACAAATCGGAAAGCTGTCGGATATTGGCAAATTTTTTTGTCTTGTCTTCATTTTCATTGGGCCGTGGGAACAACCAATCAAATCATTCACCTAAAATGAAATAGTCTGAACCAACAATCAAGTTAACTAAACATAAAAAGGACTGGAATTTAGTGTCATTTCTGATGGTTCAAGCGGTTTTTTTACACGCATGTCGAACTTTTGATTTTAATGAGAAAATGGAGTAAATTTAAACCTAACGTACACATCGATTAATTAAGCGTTAAAGTTCATACTAATACAATTCGCTTAAGTAGAGTAGAATGAAGTGAACTATGTTCAATCTACAGTGCAAATGATGTTTAATTGCTTCAATTAATGGATATCATCAAACCACCTACGCATACACACATACACGCACACACTGAAAGATAAATACACTTGTATTCAATTATTATTAGTATGATGAATGCGCACATACACACACACTTATTGATGCACAAATACACAAGTAGTCAAAAGCACAAGACTAGGTTAAGTACGTTAACAGTTGAAGACTCGACTGGAAGCATATCATATTTGGAGGCACATATGTTCTCTTCTGTTCTGTCTATACACTACTACTACTACTAGTAGTAGTAAAACTCCTAGCACATGTGTAAGTGCATATTAAGTCATGTGATTGAAAATGTTACTCAATTTATATGCTCATACAACATTACAAAAGTGTACAATCATAATTTTAATTATTGTTATACTAATTACAAAATTTATACACAGTGACAATTGAACAAATTCACATTTCAATACAGTATATTTAAAAAGGAAATGCAGATTTCATTCTCCCTTAAATAAATAAATATTACGCAATTCAGAAAGGAATAATTATATTCTTGGATTCTCTACCTGAACATATAGCTTCAAGTGAGTATCACAATTTTGTTTGTATAGTCTACTTTGTCAAAAGAAAACGGATAAATTAATCATGAAAAGTCTTATGATTCAGAAAGTTGTTCAGATGATGACGTTAGATGTTAGTTATTAGCTTTGGTACCTAGCGGCATTCATCAACAACTTATGGATGCAAGTGTTTTTTTAGGGATTCGAGAGCTTACCGTTCCGTTCTGATGTCAGCATTTTTAATGAGAAGCTATCCAGACTAAAACTCTGTGTGTATGTGTGTGTGTGTGTGAGTGATAGGTGACCAGTTTGTAAATCACTTGAAAATGACAACGGTACAAACACTGTGGTCTGGTTTTTTCTCAGCTAACTGTGAAAAATAGTCAACAGTGCTGTCTAAATGCTGATATAGTCCGATAGCAATGGAATATTAAGACATCGAGTATTGAACTTGATTACAGGACTTTCTACTCGTTTGGGTAGAGAAGAACCGCTTAGGTGTCTGACGAGTCAACATCCCCAGTAGTGATTGTTTGTTTATTCAATTCACGGTGTGTCAATCGATAAAGGATTGCTGAACCTTTTCTCATGGTTTCTGCTGATATTTGACGCATAAAAGTCAGAAGTAGAGAAGTCTCGTAATTTCGAAATACACTTAGTATTTGATTGGCTGGAAGTAGTCTACGACAATCTGTTCTCAGAGTAAGCTTTATGCTTGTTGACACTCGTCGGTAATGTAGTGTGGCCTATTTAAAGCTGGTTCGTCGTATTGTGGGGCTTTTGAAATGGCATGTTGTGGTTGAATCATTCATCCAGATGAATGTAAAAAATCAAGGAACGGCAAGACTGAAAGGAGGTTATCACTAATTTAGTTACCAGAAGTTATTTTATATTCTAGAAGTTTGTTCACGATAGTGTTAAGAAGAACTTGAAGCTCCTAAGTTTATTTTCTTTAGTCTTTAGTCTTCCAGTTGACAATCTCATCCAAAAAATATACAGGGAGTTGCTATTTCATATGAGATTTGTTTACTTGATGTAGCACACGGTGAGTGGTGCAGTTTTATTTACTTGAGGACCTTTCCACTATATAAACTATTGCTCATAACCATATCAAACTAAGTAATCAAACAACTTTCAGCATCTGACGTTTATACTCGTATCGTCTTATATTGTCTGTTTTTACAGGCAAGAAACTTCTCCAAATCTCTGGTATAGGTGATGCATGATTCCTACTGTACGTGTTGGGTGTAATATAAATGTTGACTCAGAACGCACTCATAGAACTAAGCAGTTGAAAGATGAGATCATGTTAGGTGTACAGTTGTGCCTGACCTGCACAGTTTTCAAGTTTCCGGAAAAAAAAATACGTAGACAAACAGAAGGAGTAGCGATTGGATCACCGATACCCCCAGTCGTAGGAGATATATATTTATGGATAGTTTTAGGATAACATGACTATACAAATGTTTAGTCCTGCACCAAAAATATGGTGGCGATATGTGGATGACACATTTACCACTGTGTTGAAATCGGAGAATATCGACGGTTCCCTCATGCATATAAACTCAGTAGTAGATGCAACTCAATTCACTTACGAGATAGAAAATAAACAAGGAGAATCACCTATGTTAGATTGTAGGATAAAATGAAGGACAGACGGTGGTTTGGATACTACCGTCTACAGAAAACTGATACATTCTAACGGGTATCTAGACTTCAAGTCATCTCATCCAATGTCAGTCAGTTAAGGCGGGTTTAGTCAAATGTATAAGTGAAACAGCTAGAAAACTGACTAGTCAGTTCAAAGACCTAAACAAGGGACTGAAGCACATAAAAGAAGCACTAACAGTTAGTAATTATGCTCTACAGTTTGTTCGAACACACAAAAAACGAAATGATCAAAGTAACATGATTACGAAGAATAACGACAACATGAGTAGAAACGAGTTCATAGCCTCCATTGTGTTACCCTATGAAGAAGGAACATCAGAAACTTTACATAGGATCCTCAACAAGGCTGGACTTAGGGTGGCATTCAAGCCTACAAACTCACTCAGACATTAGCTTTGTTGGTTCAAGGATGAGATAGATCCAGTTAAGCAAAATCATTTAATCAGCCAAATTCCATGTAATGACTGTGAGGTCAAGTACATAGGTCAAACTAGCCGATTGGGGTCTGTTAGATTATTCGAACATGGGAATGTAGCTAAATGTAGAATGACAGAACTGAATAAGATCAGTAATCTAGAAAAGTACTCAGGTATTGCAGTGTATGAATCAACATACAACCGCATAACACACTGGGTGGGATAAAGCCACTGTACTCAAGTTCAGTATAATTAGGTGAAGGGAGAGAGAGGGATTATTGAATCTTTGTTCATTGAATCAACACCCAATATGTTTGATAGAAGTGACGCAATACGCATACCACAGATATGAAGAAGTTTACTACCAATAAAAAAAAGAATATGAGATGGGTGGCAGAACTAAAAAATGATCAAATGATCACATTGATATGATTTTATGAGCAATGATAATTTATGCTCGAAACGTCATCAGATAAACAATACTGTATCAGTGTAGGCTGCATATTAAATAAACATATTTAACATGAAATTGTGCCCAAGTTTAACCAAACGGTTCTGGGCTTTACCCCTAGTGAGGATGTGGATACACATTGCTGAGGAGCCGGCAAACTGGAATGAAATAGCTTTTCAGTGCTTCCAGTTCTTTTCTGGTTCTTCTGGTGACATTAACCCGTGATAAGGATTACTTTGCTATCCACCAATTCTCTAGAAACCTTAAAATAAACAGTGATATGTTTGCAACAATAAATAACTAACAATGTTGTCTTCAGAAAGAGTAATGCACATAAAGATTAATGACGAGTTTTCATAAGCTAAGATAAAGCACTATCTTGAAAGTAGGAACAGTTAGAACCCAGTAGATTCCTTGATATTGTGCAGAGAAGTTCACTTTTCCCTATTTTCACCGTACGATACTCGTGATGCTTTTTGGTTTGCATTCACACGATCCTTTCAAGACTAACAACTGAGTTTCAGGCGCACTACCAATCCTAGGCTTCTCACCAACTGCCTCCAACCAACTAATGGTTAACGTTAGTTTGAAAAAGGCACTGAAGACACCTTGATTCTAGATTAGTGTAGTCCGCATGAAAATGGCATCAGGAAACGTATCATACTGTGAGTAGCAACTAATATTGAAGGAGAATCATGCAATCTGATTAGTTCCTAACAGTCACTTCAGACGAACAGGTATATACTTAAATTTAGAGATGAATAGACATCTACTGTCAAATGTCTGTCAGTTCAGACAAATACGATAGAGAAGAGAAGTTATAAACCTTTTATACTAGGGTGTATTGCTGAAGTGAAATGGATGGATATTTTGGTCAACTGGAACACAGCTGTAGTATAAAATTTTTATCAGCCGAAGAAATGAACATGTCTTGTTGACTATAGCACCTGGAGGTTCTAAGTTCGATCGCTGGTGAAGTCATGAGTGCGTACTGCTGAGGACTCCCATACTAGTACGAAATAGCTGTCCCGGGCTCCCGGCTTTCCATTGTTTCTCCAACTGATGTCAGTCCATGATGAGTATGAACTCGACATTAATAAATAAATCCCCACAAACCTCCAACTTGAAAAACGTCTGACTTGCCTCTGTTTATAGCATGGCATTTAACAGAAAAAAGTGAAGGATCAATGCAGGAGGTGATAATGGAGGCGGTTACATATAAAAATAGCTGGTTGTGTTAAATAACCAGGGTATTCCAAAAGCTTTATTCAGTCTTCTACAGTCACTTGGTCTACTGTCTGGAAACTGCTTGTGTAATGCTGTGTAATACAGGTGAGTATTTCTGTCTCAGGCTGTTGGTTATCAGTGGAATGCAGAACGCGCGTTTCGTCTCGTTTATGGCCCTTCAGCTGCACCCCAGTGGGTGATAATTGAAGGCGAAATCAAAAACTGCACCACGGCTGGATTTTTATCTCACCTTCAACCATCACCTAGTATAAACACTAGTCTGCCAAACTACGGCTATCTCAGATAGTCAAATGTTAATGAGAACGGTTGTATTCCGACTGGAACTTTAACCTGGCCCCAGTGCTTCAGAAACCACGGCATTATAAAAATAGGACGAAAAGTACATCCCTTATTCAACCATTAGCCGCCACCAAGGTGATTATAACGTGATAAATCCTTAGGTATCCACAAAGGAACCTATCTGCCAACAAAGGTCAAGGTATTTGATCCAATACAACAATTGGAAATTAAATGTATCAGTAAATAATAATGACCTGTACTCGTTGCACAAAAAGTGGCCATCATGCCTCAGCGGCCCAATGACTGAAGTCTTATCGTTTGAAGCGATGGGTGTCAGGTTTCAGTCACAGTTCTAACAGCACTAACTGGTGTATAGGTACATCTAGCTGACAAGTCCTAAGAAGGACAGAATACACTTCCTGGATTCCACCATTAGCCACTGAGTAAATTACAGTCTTATCATTTTATTGCTTGTACGATAGATACACAGTGAAAACAACTCATAGTAAATGGATAGAATGAGCACAACAGCTAACAAACAAAACAAACACATATGAACAAAAATCGTTAACTTTCTACAGCATCATTCTATTTTGGAAATGAGAAAAATTATGAAAACTTGAAATTTTTCATACAAACAATAAAATTGTTTTGTTCCATAACCGTTTGTCAGTTGAGGCTAGTATTTCATCATATGACAATAATTCTAGTAAACACTAATGAAAGTGATGATGACGGTAACAGTAACAATGAGGTGTTGGTGAATAGTTGAAAGTTGGTTTTAATGTTTCCCGGTTGGTGACAATCGACAGCTGACCCATCTGAATGTAGGTTTTGTATTTCTAGGTTCTCATCACCAAGGCGTATATGCAACCTTAATGGAGTCGATCTCTTCTTACAGACTCAAATCCATATCACTCAGTGTTATAGTCTGAGGAAGTTCAGCTGGGTCATTGACCTTTTGTAGGACTGGATTATATTTGTTGATTGGTCACTGGTTAACATGAATTGAAGTTGATGGTGATTAGGATTCTGTTAGCCTAGTGATCACACTGCCAAATGGTTGATGGAATTCAGTCAATATGAAATCACTCACTCTTCAAATGATCATGATGAATTATAACACATTTTCTGTTAGCCACTGGCTTTAATCGTGTAAAAAAGGTACCTTGATGAAAATATGGTAACTAAAGTTTTCTACTATTCATCAGAAATAATATACGATCAAGTAATTATTTATAATGACCTTGACTGTAATGTGATGGATAAAGACTAGCAATGGAAGCCAATTTCGTCATATTTAGGACTCATCAGACGTTGATCACTTCAGTCCAAATTAATCATGCGCGGGAAATAAAAATTCTTAATATAAAAGTATATTCGTTGCACAAAGGGTAACTGTTTTATAGTGGAAAACACTACAGTGTTTAAAGCGATAGTTTTTAGGTTCGAATCTCATTGATGCTGCCATCACTCATTGGGTTTTAGGCACATCCGGCTGATGAGTCCTAAACTGGACGAAACGCAGCTCCTACACTCTTTTGCCAGCCATTATCCATCATTAATATTAGAACCAACTTATCGGCTACATCTAGGCATCTGCACTGGAGCTCATATGCCCGAACAAGCTAATCACTTCGGCACAAACCAATGAACAACAAGTCCTAATGTTCTTCTTCCCCGTTGAGTAAACAGGTGATAAAAATCAACAATAAGTCTCATAATCGAATGATGTACAGAGGTCACTTACAATTTTTTATAACACTGTCTCCAGTCTTGGATATCCTGTAAGTAATCATCATCAGCATACAGCCGAAATCATGGGAATCCATTTAAAGGGATTTGGGTGTGTTAAAATGAAGATTGTACGGCCTCTTTCTTTACTCTGGTCATCCATAAAGTGTAAAGTAGCATGCGAAGATTATGTGAAGATAACCACTTAACTATACATCCTTGGTGGTGAGTACTCTTACAAGTGCACACATAACATAGCTATTCAGCCTTCTTGTTGATGAGTGTTATGCAACCTGTCAATTAAGAAACAACCTACTTTGACGTGCTCTCGGATTGGTGCACATATGTCTCGTTTTTCTGAATTGCTATCCAACCAATGGGTCATAAGTTAATTGACTGGTCTGACTGAAAAGTGTAGGGAAGTGAAACCGTCTTATTGAGGCCATCAAGAAGTCAGTGGCTGGAATCCATGCATGCTATAACTGAAAACCAATCAAGCGAGACGTCTTGAAATGGTATATTGGTTTAGGTATTCACGGTTAAACCAGCAGAAGGTGGGTTCGAGTCTCACCTCACTTACTAGCCTTCTGGGCTACCATACATTGGGTGTAGCCTACTGCCTGCTACATCGACTTGTACATAGTTGCTAGGGAGCAAGTTCAAGTTTGATTCGAATTTACACTATCATTTATTAGCGTTTTAATAACTTGAAAATTATTCACTACTACTACTGATCATGATGATAATAATAGTAATGACGAAAGTGCTGACAATATTTAATATAACAGAATACGGTATAGGTTTATTTCTCAGGCTATGAGTTACACTGCGTCTAGGGCGACTAAGTTACTCGGTTTCCTAAAATGCGGTATACTTTATGGGATTTAAATCCGGGATCTCCAACTTTTGTACCGAATGCTTAGGCCAACAAGATACGTCACCATGAACACATTTTCCAACCGAATATGCACTGAATTGTCTACTCAACTACAGGTGAATTTCGTTAGAGTTCTTACGTTTTAATGAGGTAGAAAAAAAGGCGAAGAAATTGTGAGGGGAACAAAATAACCAATTAAATGATCAGTTGAATTTATTCAACTACAGAATATAACTGAGGGCTTTCTTAGAGATGATTATTTACTGTAGAAATACATCATTCCAAGTTAGTACATTTCATAATAATGCTTAAAGTGGAAGTGTATAGATGAAAAATTGATATTCAAGGGGATTAGAGCGTAAACAGACAGAAGATTTCAAGTTGTTATTCAACGAAGACTGACATCAGTTGGAGGAACAAAGGAAACCTGGGAGCACTGGACAGCTGTTTCGTCCTAGTCGAAGCCTGATGGCCGTGAGGACAAATACTCAACGATGACATTGGGTGGCGGTTTGCGCTATATCGTGAGCTAACAGAAGTTGGAAATATGGAGCACTGGATTCTGACCCAGTGGCTCAATGGTAACGCGCTGGTCGCGGAACCTGAAGGTCGCGGGTTCGATCCCTGCTGGTGGGGTCGTGGGTGTGCACTGCTGAGGAGTCCCATACTAGGACGAAACAGCTGTCCAGTGCTCCCAGGTTTCCTTTGTTCCTCCAACTGATGTCAGTCTTCGATGAATAACAACTTGAAATATTTCCAAATCTCCACAACCCCCTCAGACAGAAGATTATTTAAAAATAATTTGGATAGTTTCGAAATTGACTAGGACTGTACATATTTACATCACAATACTGAACTATTGTTTGTTAGCATCTCAAGTACATGAAACCAGAAAACCAACACTTCTGCATCAAAATATCTCATGAATTGGTGTGATATTCGGTGTGATCACTGTTGGATTTCTTTCAATATATTCCTACTGCGATTGACACTGAACGATGAGGTAAACAGTCAACTGGTGTCTGCAACATATATCCTATCCAATTTAGTCGACTGATTTGGCTTTCTTACTTAACAGTTTTACACCTAACCTCAGTATTTCTCAACAGTTTAATGACAGTTGGGTTATTTAGTATAGCGTAAAGTGGTTGTACAGGAATATTTACTCAGTTCTCACAGATTTATCACCTTACATTTTCTACTTTTATTTGATGCAGAATTTTCTACTCGTCTGGAATAGGTGTTACATTATTCCATTTATGCACAGATTGGGTATCGACTGAATTGACGAGATTCGGTGGGGTCAGTGACTCTTAATAAGGCTAACTTCATATGCTGTGATAAGTTGACTGACCCCAATCAGATGGTTTGACCTATGTGCTCGAACTCACATATTATTTGATGGAATTCATTATTTTGCTTGATTTATTCAATAGAATCTCTCAACTGACAAAGTTTATCATTAAGGCTTGACAGCAAGTATAACCCTAAACTTACTGCGGCTTCCATGTAGAGAGTTTGGTATTATAAAGGTTTAGGTAGTTCAGTGTATGGAAAGGTTAATCACTGTATCATTGTCCATCGAAACAGCATTTCATCATGTCAGAAAAATAAAATCAGCGTATAACCTCATACACAAGTGCATCACTCCAAACTGCTACAACTCACAATAGTATATAAAGAACAGGTGGATAGAAAAACAGTGATGTCAAGATAGGCAAAAATGTACAGGGGGAGGGGAGAAGAAATTTGAAAACCTAGGTTAGTTGAAATGTTCAAAGTTCTAGAGACATCAAAGAGTGAATGTGTCTATGCCACTATGATTGATTTTCAGCCATGATACCAAAAGTTCCCAACCACTGATTTCTATCGTCTCGGGAACCCCAGGCAGTTAGTCAGCGCCTCCTCACAGGTAAGGACTTCACTAACTGGTGCCATTCCTTGGTCTCACCAACATGAATGTTCTTACGACCTAATCCAACTTTCACTAGAGTCACACAACGAGTTAGGTTCATTTAATGCATGTTCACAACTTCATCGACTGACTTGTCTTCCCTTTCTAGTCTATTTTGTCTTACCCCATTATTGCTTACATGGTGGTTTCACCTAACTCGAGAAATGCTACGAAGACACTTGTGATCAAAGACTTGCAATCGTCTCATATCTTCTACTTTCAATAGCAATGTCTCACATCCGTCTAACAGGACAGAACTAACTGAAGTGCAGTGTTAGATAGTCGGACATCACGCCAGTCGGCGCCACAGATGACTCATGTTGCCAAATACCTATGGGGTATTCTGCATCTGAGTCAAAAATTTTTCAACAACCTATATGTTCAAACTGCTACAACTTCTCAAGTAAGTGAAGTAGTTGACATATTCCACCGCTTCACTTCCTATCATTAAACTGGGAGTAGTTGCAGACCAGTCTTGGTGGATCATATTTCATTTGATAGGTGCGAAGGGTATGGTAAACATACTAAGACTTTTACTCGACGCGTCGCAGAGCAGTGTCATCCGGCATACTCCCTGTAAGGTTGAGTATCGTAAGGCTTACATCCATTAGTACATCTGTGACATCAAACATGTGCACAATAGGAATGATTCAATGCCGTTTCCGGATAATATATGGGAAAACATTGAAGCATGAGAAAGCAGTGGAACTATGGAAAGGAAATGACGAAGTTCCATTTTAGATTGTTTATTTGATGTAACACACACGGACACAGTATAACTTACTGGATGATGTTTTGAGCACAATTTACTACTCATCTTTATATCGACGTAATCATACGTCTTTCAAACTTCACTAGTTTGACAGTTCTTCATTGTTTTATCTTAAAGGCCGTAAACATTTTCGAAGATCTTCAATATGCAACGAATCATTCCTGTTACATGTGTTAGGTGCTGGTTGCTTTAATGAATAAAGATTCTGTGACCAATCTCTCCCTCCACTTAGCTAGGTATATTAGATTTTAGAACTATTACTCTACTATACCCACTCCATAGTATGATTATAGGTCAGTGTATGCAGACCGATAGCCGATTGTTTTCTCTGAATTACTTATCTTAGTCCGGTCTACCATTGTATGTTTCACGAAATTCTCATGTTCTGCTATTCTAACTGACACATATTGGCTGCTTTGATCTATATACTTGACCTCACAATTATTGCACAGTACCTGATGAGTAAGGGTTTCTGAATTGGCTCTACTGCATCTTTTAGCCTACAAAGTTTCTTTCTAAGCGAGTTTGTGGCTTTAAATACCACCCTAATCCCAGCAGTGTTAAAAATTCTTTACATGGCAACACTACAGACGATTTGGACTCCCTCTTAGGCATGTTGGAATCATATTTACCATTACCACCTCCTCTCTTATCAGTCCTAATAAACGTTTTAATCAATTTCGGAGGATAGTTATTAGGAACTACTGTCTCTGTGGTGTATTTCATCTTCGTATTTAGGCTTTTCGATCCATTGGTCAAACTTACTTAGACATTTTATTCAGCTTATCTTGACAAATATATAAGCTGAGACGATATGAAATTCAAGCATCCGTTTGACTGTCTTAGTATCCCATCAACACTCTACTCTTTACTTTGCAATCCAACATAGGAGTAATTCTCCTTCTTCATTTTCTAATTCATAAGTCAATTGGATTGCACCTACTATCGTGGGCGAAAAAACTCTGGATGTGTTCTGATTTCAGCACAGAAAATGTATCATCTACATATTACTACCATCCTTTTAGGGTCGGTAGAAATATTTCTGATGCCATTTCTTCCCAACTGTCCATAAATATGTCGACTAAGATCGAGGATATCGGAGATTCCATCACTACTCCTTCTGTTTGTTCATAGATTTTGTCTTGAAATTTCAAAACCTTGGAAGTCAGACATAGCCTTATCCGTAGCATAATTTCTTCAATGGAAACTTTAGTTCTATCACTGTGTTCTTGGTCAGTTGTGAGTTCATTTCTGACTGCTTCAAGTGCCATATTACTTAGTATATTTGTATAGAGGCTCATCACATCATTATTGTTTATATTATTTGTCCCTTGGGTTCCTATTGGAACATACGAATTCGGTAGCATGTGTCCATTCCACTCTCTTCTCTGTAATCTTTTCAACCTGGCTCCACCACTGCCCATAAGCTCTCATTTTTTCCTCACACCATCTCCTCCATGTCACCCTCTCCTAGGACACCCAACTCGTCGTTTCCCATTTGGGTTCCACTCGACTACCTGGCCTGGCGTGTGATTTCCCCGAATGGTCTTCTCAGTGCATGCCCTATCTAATCCATCTCCATTTCTTTCTGCATATTTGTTCAGCGATAGGTTGTTGGTTGGTTTGTTGCTAGCTGGCCAGAGTTCCTTGTTGCTTATTCTTTCTGGCCATCTGAGATCCAGTAACGAGCATAGGCAGTTGTTGATGAATATCTATAGTTTGTTGGAAATGCACTACTTAACGCGCCAAGTTTCTGAAACACATAGGAGCACTGACTTGACGTTGGTATTGAAAATCCGGTTGTTATTCGCGCTTTGTGCTGACTGCAGAAGATCTCCACACTGTTTTCAGGTTAATGAAGGCCTGTCTTGCTTCCTCGATCCTGGCTTTGACGTCCTCGTCTGTCCCTGTGTCGCCTGTAGTTGAAACGATGCTTCTGTGCCTAGATAGGTGAAAGAGGCTACTTCCTTTAGGTTTTTCCCGTTGTTGGTGATTGGAGCTTGTTGTTGTTGTTGTTGTTGTTGTTGGTATTGGTTGGGTATCACCATCACCTCTGTCTTCTCTACGTTCACTTGAAGTCTCGTCTTCTTTCTCTGCCCTTCCTTTTCTGTCAACTTGTTAGTTTTTGCCTGTAGATCTTCAGTTTTGTGTGACATTAGACACATTATAACTGACTATTTTTTTCTCCCTTATCTAACGGTATATTATTTAGTGTGTTTCAATTCAATTGAATTGGTGAGCCCTGGATGCTGAGTGATTTCTAACAGAGCATAGTATTGTAGCTAAATATTTGGAGTAACTTTAAAAGCTACTCTAGCAACTGATGAAAGAACCAATCAAGTTTCTCTATTCTATGAGAAATTGTCATCCCAGTCAAAATACCGCAACCTGATTGGTTTTTTGACAGGTTGGCCTTTACAGTCGCCCAGTATTTCAATAACTCATATATTCGTGTCTTTCTAAAATCAACTATTAGGCTAATGAATTCTGATCAAAACGTTATCCAGTTAAATATGCCGTATCACTGTGTACCATATCACATAAACAATCTAATATGGAATTATACTCTACCACAGTGCTCATGTTTTTTCCCTCACATAAATGAGCAAGTTGTCTGACGACTTTGATATGATTATGAGATATATGTTGAGCTCGAAATATCATCTAGTGAATAGTACTGTATCATCACTGTATGTATGGGTGTGTATATCACATCAAATCAACTTATTTAATGTTGAATTACACCCAACTATTATGTTCTAGTTACAAGTTTACATTGACAAAACTACATCATTTTGCTGAATAATCCAATTATTAGAGTTAGACATTTCTGTCAATGTCAGTACTGGATTGAAGCCAAACATAAAACAAAAAATCAACATCAATCACTCACCAACAGGTAGTGAGTACGATTCTGTGATCAATAAATTCACCAGTGGTGTGCCAGAGAATTTATATTTATATATATGTGGAAGTAGTATTCATCATGGATTGACATCAGTTTGGGAACCATTGAAAATTTGGGAGCACTGGACAACTGTTTCGTCCTAGTATGGGACTCCTCAGCAGTACGACTTAGTGGCTGAATGGTTAATGCGTTTGCCGTGAAACCTAAAAGTCCCGAGTTCGATCCGTAGCCGGGTCGTGGGTGCGTACGGCTGAGGAGTTCCATACTGGGATGAAACAGCTTACCAGTGCTCCCAGATTCTCAATGGTTCCCCAACGGATGTCTGTCCATGATGAATACCACTTCTATCAAGCTTTATCTGAGATAAGCATTGATAATAAAATAATATGGTATAGATCAGTTGCTTGGCATCAATTTAGTTTGAGTTGTTACACCTGACATTAGCAATAGGGGAGGAAATTGCCAAAAGTGTTCTCAGCCATATCGCCTAGAGTTTGCAACTACTGGACTCCAACCAGGTAGGTCACATACTCCTAAAGGACCTAAGGACCTCAAGGACTGGGCACCTATAACCCTTTTCCAATCTTAGCCTACTTCAGCTAACATTATGCAACCAGTCACATTGTGAATAAGCAGGTTTGGCACATATCCCAGTTATCTGAGTTGATGAAGATTCACAACTCTGTAGACTGACTCTGCTCTTATCCTGAAAGTGTCACACCTTATTTTCACTCTACTGACGTGGTGGTACTATGGTCGAACGCCTGAAGTCTTCTCAAGCTCTCTACCTCTGGTGATTATGCTTCACAGAGATAGAGTAGAATACGGTGGAGCTATAAATCTCATTATTCAGTGAAAGCCGGATCAACCTTTTGGATCCGTGAGGAGATTCTTTCAGGCATTTACTCCGCAGAGCTGATCCGACTTCGAAAGTGAGTGAAGTGGTCAATGCGGTAACCCCTTTCCCTCTCTGTTATTAGACAGGACATCGGTGACGACGAGTCGTGAAGCAGCAGTTTACATCTGAGTGGCGAGAAACATATCCCAATCATTCTAAAATTCCTACTCAAGGTGTCCAGTAGACTCTACATCTTGTCAGCGTCTTCACCTAACACGACCATGTAGTCTGCGTATTCTAAAGCGACCAAGAATTCTCCTGTGATTAGATCAATCTCTATGATGTCTGGCGATGAAACCGAAACCTCCATAAGTACTTCTATGACGAAACTGGATGAAAATGATGAGAATGGACATCCTTGATTGACACCACTTGACGTACACAACCCATCTGAGAGTTCACTACAGGCAGGAACACGCCCACGAGTGTTCAAGTACAGAGCTTTCAACAGAGTGATGTACTTACTCGTCACCCTTTTCAGTAAGAGACGGTTCGATAAGACCTCTCAATCTATGCAGCCAAATGTCACCTTCAGGTAGGGAAATAAAGCCAGTGCTGGTCCCCAGTAGGTGTACTTATGTACCGTAATCTAAGTGGGTTGAATATTTGGTTAGTATATCCGCGGCCTTGTCTGAAACCTGCCTGGTTTTCTCTGGTTTACAGTCCTCGAGCTTTACTCAGGTATTTAATAGTTATACGACCTATAATGCTAATGGTTTACTAAGATTGTCCCTGCTGAGAATAAAACCCGGTACCCATGAGTTAAAACAAACCGATAGTATTGACTAGCAGACAGTGTAAGGAACCGTTATCTCTTAGGTAATAGGTGTTAGTTTGCACATAACGTAGAAATTTCCCACCATCCTTTGATAGTCCAAATTCACAGTCGGTTGACGTACCACTTACACCGATACCAAACTGTTGTACTCCATCACTGTGGTAGAATATAACTGTTTATTGATTTCTGCTTCTTGCGTGTAGCATACTGAGATATACAAATATGTAGTGAGCACCATTTCGAACACAATTCATTGTCGAGAATCATGTTGCATTTCAAGAGACAATAAGTTGTATCCCGAACGTGATCAGATAAATAATAATATTGTATCGCTTTGTGTTAGATAAAATGAACAGATAAACGTGGGATTTTCAAATACTAGAAATAAAGATAAGGGTTTCGTCCTAGCTAGCAGTCATCATCTAAATGTGCTGTTCAATTGAATACTATTTCGAAATCACACACAAGCACTTCAAATTCACCTGTAACTGCCTTAAAATGTTGGTGATTATTAGCATCAAGAAATTTTACAAGTGGATTAATTCTCGGAATAATCTAACATTCTTTATGTGGGATGTCTGTGTTACATATGACTACAGAAAAGCAGCCATCTGACACTTTAGTCTATCCATTTAATTGATAAGAAAAACTTTGAACTCAGTCACCCCCTACAAAACACTACTTAGATTGCAATCCATCACAAGTGTCTTTGTAGAATTACTTGCGTTTGATGGAATCCCCGTATGAGAGATGTTGAGGTCAAGGTAAGGTTACTCGGAAAGACAGACAGGCAAGTATTTGACAAGGTTGTGAATCTCAGTCGACTGAGATGACTTCGACGTGTGCTACAAACGCCGAGCCATCACCTGTCTTGATATCCAATGCTACGAAAGGCTGAGTTCGGCTGAAAGAGGGTTCAGGGTGGCAAGGCTAGGACGTGGCAACAGTCTATGAAGTGCTTGACAGTTGGTCTGAGCGTGTGGTGAGATGTTAACTACCTAGTTGTGGTCCCGGAGACAACAGGACTTTTGGTGACGTGAATGAAAATTGGTCACAGTGGTGTAACTCCATTCACTGTTTGACATTTTTTAAAGGTTGAATATTCTCCCTAACCGATATCCTCGAATTACTAATTCTCTCACACAACTTTGTCTACTGTGATATCTGTCACTTTCTATCCCACAACCCTCTTTCAACTTAATCCAGCTCTCCCTAGTGTAGCACTTTGAGGTAGGCTGTGGCTTGACGTACTCATCATATATCCAAGCCACCTTACTTGATGTAGGTCCACACAACCACATTCATCAACTTTCCTTCTTTCCCTGGAACTCTTCATCTGACCTCAATATCGGTCACATGGTGATGCAATATGGGCACCCCAATGAATGCACCTCTAAGTATAACGCAACTAAGTCTTGTTATGACTATATATGTTAGGTTGTGAGTCACACTCAGGGTATCAGTTCGTAAAATACTCACTACTCAGTGATCTAGACCAAAGTACCTGGTCCGGGTTCAAACTCAGGACCAGTTGCTTGAAATTAGACCATTTTATCTAATTACCCACATTTTCACTTCTGGCAAGTGAACAGGTATAACTTGTTATATTGATCTTAGTGACTAGTAGATGAATCCAGGACACACGTTTTGTCCTGTTTGGGACTCGTCAGCTGGGGTCTGAAGCAAAGGGTACTGGATTGGAGCCTCAATGGCAACAACATTACTCACTGGGGTGCAGGTACATCCAGCTGACGAGTCCCGAACAGGACAAAACGCGCGTTCTGGATTCCTCTGCTAGTCACCAAGATCAATGTAACACCTTGAATATCTGAAAGTGTTGAGGTATCCGCATAGGAGCCCATCTCCCAACAAAGGTCAAGCAATTCGGCTACGCATAGCAACGGGATATTATAAGTATTCTTACAGGTTATTACTCATTTTTATCGACGACTTCTAAATCCAGTTAGTAGACTGATGAAAAATGTTGGTTACCATGACTACCACGTTAAGTGAACTATAATACTCTAAATTGATGCTTAAACATTTATTGGTGGTTAATAAACATTTTATCTCCCTGAGAGACAGGAACTCTAGACAGTCAGCACCATAGTCACAAACCTAATCCGTAGGACTTGGTTAAGTATGTTCATATGTCAGTAGTCCTGAATAGCTGTCAAAGTCTCTCGATGAAGTATATGGTATATGGTAGTTGGCTTTGAGTCACTGAAAACTGTGGTCCATTGTGAAACGTATCTTGATTTTAGATAGTCGTCAGTAGGATCGATATACCTGACGCTCATTTCCACATTATCACGAAATTATTCCACCTTGAATATCTAGTTTATTATTTATTTTGAGAGTGTAAGATTAGTCGAAGATGTGTGTTGATAAGTGCATCACAAGCGAATTCATAGCTTGAAGTCTTTTTATTCATATTATCTACATAGAACACAGACTTGGTGAGATACAGGTACCAAGAGATGCTTCATACAAGACTGAGTAACACTGAGTGGAGATCACAAGGTGTAGAAAAAAGAGAGGATACAAAGACATAAATGGAATATTAACAGACACTGTTTCAAAGGTGCACCATAGGAATAATTTACCACATTAGATTTTCTTTTTATCATGATCACCATTAGTTTCGATACTGAACTCTTCCCCCACCATCCAGGGATTCGTAAGACACCTAGAGATACCAACTGAAGCAAACTATCCTTCATCCTATGATGTCACATTATACGCTGATCATCTCTTTGTGTTTTTTCAACTAGTTCAGGCCAAGCGAGCAGAATGTAGTGTAGGAGCCCTCAAAAAGATATATGTACAACTTGATCTGACTCAGTGAATGATAATCTCCCTCCTTGGATTAGAATCAGTCGGCTAAGCTATTTGAAGTCTGATGGAGAATATTTGTAGCGCTCAGGAGGATGATTTTGATGTTATGCTTTCTGAGCTGAATGGTTTAATCGTGAAACTTTCATCATCATCAGCAGAAAGTTCAGGAAAAAGTGAGCTGTAGGGTTTTTTCCAACAAACCAACCAAATACAAGGTTATCAGGGCAAGCCACTAAGCCATTTATTGATAAAACCCTATAGGTCATTTCTTCCTGGAGTTTGTCCTGCTGATGTTGTCTAGAATGACAATGAAAGCTTCACGATTAAATCATCCAGCCCGGAGAACACAACACCATCAAGATTTGAAGTTTCATTTCAATGTTTCATTCTCATAACTTATGTGAGGGTTGATTTACTGCTAGGACACTGCGGTTGGAAGAGGCGGTTTCTTCAGGAGATCACTATCCTAGCCTCTGACTTCAGACATACTTCACAAGGCTGTTATCCTATGGTTTTCAGTGACCAAATTAAGTTCACACTTTATTCATTCACTCTTTCAAGATTCTGGTTTACATGTGGTTTGGAAACGGAGTTTTTCAACTGCCATAGGTAGACCTTCCATATCCGTCAATGCGTTGACAAGCCACGGATATTAGTCCTCAATGTCATCAAATCACACACACACACACACACACACACACACACACACTTCTAGTGCCGAGCGGAAGCAGTCGACGAAACTTTCCTGATGTGAATGCATAATAAAATTCCCAGAGTAAAAGGAGACACCTCCTGCTTTCATCGTTATCATGGCGTTAAAGGGCAATAGGCTGAAATGTGGATTTTCATGTGCTTCAGTTTATAGATTTTGCCAAGGGAAAAAAATTGTAACACAATGTCCACTTTTAATAATCATAATGGGACATTAATAACTACAAGAATATGGTTAATTGACACATTGAAAGCTCTACGAACACATATACACATGCAGCATATAGTAATACCTCAAAGCCTTTTTACCTTTTCAATCGTCAGCATACTATGATTTCGAGATCAATCAATGACTCCCTTATGTCATACATATATTCCCTTTTTGTGCAAATGTGTACGAATGAAATTCCCTACCTGTCAAACTTGATGTATCTAGCTGGCTTACCATGGTTGGATGACAACAAACATAGCGACACACGTTCATGCATCTCTTTTCCTACATAAGTACTTTGTTAACCTACCTTCTCAGACTGTTTACTCTGTTACTGTGTGCATGGCGCAGATGAAGATATATATATATATATATATATATATATATATATATATATATATATATATATATATATATATATATATACATATATATGTGCGGTAGCACAACAGCATTCCATGTCTCCTGAAAAATGTCAACTGCACCTCATTAGTGTGTCGTCTCCCACTGTCTATCAATTACCTGTATCGATTAATTCTAAAGATGGTAAAGCTGTTAACTTTCTTTTTTTCGATTTTCAACGAATAACTTTATTTTCTTTGAAAATATGTCAGGGTTGTGTGCATGCAGCGTTTTTTCTACATGATGACAACCAACAACCCGGCACGATGTGTGATCACTCAGTGTACAACCCTCTTTTGTTTCGTTCAAACAAGTTACTAGCATGAGTTGTAGAGTAAAGAATGTGATATTAGGCGTCAATTTCGAAGCATTTTAAGTGTGTTTATGTGTGAGTTTAGAAGTCAGTTGATATGAGACCCTATTCTAACCTGACATATGTCTCATAACTGGGATTTACAACCTTAAGGCAATTAATATTCCCCGGAGGATTGCTTCCTGTACGACTCAGCTCCGATATCACTAAGGTGCACAGGTTGTATGTGATTTATGCTACTTATAAGAATACATATGAGTAGTATATAACATGAAGTCTCTGGGAGAATCAAGTATCAGACCTAGTCGCGTCTGACTGGTCTACTTCACTGATCAACGCTGTCAATGAGAAAGGAGATAAGTCTTCGTCTTCGTTTAATCAACATGATGTCCAAGATCCTTGGGTCCACAGTCTTCTGATGCCTAAATGGGGTTCAGAAAAAGAAAACTGGAGAAAATCAGGTGGATTTTAAGCCTGCAAGAGGATGCATTGTTCAGATTTTCCCTCTTTGACAGGTCCTGGAACACAGTCATACTATTACCGGTGGCTGACACTTACCATATTTCTTCATCTGAAGGCAGAATTCGACTTTATCTGACTACGGAGGGAGTACTGGGCATCTGGTAAGAATACCAACTGCCACCATTCTTTTTAACTTTGTTATGGATTTCTTGATGGACAATATCCTAAGTTTCTCCGTGTTTACGGGAGTTTACGCATTCCCTGTGTGGCACCTGGTTGACCTGTAGGAAGCTGACGGCATAGTCTTGTGGGACAGTGATGCTGACAAAATGCAGGGTCCTCTGAGCACCTTGAACAGAAATATAAATACTTTTGGAATGCATTTGGCACCTGTCAAGCGCAAGATGATGCTTTAGAACTGCTCAACACCTTCTCCTTGTTTAAGAATAGTCAATGAGCAGTGGAATGCGTTGACCAATCTACTTACTAGGTACTTTGCATCAGTCGGAACTGGCTGACTGCTGAAGAAATCTCAGCTCAGGTACAAAAGGCCCTTTTGACACCCTTAAAGTTACGCCACTCATTGTATCGGTGAGACATTGGACTACCTATTAAAGGATGAGTACATCAGACCATAATCCTCTCCGTTCTACCATACATCTGTGAGACACAGCTATTGAAGGTAGAAGAGACGAAGAGACACAGGTTAGGTGGACAATACTTGTCAGGGAATGCAAGTTAGTCTGTAAGGCACCACTTACCTTAGTGTGCGACGTTAGACGAAACATAGCTCGGTTCGAAGAATCCTAAGGGTGGTTGAAACAAGACGTGGAACCAGCTCATAAAATCTTTGACTGTTAGTGTGAGAGGTGTAAACTGCCTGGTTGGGGTCCTCCTCATGATAACAGAAACCAATGGTTGGAGACTGTTCATCAAGTGACTGAAGACAGACAGATAAAATCAACATATAACCTTGCAGATAAGTGTATCGGTCCAAGTTGCTACATTTCACAGTAATACACAAAGAACAGGTAGATAGAAAGTGACTGAAATAAAAGTGTGTGTGAGAGAATGTTGTGTGAGAGAATGAACAGTCAGAGAATATCGGTCAATGAGAATATTCAACTCTTAGAAGATGCCAAACAATGAATACATCATCATCATTGCGACCAGTTTTCATCCACATCACTTAAAGTCCTCAACGAGTGGTTCCTGTCGTTTCGGGGACCCCAATCAGATGGCCTACACCTCACCATAAGGCTAAGACCAGGAGTCAGGTGCTACATTTTGGTCTGGCCACCCTGGACCCTCTTCCAACCTTATCCAGCTTCTCCTGATATGACTGAAATCGCTCACCATGGAGCAAATGTATTCACTATGTGATATCTTCCGAAGTTTTGAACATTTTAACTAACTATCCATTTTTATAATACTCTCCCAGTCCATACTGTTTTTTCTGGCTTTATATCACTCTTTCTGTTCTATAGGTTGCTGTGAAATGTGTCAGCTTGAAAAGATTCACTTGAGTGTGACGTTCTACGCTGACTTTGTCTCTCTGTTTGTCGACTGACAATGTAGAATGACGTTAGAATAGAATAATGAGATAGATAATATGAGGGGAACAGGAGGGAGAGGGTAAGCTAGTTGTCTGGAGATAATTTCGATTCATTAGGTGAAAAATAGTAAAATAAGCTGAAGTTGAATGTTGATTTAACTTAATGGTGAAGGTAATGATGGAGGTTGGACGAATTCCTACTGAATACAATATATGGCTTATAAAAGTGTGTAGCGACAACTTCTACCATATGTAGTTGGTAAATCCACAAACCTTGAAGAAGATAATTTTCTAATTTTCAGCCTATGAACTGCTACACGTTCGTGCATGTATCATGTACTTAGTGGTGATGATGGCTGTCGACTCTCTGACAAAGTCATGTGTTATTTGTGTTTGAAGACTGTTTAAGTGATGCACCGAGTACTTATCAAAAATGTCCTCCAGATGGTCATTCTTTTATGATTCACTTTTTTGGTCTACTCATTGTTGTAAAGTAGAACGTCTTCAACTGATGAACTGCTACGCAAAGTTCTAAAATAATCTGACTGTTTTTCTGTCTGAACATTGTTATGTTTAGGGGGGAATGCTGTCAGTGACCTTGAGGAAAAGGTCATGACTTCGAAGGCCACTCTAGCAACTGCTGAGATAACACCAATTACTTTCCTTTATCCTGTGAAATTTAATTCATTAATTTAACAATTACTAGGGTGGCCTTTAAAGCCACTCGAAAACGGAGTTTTGACGAACCCGAAGGAGCCATTCTAGCAACTGTTGGAACAATCAATCAGGTTTCAGTATTCTGGTTAGGGGGATGTAGTTTGTTATAAAATGAAGAAACGTAATCGGTTATCCTAGAAGTTGTTAGGGTAGGGTTTAAAGTTACTCAAGAATTTTTCAGATAATTAACTGGAGTGACTTCGAATCCCACCCCGACAACTACTGAGATAACCAATTATGCTTCTGCATTTTGCAAACCAACTGTATCATCTCAGTTGAAATACAGAAGCCTGATTGGTTATTTCACTAGTTGTTAGAGTGGCTTTCAGATTCACGCTTTTGGTTGCGCCCCAAAGGTTATCTAAGCAACCACCTTGTTTCCATTGGAAAGGTAGTTTTTAGTATGCTAAAGAAACATAACTAACAATTTCAGTAGTTGTTTGCGTTGACCTTTGAAGTCACTGGCTATTTAATTGTTTGAAAAACTCATCTAATGGTTTGCAAGACCTGATTAGTTTCAAACCATTCAGTGCTCAAGATGAATTTCTTGATGTTCTAATAAGGAGCTATAACCTCTGAGGTCGAAAAAGCCGGGGGAGTGATGACTAATAACAGTGGTGGATGGTTGTTTTATATGGTGAATGGAGAGAAGTTGAAAAAAGTGGATCATTGAATTTCAGCTCAGTGGATGAGCCATAACATATTGGCTATGAGAGCTCATTGTTCTCAGCTCGACCCTTCACGGAGTCATGGATGCGTATTCCCAAGGAATCCAAATCTACAGAAAATGTTAGATTATATGACTTCACAGTCGTATCAACAGCTACTACATGATCCAAAAACTTCAAACAACAATGATCATAGGCTTAGGATAGTTGAGGATATAATTGACACTCGCTTGTCAATGAAGAATATTCATTGATTCCCGCATTCATTAAGGCAAGACTGGATCCGTGTGAGGAGATGAGCTTCTGGAAAGAGATCACAAAGAACACAAAACTTCCTTCAACACATCGAAAGTGATGGAAAGAACCCAAGTGACGGAATGGAAGTGACTGATAGTATAATATGAAATAATAGAATGCTACTAACGCAATAAGACACTTGGATTGGATACGAATAGAGAATGTTCTCCCGCAGACATGATGCTTCACTGAGCCCCGAAAATCAGAAGACAAAGAACGACCTGTGACTGTAGGATGGACAACTTTATCTGACAAAAGCACATGATTTATTTACAGTTTTTCCTCAGAAAATAAAGCCACTAGATCATAAGTTACATACTGATTTTCATTGGTCAGCTGAAGGACAAAGTTGTCCAATAAGGTTTTCTCCGCCCACACAGTAACACAAATAAAAGTTGAAATCCGAAACTTCTACCTTAGTGTTTGGTGACTTAAAATGTTGATTTTCAATTAGGCCACTTCGTATCACGAAATAAGTCTGGGCATGGAATGGAAGGTGATATATAAAAACAATAAAATCCAAAACATATTTAACAGAATCTACACCACTGTCAGTAATTTCCAACTGATCATTGTACCAGAGCAAATCGATCGATCTGTATTCCCATATTTGCTGTTGTGTGCATGTTTCATTATTGCCTAAAGAGTTATTATCCTGTAATTTACTTGGTGGTGGTCAGTAGTTGGAGTCGATTTTCATGTTTCATTCCATTTGTGACTCCTCATCTAGATGTACATATGCCCCAGTGAGTGGTAGTGTCCTCACCAAGACTCGAACCTCGCATACTCATTTCATTGACACTGCCTTATAATCCTCTTGATATACAAAGCTGAATATGGCTTTTGGGTTAAGAAATAAACATAATGATGGGTGAAGATCCAATCGCTACATGGTTCTCTTGAACTTACAGTTTTCAAGGTTTGGTTAGGCATAGTATGATTGTCCAACCGAAAATTTTTGGCACTAAAAATCGAGAAAGATATTAGTCTTGAATTACACTCTATACCGCTACGAAATAATTTCATGAAGTACACATGTTCCACTAGGGCTAATTTTAGCCTGATAGGCCGATTGTATCGTCATCATTATGTATACACTGAATTTAATTTACAGACTACTGAAATCTACTTATTTACTAATAATTTGTACTCTCCCGTTGGTTATGTTGGATTGGATTGGTCGATCTCTGATGAGTCTTAAAGAGGCTAGAATGTGCGTGTACTGAGTTCTACCGATAGCCAGTACCTACCAAATTACTTCAACTTACTGTTTTTCATAGCGAAGATGGTGAAGATGCATTTCATTTAGTGTTAGCCACAGGAAAAGCCAAGCTGAATTTTAAGTTTGTGTAAAGTCTAATGAATCAGAAAAGTCACTATTTTCTAATTAATTTTGATGGATTTTTTTTCACAGATATAAAGTCTCTGTAATGTTAATCGAAATCATTATTGATATCAAACTGACTGAGCTGTATCATCTTTGCTTCAGTCATGTGATTTAAGTGGACCAATTGAGTGTGTGTGTGCATATATGTATGTTGATGTGTGTATGTGAGTTAATATTGAATGCAGCATAGGCAATGCACATGATTAGTGCACCATTTTCAAAATAATCGATTTTTTAATAGATTGAAATACTATCTAATTCATATATATCAAATCATGTGCAGATCAAATTGCAACGCTTCGCATCATTATAGAACAGAGCATAGAATGGCAATCAGCTCTCTACCTCAACTTCATCGACTTTGAGAAGGCCTTTGACAGCGTCGACCAACAAGTAATTTGGAAACTGCCTCAATACTACGGAACACCGCAAACCTTTATCAGCCTCATTCAACAACTATATGAAGACGCCACATACCAGCCAAGTAATTCACAATGGGAAGCTCAGTGATGCTTTTGAAGTGAAGTGAAGAGAGGAGTGAAACAAGGCTGCCTACTATCCCCATGATATTCCTGATTGTGGTGGACTGGATCATGCAGCAAACAGTGGGGAGCTGTGAGAAGAGGGGCATACACTGGACTGAGGAAAAGAACCTAGAAGACTTGGATTTCGCCGATGACTTGTGCCTGATGTCACATAAACTTGAAGATCTACAGGCAAAAACTAACAAGTTGACAGAAGAGGTGAGGGAGGGCAGCTAAGAAGGGATTTCAAATGAATATAGAGAATACAGAGGTGATGAAGATACCGCACCACCACCATCAACAACAACAACAAACTCCAATCACCATCAACGGGAGAAACTTAAATGAAGTAACCTCCTTCACCTATCTAGGAAGCACTGTTTCAACTACAGGCAGTGGTGGCACAGACGAGGATGGCAAAGTCAGAATCGGGAAAGCAAGACAGGCGTTCATCAGCCTGAAACCAATGTGGAGATCTCCTGCACTCAGCATTCGGAACAAGATACGGATTTTCAACACCAACGTCAAGTCAGTGCTCTTGTATGGCTCAGAGACTTGGCGCGTCACGAAAGGCATTTCCAATAAACTACAGACATTCATCAACAACTGCCTCTTACGCTCGCTACTGAAGATCAGATGGCCAGAAAGAATAAGCAACAAGGAGCTCTGGGAACGAACCAACCAACAACCTATCACCCAACAAATATGCAGAAGGAAGTGGAGATGGATTGGGCATGCACTGAGAAGGCCGACTGAGGACATCACGCGTCAGGCCAGTTGCTCGAGTGGAATCCCCATGGGAAGCGACGAGATGGACGTCCGAGGGTGACATGGAGGAGGTCGTGCGAGGAGGAAATGAGAGGTTATGGGCTGTCGTGGGACCAGGTTCAAAAGATCTCAGAGAAGAGAGGTCACTGGAGGCGTGCTACTGAAGCCCTATGTTCCACTAGGAACCCAAGGGACTAATAATAAAATATATATATATATATATATATATATATATATATATATATATATATATATATATATATATATAATTGTTTGTACGAACTGACTGATTTCTTGTTAGTTAGATACTCACTGAAAACCTGAGAGCACTGGATAGCTGTTTTATCCCAGTACAAGATTCTTCAGCACAGTTTACTATTGAGCTGTGGGGTCACAATCTATAATGGTTCATAGTTTTCTACTCTTGCCAGTTCGTTATATATTGTGATTGTTATTCAGAACAACTGATGGGTATTGATCTACAAAGGTCTAAAGTTCTCACTGGAACTTCAGGATAGCCATTTCGAAGCAAGTGGTTTATGAACAATAGACAGTAATTCGATTCGGAGGATTCCTAGGGATTGATAGATTCCAGGCTAGTAGTGATGGGTGTATAACCTCGCCTGGTTAACTAGTTTACTAGTTACTAGCCGGTCCTAAGCCCGGGTAAAGAGGGAAGGTTGGGCATAGGGCTAGCAACCCTACCCCGTAAAACAAATCTAACCGCTAAAGAAACTTCAAAGCACAAACAAAATATAAAAAATGAAAACAAACTTATTCCCCGCTGGAATCGGAGAGGCGAAATGACGCCAGTTGGTGAAAGCCTTCGGGAAGCCAATTGGCCGATGTGTCTTCTCTCGATGAAAGCGAAAGTAAACGTGGGGACATGGAATGTCCGCACGATGTTTGAACCCAGTAAGGCAGCCCAGATTGCAAAGGAGATGAGAAGGTATAACATCGAAGTGCTTGGGATTTGCGAAAGCAGATGGAATGGGAGTGGACTCTCCAAACTGTCAACGGGAGAATCAATAATCTACTCCGGTCACCCAGACGCCAACCACGAGCACACTGAGGGAGTGGCTATCATGATGTCCTCAAGAGCATCGAAGGCTCTCATGCAGTGGGAACCAATCTCCTCCAGGATCATGTCAGCAAGATTCAACTCAAAAGGAAGAAAGGTCACAATCATACAATGTTATGCACCTACAAATAATGCAGAGCAAGAGAAAAAGGAGGAATTCTACAGACAACTTCAGTCAACACTGGACAAGACGTCAGTTGGCGATATCAAAATTCTAATGGGCGACATGAATGCCAAACTGGGAGGGGACAACACGGGAAGAGAACTAACCATGGGTCGAGAGGCGCTAGGTGAAATGAATGAGAATGGAGAATTGTTTGCAGAATTCTGTGCATTCAACGATTTGGTGATTGGAGGCAGTGTGTTCAGGCACAAGGATATCCACAAAGCGACATGGATTTCACCAGATGGACACACTAAAAATCAAATCGACTTTATCTCAATCTCAAGAAAATGGAGACGCAGTCTACTTAACACAAGGTCAAGAAGAGGAGCAGATGTAGGTTCAGACCACTATCTAGTGCAAGGAACCTTCCAAATCAAGTTAAAAGCCTTCAAGGAAGCTGGTGATAGACCTCAATTCAAGTACAACACTCGGAAACTGAAGGATGAAACTACAAAGGAGATCTTCAAAGCAGCCATCAAGACAAAATGGGAGACGTCGAGGGACATCCCTGAAGAAACCTGTGTGGAAGAACACTGGAAGTCTTTGAAAGCTATGTGGAAAGAAACCTGCACAACAGTATTAGGAAGGAAGAAGAAAGAAGACAAGGAATGGATCTCGACGGATACCTGGAAGCTGATAGAGGAGAGGAGGATGGTGAAGCAGAAGATAAACCAGTGCAAGGATGCTCAACGACAAGAGGAACTGAGCACAATGTATAAAACACTGGATAAAGAAGTGAAGAAGAGTGCACGCAAAGACAAACGACACTTCTACGACACACTGGCAAGTGAAGCAGAACAGGCTGCAGGTAAGAGAGACCTGACGACATTGTATCAAATAACCAGGTTGCTATCAGGGAAGAGACCAACACAGATGAAACCAATAAAAGATGAAGAAGGAAATTTAATTAAAAAAGAAGAGAAACAGAGGAAACGATGGGCCGACCACTTCAAGAAGCTCTTGAATCGACCACCACCTGCACTTCGTCCAGAAATACCACCTGCAGCCGCTGAATTACAAGTGAACATAAATCCCCCAACGAAAATGGAAGTCCTGAACGCCATAAAGCTACTGAAATGCGGGAAAGCAGCAGGACCAGATGGAATACCGCCAGAAGCACTGAGAACAGATGCAGAGACAACAGCGGACATGCTCACACCACTATTGCAGAAGGTGTGGAAGGAAGAGAAGGTACCTGACGATTGGAAGAAGGGTTACCTTGTCAAACTGCCGAAGAAGGGAGACCTCAGTGCTTGCAAGAACTGGCGCGGAATCACTCTCCTATCCACCCCAAGTAAAATATTAAGCCGCATCATCCTGGAGAGGCTTAAAGACGCACTGGATTCAAAACTGCGACCGGAACAGGCAGGCTTCAGGAAGTACAAATCATGTGCAGACCAAATTGCAACGCTTCGTATCATCATAGAACAGAGCGTAGAATGGCAATCAGCTCTATACCTCAACTTCATCGACTTTGAGAAGGCCTTTGACAGCGTCGACCGAGAAGTAATTTGGAAACTGCTTCAATACTACGGAGTACCGCAAACCTTTATCCGCCTCATTCAACAACTATATGAAGATGCCACATGCCAAGTAATCCACAATGGGAAGCTCAGTGATGCCTTTGAAGTGAAGACAGGAGTGAAACAAGGTTGCCTACTATCCCCCATGATATTCCTAATTGTGGTGGACTGGATCATGCAGCAAACAGTAGGCAGCGAGAAGAGGGGGATACACTGGACGACGGAAAAGAACCTAGAAGACTTGGATTTCGCCGATGACTTATGCCTAATGTCACATAAACTTGAAGATCTGCAGGCAAAAACTAACAAGTTGACAGAGGAGGCAGCTAAGACGGGACTTCAGGTGAATATAGAGAAGACAGAAGTGATGAAGATACCGCACCACCACCATCAACAACAACAACAAACTCCAATCACCGTCAACGGTAGAAACTTGAAGGAAGTAACCTCCTTCACTTATCTAGGAAGCACTGTTTCAACTACAGGCGGGACGGACGAGGACGTCAAAGTCAGAATCGGAAAAGCAAGACAGGCATTCATTAGCCTGAAACCAGTGTGGAGATCTTCTGCACTCAGCATGCGGAACAAGATACGGATTTTCAACACCAACGTCAAGTCAGTGCTCTTGTATGGCTCAGAGACTTGGCGCGTCACGAAAGGCATTTCCAATAAACTACAGACATTCATCAACAACTGCTTACGCTCGCTGCTGAAGATCAGATGGCCAGAAAAAATAAGCAACAAGGAACTCTGGGAACGAACCAACCAAGAACCTATCACGCAACAAATATGCAGGAAGAAGTGGAGATGGATTGGGCATACACTGAGAAGGCCGACTGAGGACATCACGCGTCAGGCCCTCGAGTGGAATCCCCATGGGAAGCGACGAGTTGGACGTCCGAGGGTGACATGGAGGAGGTCGTGCGAGGAGGAAATGAGAGGTTGTGGGCTGTCGTGGAACCAGGTTCAAAAGATCTCAGAGAACAGAGGTCACTGGAGGCGTGCTACTGAAGCCCTATGTTCCACTAGGAACCCAAGGGACTAATAATAATAATAATAATAAGTGATGGGTGTATACTACTGAAGAGTCCCGAATTGGGACGAAACTGCTCTTCAATACTCTCAAGTTTTCATTGGCTATCCAACTGACATCAGTTGATGATGTTAACTACCTTGAAATCCACCAATCCCCAATAATCACCGCATTGAAAGATTGTGAATTGCCAGATTGAATGTCTTGTGAAGCATATGCTTCACCACGTTGATGACTACCAATAAACTTGAAATGCAGGTTGCAGCAGAGATTCTTGCCAACTGACTGTTAAATACCAAAATAGAGTGTACCACGGTGCTATTCAACTTAACCTTACTCCTCAGTTATTCGCATTGAACCGAAGTATATTTCGGTAATTTAGAAACATTTTTAAGGAGTCTGATTAGTGGTTTACCTTTATAAGTATCGCATCATCTAATTTTGTTCAGTCCTTGGCAGCTGCTAGACGTAATTTTATACAGTGTTTCATATCAGTGCACAATAAACCAACTTTGTTTAGAATGACTGAAACAGACAGTGGGATAATTTAATTAAACAGACAACTGTTATTAGTTTGGAATCCATCATGGATAGATATCAGCTGAAGGAATATTGGAAACGTGGGAGCACTTGATAGCTGCTTTGTCCCAATATAGGACTCCTCAGTAGTGCTCACCCATGACCCCACTACCAATCGAACCAATTGGATTCCGACCCAGTGACTCAATGGTTACATGCTGACAACAGAACCCGAAGGTCCTGGGCTCGACCCCAGGGGGGTCGTGGGTGTGCATTGCTGAGGCATCCCTTACTAGGACGAACGAGCTGTCCAGTGCTCTCTGGTTTCCAATGTTCCTGTAACTGATGTCAGCTCATGATGAATTCCAACTTAATACCAACTAATAAACATCTACAAACCTCCAGATATCTGTTTTATTGATAATGTGCAGTTTTTATCTAAGGTTAAGAATCTAAAAGATAATTGTGTGGTTTAGACTCCATAGTTCCCTGTCATCAGTTTCATTCCAGTATCATTTTTATGTGTTTCGTCTAATTTGAGGGTCACCAGCCGGATGATTTATGTGCCGATACTTTTGAATATGTATCCTAACAGTCTTAGATGAGAGTCTGATTCAGATTGTAAGTGTGGAGCAAGGCAGCTTCAGTTTGGGTGTGGCTCTATTTCAGTTGATTAGATTCTGAATAGTTTCCTCTAACAGTCGACTTCGACTGTTGAACTTTTCTATCCTTCTTGACTATTACTGTGCCTTGTCTTGACCGTACGCTTACTCAAAATAAAATACAGCAATGGGGTGTACTACGGTCAAGTACCCGCAGTCACAGATATTGTGGCACCACCACCTATACTTAAGACTCACTACCTGGTATGTGTAGCTGTGGCTGAGGGATCTAAGACACTTTTAACCAATGGGTTGTGAGTTCGAATCTCACTTTATATATGCAGTAGGTGTATATCATTGTCTAGGACAACGAACATGCATCTAGTCATTCATTTGCCTGTTGAGTGTTCATATGAATTACTCATGTTAACCGGTAATTAGATTAGAAAAAATAAATTAAGTCTCTTTACTATACATCAAATTAGTTTCTGTGTGAGTACTCAATTCATTTGTTAATTACTTTACATCGATTATTCTCTAGTTTGTTTGCCTATATCTTAATTTGGCTTGACGTTTTCTTCTAAGTACATACCAATTTTGAGTTGAATTACTTTACTACAAACCAAATTATTGTTATGATTATTATTAGTAATTATTTTGCACATAGAGGCTGCACTACACTAGCCAAACATTATTATTATTATCATAAGGTAGCAGTTAAACAACTTTTCTAATTCTCTTCTATCCTTATTTTGTGCTATTCTCAAGTTAATCGATTAACTGATCAATATAATCAATCAATTAATTTGAATCTGATAATTCATTTATTTAGGCATGAGAATAAATGAATGACCTATCAATCTATTGTACATTGAACAATTGAATATAGAAAAAAAAGAAAGTGATTGAGAATGAGATAAGAGGTCAATATTCAACGTTTCAATGGGTACTTTTGCGAAAGACTGAGAGAGAGAGAGAGAGAGGGAGAGGGTGGTTGTCTATTCTTGAAGAAATCAGTCTTGAATGATGCATTTGTTTATTGTCAAAAAAATCGATTTTTATAGACCGAGGTTTAATCTAATTATCACCATTGCATATTATAACCATTGTCATCAGTATAATGATTATTTCCGATTTTCACCGAAATTCAGGATAGCATTTAGTTCAGTCGATGTGTTGTTACTATCGACAGTGATGATGATAATAATGAAGCTTAATATTCTATTGTTCTATAATTAGACTAATGAGGTTTGTGTGGGTGTGTACGTGTGTATGTGACCTTGATAATACACAACATGCTTAAGTGTACATGTTTAAATTTAAAATTCAATTTGAAATGTTTAAAAACCAACTAACAGACGTTGATGGCGTCGAATAGAAAGTGCTTTGAAAGTTTGTTGAAATTAAAGAAACAGTTTGATTGGATCAGGGTTCGGTGAGTACTGGGTCTGATTGAACTGAGTAGCTCAACAAGATTCGAAATTAAACGTATTTTTATCCCGAACGCATCATTTGTGCCACCCCCGCCCCCCGGCAACCATACAATCTAAACTATCAGGACCATAAGTCATGGTTTACAGTTGTTTTTCGGTAGTTTGAAAGTGTCCATTTCAAACACTCTTTGGTATTGTTTTTATGTCTTCCAGTATTCTTGGTGGATATCCATTTTCACCTCGGAAAATGGTAGAAGCATGACTCGACTTTGAAGTAGTGTGTCCTGGGTTCGAGTCCCATGCGACCTACTTCGGTTTTGGCATCCTATAAGGGTAATGTACTCTGGCACAGTTGGTGTGTTTCATAGCTCAGTGTCTATAAGCAGGTGCCGGGTTGGTTCAAATAGGATTTATTGACTTTCATGTTACTCGCACATATTATGGAGAATCACCCTACTGGATGGTTGTCTGATTTGGCCGCCTAAAAGGTGCTTCCAGCAACCAGTTTGACATCAGCCGAGGGTAAACATCAGTGAGCATTAACTCATTATCCCTGGATCATTCAGGTTGCTAACCAACATTGAAATACAGGTCAGGACAGTGTCATACCTCTTGACCAGACAGCCATATCGGTTAGTCCCTGCTGACCAGTCAAACAGATGGCTAATCGTGGTTTAAAATAGCTTGGTTGTAAGGTCTCTGAGTCGAGCACTGAGTGACAGGGTTTCGAACCACTGATGACAACTAACAAGCACGAAACCTAGCTCAAGGGTGGTATCTCGCTGGTTGACCCCTAACAACTGAAGCTGGAAGTAAAAATGATTTCAGACGATAACTTCATTTCGGTTCTCGTAGATTCTCTTAGTAATCAATCGTCTACAATGCTTTCCTCACACTTGCTCACATCATACAAATCCATTTCAACCCTTATCATCCCTATAACTTACTATCACACATAACTTGTTTACTGACTTGCTTGAAGAGGCAGTACTATTCACCTTTCTCTCTACCTTCTCTGGGAACACATCTACATACACCAACATGGACAAATGAAGGTGGGGAGCAGAAAGAAGTAAAATGTTATTGATAACTGTTCACTAAAATGCCAATGATGTTATCGATCAATTTTTTTGAGTATTGGAGTTATCAGTTTGCACATCAAGTATCCCTAAACTATATCTTATAATAACTGGGTTTTAAAGCTGAATGTGAGTATACTACTGAATAATTTGGTGTAAGTAGCTTAACAGTGTCAGTTTCAGTCATTAATACATGATTTAGGGTAAAACAAATCTGTTGTACATATTGTAAGAAGATTTTCTCATTTCATCATAGGTGTTTCAATGGAAAAATCGCACCAACGTCTTCTAGGGGGAAGATGTCAGGAGTTTCATTTTAAGAGCCATTCAAAGCTTAAATACTATTTTAAAGTTTGCTCAGAATATTTTGGCCGAGTTGTGAAATGATTAAGTGTATTAAGACGGTGGGATTGTAACGATATTGAACGCAATAGGATACATGAATTGAAAACTGTAATGACTGCTGACTGAACCATATAAATATCAAGAGACAAATACTGCCTTGCAATTGCAAAGAAGACTTTTCACAGATATAAGAATTCTCTAGGTCAAGGATAAAATAACTTATCATGATTGGCTCCCTTAGGAAATTGACCAATCGGATTCATCCTGACTACACAGCAGCATAAATAGAAATTTGAAGCGCAAAAATGTCTAGCCCATCAACCGAGGACTTAAAATGTTGGTTTCCACTCTAGCCACTTCTCATTAAATTGATATGTAAGCCCGGTCTTGGTAACGGCGAAATTTGTTAGTAATCTGTCTCAGAAATGAAGTTTGGCCAATGAAATAGGGGTTGGTAAACACCTTGAGCCTGAATAATCTCCCGGAAATGCCTGAAGTATCAGAAGTCCACTTCAGGCAATTTTCACAGAGCCTAGAGTCAGCCTAAAGTCTCTACAGACTAAGGATTTTTTGTACGAGGACGATATTTTGTCTTCCCACCACTGGAACGGGGTTTACTTCGTTCAATCGGTCCATTTTCTACACTAACTTTTATCTCGATGTAATAAGACCAGGGAAATAACCAATTAGCCTTCAATATTTCCGCTGAGAAGGCAGTTTTTCGTAAATAAAGAAGCATAATTGGTTATCTCAGCATTTGTTAGGGTGGCCTTTAAAGTCACTCGAAAAAAGACCCAATTTATATTTCCTATCCTATTGGTCAGTAACGAAGCAACGTAATTGGTTGTTCAAGGTCATTTGGTCGATTATTAGTTGTGACTAGTGTTCTTCATCTCCAATGCCTGTAAGAGTATGTATGATGTAGATGTGTTTACGAAACGCCATAAAATACATCTAGCTTAGGATTTAACAGAAAAGTGTATGGATTCTGACAGTAGCAGTTACTAGAAGAAATGACAACACCACACCCATTGAGAACTGTTTGACGTTTGAACATCCCTTACTCTAATGGCCCCGTTCCACCGTCCCTCATCTCACACATCCATTATAGTACATAACGTGGTTGGCTGCAGTTGACCGTGTGTGTGTGTGTGTGTGTGTGTGTGTGTGTGTGTGTGTGTGTGTGTGTGTGTGTGCGATAGACGTTTCAATATTCTCAGCCTTTAGAGATTTACAATTTAGATAGCAGTGATGTAAAACTTGCAGTCGTTAGCGTACTTGTTAGTGTTAACACACATCGAGTCATTGTAAAAAGTGAAGATCAATAAAAAAGGAGAGACAGGACCCTCAAATTGAAGGTACTTGCAAACGCAAAACTAATATCGGACAAGTGTCCAGCACGATAAAGTAATCAAAATGTCATAGTAGATATGAAGTAGCTGCGTTTGGGCCAGTGTGGATGACTTCAATTTGTATCTCTTGAGTTTTCAAGACCACTGACTTCACGCCCGCTGTGAACCTTATTTGCAGGGGACAGCGTGATTGGCGCCTTCCAGTACTGCTTAGACCTCAAGTGAAACACATCAAATATACTTACTCTGAGGTTCTTCACAGCTTATTCCAGCTAACAGATTGTCGAATCGGATGATCGTTAGGTGTGTCATACAGTTAGTTCGTTGATATCAATGTCACCTGGTATTACTGCTTAATAGTCCAGCCTGTAAAATCTTACATGCTTAACCCTTAGAACAACAAGATGAGAGGAAGCGTAGAAGAAATAATGAAATGTGACATAATGACTGGGATGAAGATAATCTATGGATGCCACGTAGAATCTCCAACAACCAATTTCGGTTATTACGCGGAGCCTAAACAAGAAGTTTTTCATGTTCTCTAGACGTCTCACACCAACACTCGGAGACTCCATTAACTGACGCTACACTTTAGTCTGGCTGCTTTTAACCTTTTCAAATGTGTTATTCCTAAACCACCTCAGGGGATGCAAAATTCCTAATGTCGCCAACTGATTTTGTTCTGTGAGTAGTGATAGAATTGTTGACTGGATGGTGTCGATATATGCAACTAGTTACTTGTAACCATGGTCCATTTTCTACTTGGATCCATCAAACTGTATAGCCATACAGCAAGGGAGTAGATTCAAACCTGATGAAAACTACCTGTATGTATCCATATCAAGATTACAGTTAGTCACTAATCCGCCAAGAGTTGATGTCACTTTTCGTGTCAGTATAACTGAGAATAAGATTCTACTATCAGCTTTCATTTGGTTAAAGATGTCACTAAGATATCTTAGTTATCTACACTACTCAAACTAGCAATGAATAATTCAGTTAAGTTGCGGCTCATTGGTCTAAACACTTGACCTTCAACCAATGAGTCACGGGTTCAAACCCTCTCCATCTATCCAGGTCTAGACAACTGTGTAGTAAGTGTTATTTACCCTTAACAGAATCAGCATAGCTCAGTGCTTACTGCATGAATGTATATTTAGTTGCTTATAGCAATTCGATTTTCTATATTTCGAAATAAATAAATGTGATTTTTTTTATAATTCTAACCAGCTTAGTAGATTTATGCCCAATCATATTCATTATGCTAACGTGCATACGTGCGTTTAAACTATCTGCTGGATATATGCTAGTTGTATGCACACCTTATATCTCATTCATAATGCAATAATTTAGATCGCTATTTTTTCATTTTGAAAAGAAAATCCCCAAAAACTTTCGGTGAAACTTGAAAAATGCTAACTTGATTGTATAGTATTTAAATTTTGAGGGAGTTGTGGAGATTTGGAATCATTTCAAGTTGTTATTCATCGTAGACTGACATCAGTTGGAGGAACAAAGGAAACCTGGGAGCACTGGACAGCTGTTTCGTCCTAGTATAGGACTACTCAGCAGTGCGCACCCACGACCCCACCAGCAGGGATCGAACCCGCGACCTACAGGTTCCGCAGCCAGCGCGTTACCATTGAGCCACTGGGTCAGAATCCGATGCTCATGCTCACGATGGCCATGAGGACAAATACTCAGCGATGACATTGGGTGGCGGTTGCGCTATATATCGTGAAGTAAGAGAAGTTGGAAATATGGAGCATTGGATTGTGACCCAGTGGCTCAATAGTAAGGCGCTGGCCGCGGACCCTGTAGGTCGCGGGTTCGATCCCTGCTGGTGGGGTCGTGGGTGCGCACTGCTGAGTAGTCCTATACTAGGACGAAACAGCTGTCCAGTGCTCCCAGGTTTCCTTTGTTCCTCCAACTGATGTCAGTCTACGATGAATAACAACTTGTATAGTATTTACCAAAGAGAAGTACACAATAATAACACGTTGTCTTGATTTTTTTAAGAAAATCCATCGTCACATTCCTTTCTCATCTTCTAGAACAAATAGGGCAGATAATTCGGAGACTGTGATAAGCACAGAGCAAACTATAGTAGTGATGTAACTGTTGAAGATGAGGACAGTTGGAAAGATTTCAGATATTTGAATACTGTTGCCTTAATAATAGATAGTGATTAGTAGTGGAATCCAGAATAGGCGTTTCGTCCACTCTAGGACTCGTCATCTGGATGTGTCTGCCTTCTAGCGAGTGTCTTTATCTCCACTACGACTCGAACCCATAATCGATCGATTCAAACGCTACAACTTTATTCATTAAACCTTTTTGAGTTGGAAACTTGCAAGCCATAACATCAAGAAAACTGTTGCCTTGGTTACCACGTTAAAGTGAGATGAAATCATTATATGAGACGTGATATGCAGACTACTGAGTAACGCAAGTTGTGTAAACTTAGATTCAGTTGAAGAGTCTGCGGGGATTTTGTTGACTTCAAGTTTGTACTCATCATAAACTGATATCAGTTGGAAACCTGTTGAAAGCCTGGTAGAGCTGGAAATTGTTATAGCCTATACTAGGACTCGTTAACAGTATGCATTTAGGACCTTCAGGTTTCACATTAAGCATGTCACCATTCACCCACTGGATCATGATTCGGTGGTCTGGAGTTTCCTACTTCTGTCAATTCGTGACTTAGCGCAACCATGATCTAACGGCATTGTTGAGTTTCTATCCTGTCATCCGACTTGACCTACCTCACCGGTGGCGGCTTCTCATGAGAGATTTCAGGAAATCTAATCTCAAAGTATAAAACTTCAGCTGTCCAGTGCTACCAGATATTCGACGGTTCTCCAGTTGCTGTCACTCCATGATGAATGTCTCAGTAGTCTGAATGTCATACTCAGATGGTTGGCATATATGACGGACACACTGACACATCAGATCGACTCATAACACAAATCTATACAGTCTCTGACTATTGGTTTGAGTCGTATACCGTCAGTTTCCAGGTTACAGACGAAATGAAAATACTACAGAAGTTTCTTCTGTTGTCATATCTGTCCATCTATCCCTTTTATTAGTGCTGACTAGGACAGTTAGAGATCTTTGAGAGAGCTGAGGACGCATTTCTTAGGAGTAACAACGCTTAAAATGCACCGCTTTATCCATCCTGATGACTGTCTTCATCCTCTGTGGTAGTTTATAAACTGTGGAGTTACTTGGCGTCACCTAGCATCTCAACATTATGAGATGCCTCAATAGTAAGACTTTTGCTCCACCAGGTAAGTTAACGCGATACACAAGTATGAATTATCATCCACTAATCAATTTGCTCTTCCATCACTTGTTAGATTGACTTACTGTCTGCTTCATTTTTATTGGTTTATTAGGTTTATCATACAGTGTAACAGTAGTGTTTACTGGATTAAGCTTCAGACAAGATTTATGCCATCATAGTCCTATCAAGATAACCAACTCCACAACTTTAAGACATCCTAATCTCTTTTCCTCCCTTGGGATATGGGTAGTACGATTTTCCATATTTCTAGGACAGGTACTGAGTCATTCCTGTTGCTGCGTGTTTTAGGTGTTGATTCAATGAACAAAGATTCACTTATCACTCTCTCCCTGTACCCTACTGTCTTAGTTTTAAGGATTTTCATCATGTCTGGTCCTATTGTATGGTTGTGTGTAATTGCACACATAACTATATCTGAGCTTTTTTCGAAATTACTTACCTTACTAGGATCTACCAAATTTCGATTTAGCCTAGATCTTTGAGTTCGGATGGCCTAATTTACCTTGGTCCACTCCTCTGATCTATGTATTTGACCTCTCAGTTGTTTCAAAGGGTTAGTAAACTAAGTTATTTTGCTTAATTGGAACAATAGGATCTTTTAACCTACAAAGCTTATTTCTGAGTGAGTTTGTAGGCTTGAAGGACACTCCACTCCCAGCCTTATTTAGAATCCTCCGTAATGTCCCTGAGGTACCTTCCTAGTGTGGTAATACAGTAGAGGTTATGAATTCTCTCTTCACAGTATTGCCACCATTATTATTAACGTTATTATTACTACTATTAACACCTCTGTTAGCAATATTAGTCATAGTTGTTTTACGATTCCTAAGGAACTTATCAATTAACTTAGGAGAGTAATTATTGATGAGTAAGGTGTCCTTAGTATATCTGGTTTCTTGTCTTAGATCTTCTGTTTTACTAGTAAGTTTTCTGGCCCTGTTACTTAGACATTCTACTGAACCAACTTTAACTGACATAGGAGTGAGACGAATTGAAGTCTAGGTAACGATTTGAATGTGAGAGTTTTCTGTAGATATTAGTGTCTAAACTCCAATCTTGTTTTTGTTTTATTCTGCAATCCAACATCACTAATTTCCTTTTCACTACTTTCTAATTCATAGGTGAATTGGATTGTGTAGACTACTGAATTTACTTATATGTGAGAAGAAACTATGTTTGTGCTCCAATTTCAACACTGTAAACTTGTTGTCTACATGCCGAAACCACATTTTTGGAGGCCGACTAAATGTTCCTACAACCATGTGTTCCCAACTATTCAATAAATATGTCAACTATAGTTGGGGATATTGATGATCCTATGGCAATCCCTTCTGTTTGTTTGTATATATTATTCTGAAACCTAAAGATTGTGGAGGTTAAGTATAGCTGTACTCCCAGCATGATATCATCTATTGGTATCTTAGTTCGTGGTGTAAGCTCGTGGTCATTATTCAGCTCATTTCTAACTGGGTCAAACATGATAACCTGGTAACCACTACCCTAAATCCCACTGGGATTATTAGTTTTTGGCATAAAATCCAACCATTTTGACTTGCTATAAAGTGGCTTCGTTTGGCGTATCAAATCCACCATGTTTCTTGCTCTTGCATCGCTGGTTAAACTGACTTTCTCGTTGTTTCTCTTGATTTTCAGGAACTCGACTGTATATCCGTCTTCAGGTTGAACTGATTCGTCAGCAAATCACTTTATGATTCGTATGCGACTGTACTCTTATTGTAATAATGAAAACAGAAGAGATCAAGGATTCAATGGATAAGCCAGATGAACATTCATGTGAAAAACAGAAACAGGTTGACCTTATCATTAAAGATAGAAAGCATCGAAGGTATGATGACGACACCAGTGAAGAGACTGAGCCAAGCGAACCAAAGCGTCACTGTTTACCTGCTCATGGTGCAACCGACGAGGAGAATGCAAAGTCCAATCATGATTTCAAGCATTGGCTAGTGTTTACTGTAGTAACAGCTGGTCGACAAGGCTCCGAGTTGGGATCAGACCAAACACCACTGATTCAATTCAACGGAATACTCGGGGACTTCTATGCGAACCAGGTAAAGCAAAAGGATAAGTTGAAATCTACTTTTCTGCTTAGATAACGAAAGGACTTTAATCCTGCGTAATACGTATGTTACTTTGTTTACTGACCCACTCCGAATTTCAGTGTAGTTCCATTTCATTAAATCAGTACGGGTAGGAATGCTATGTTCTATTTAATAAACATCTGATCTCCATAAGGAGGGAGGGGGGCGAATCATCGGATCATAGGAAGTAAAAGCATAAGGAAGAATGCTCTTGCTGAGACAACGTGATAAATGTGATCCCTATCATCCACACTGTCATATTTCCAAGTTATCTGTAATCCGCAGGTCTTCTGATGAGCTGACCATCTTTTTAGACACCTTGTAGGCAGACCTGCGTGAGATATGTTTAATAGAGGTCTTCACAACTCTGCAAGTAGCATCCAGACTACTCTGCTAGAGCATATATTCCTGTAATATATCTGGTCCGAGAACCTTTCATAGGATGACTGGTTAGGAAATCGGCAACAGACAGACAAACACACAAACACCATTTTGCTCTCAGACAATGTCAGCTTGGAGAATGCCTCTGCGCGATTGTCAATACCTTGAACTGCAGATATTCTCTACCCAATTTCCACTGATTTCAGGAGATTCCGTGTCTAATTACACTAAACATTTTTTCTTTATTCGCATATTTTTCAGATTCTTGATCGGATCACGTTAAATATTCATCCTGAAAGCTACACTCGATCTCACCAGTCATCAGCTGACTTGACAAGTCAAATACCTCAGTCACAGCCAACTACTACTACTAATGTTATCTTCCATAACACCAGAACTGATGGTCATACCCAACCTGATTTGGATATGTACGACAATGCATCGGACCAATCACCAGCCGTCAATACGTCGACATTGAGTTCTACAACAGAGACAGGCAAATTTGGCTCAACAATCAATCATGTGAATATATCAACTGAGGCATTACAAGCTGCTGGATTTCAAGACACTATAGACACTGAAACAATTGGTTTGACTTTTAAAGAAGCAATCACAAAGGTAAAACAAAAATTTAATAGCACATGGTTTTCATTTTATTAGGGAGAGGCGATTCACTGTGTATTCGATTGATTATTATTATTAATTATTTGTCCCTTGGGTTCCCAGTGGAACATAGGGCTTTTGTAACATGTCTTCATTTCATTCTCCTATCTGCACTGGCTTCACGAATGCCCAGAAGCTTTCATTTATTCTTCACCCCATCTCCTCCATGTCACCCTCAGAGGCCTAACTCATCGTTTCCCATTTGCGTCCCACTCGAGAGCCTGGCCTGGCTCATGATGTCCCTAATTGGTCTTCTCAGTGTATGTCGAATCCAATCCCTTTCCACTTCATTCTGCATGTTTGTTGGGTTGGTTCGTTGCCAGCCAGCCAGCCAGCCAGCCAGCCAGCCAGCCAGCCAGCCAGCCAGCCAGCCAGCCAGCCAGCCAGCCAGCCAGCCAGCCAGCCAGCCAGCCAGCCAGCCAGCCAGCCAGCCAGCCAGCCAGCCAGCCAGCCAGCCAGCCAGCCAGCCAGCCAGCCAGCCAGCCAGCCAGCCAGCCAGCCAGCCAGCCAGCCAGCCAGCCAGCCAGCCAGCCAGCCAGCCAGCCAGCCAGCCAGCCAGCCAGCCAGCCAGCCAGCCAGCCAGCCAGCCAGCCAGCCAGCCAGCCAGCCAGCCAGCCAGCCAGCCAGCCAGCCAGCCAGCCAGCCAGCCAGCCAGCCAGCCAGCCAGAGTTCCTTCTTCCTTATTCTTATTATTCAATTCTGGACATCTCATCTTCACTGTCAGTATCGAGTGAGTGTAGGCAGCAGCTGCTGATGAATGTCTCTAGTTTGTTGGAAGTGCTTTGAGTAACGCGCCAAGTCTCTCAACCATCACATAGAAGCAGTGACTTACTTGACTGAATTAGTGTTGGAAATTCGTATGTTGTTCACGCTTTACGCTGAGTGTAGTGTATTGTAGTGTATGTAGTGTAGTGTAGTGTAGTATAGTAGATCTCCACACCGATTATTTCAGATTATTGAGAGTCTGTCTTGCTGTCTTTCCAATCCTGGCTCCTATATCCTCATATGCGCCTGTATCGCCTGTAGTTGAGATGATTCTGCCTAGGTAGGTAGGTGAAAGGGGTAACTTCCTTCAGATTTCTCCCGTTGGTGGTGATTGGTGCTTGTTGTTGTTGTTTGTTGGGCACATTCATCACCTCCGTCTTCTTCATGTTCACCTGAGGGAAGTCCCGTCTTTGTTGCCTCGCCTCGCCTCGCCTCTTCTGTCAACCTGTCATTTCTCACCTGTAGATCTTCCAGTTTGTGCAACATTAGACATAAATCATCACCATCGGCGAAATCCAAATCTTCTCCTCCGATCTTTTCATCGATCCAGCCAGCCTATGCCCATCTCCTCACAGCTCCTCACAGTTTGCTGAATGATCCAGTCCAGTCGACCACAATCAGGGAGATCATCGGTGATAGTAGGTGCCAACCCTGTCTTACTCCAGTCCCCTGTCTTCACTTCGATGGCATCACTGAGCTTTGCACTGTGAATCACCTGGCATCTAGCATCATACAGCATATAGCTGTTGAATGAGGTTGATGAAGGTTTATGGCACTAAAACCGTGGTGTTGAAACAACTGCCTGTCAAATTTCTCCTCGATTGATGCCGTCAAAGACCTTTTCAAAGTTGATGAAGTTGAGTTAAAGATCCAGTTGACTGTGATTCTATACTCTGTTAATTGATGATGTTGCGTAGCGTAGTGTTGCAATTTGATTCGTACGTGATTTGTTCTTCCATAAGCCAGCCAGCCTATTCCGATCACAATTTTGAATCCAGGAGCATGATTCCACGCCAGTTTTTGCAGAGGCTGAGTTCTCTCTTCTTTGGAAGTTTGACAAGGTAGCCATTCTTTCAATCAGTCGGCAGGTTCCTTTCCTTCCTTCCAAACCTTCTGTAGTAGTAGAGTAAGCATGTCCGCTTTTGTCTCTGCATCTATTTTCAGTGCTTCTATCGGAATTCCATCTGGTCCGGCTGCTTTTCTGACTTTCGGCAACTTTATGATGTATTCGTTAGTGTTGTATTATTTATTGACAAGTATTGCACGCACTCAATTGATTAATGAGTTTATCAACTTGTTTCTGTTGTTAGAGTACAGCTGTCCAGTGCTCCCAATTTTCTCAGTGGTTTGCCGCTTGATGTCACTCCTCGATCAGTACTAATTTGACATTATTTTATTACATTTGACCATTTGACATATAACGGATCCATTCTTCGTTTACCATGTCCTCAGGATTTTCCGCTTCTCCAGAATGAGTGTTGCGTCATTTCAGGAGCATGTATTGGATGTCATGTCGTTGAACTAAGATTCAATAATCAATCCCATGATGAGTTCCAACCTCCACAAAAAGCCAGATAGAATTAATCTGGCGCTCGTTATTGACTAGTTTCAAGAGTGGATTCCTGAAGTTACAATCAGAAGTGGTGACCAGTGGAGTCAACCAAGTCGAACATGTGCACAGTTACTCAACGACAACATTGGGTGATGGTTACGCTATGTCGTGAATTGATAGAAGTTGGAAATATGGATCACTGAATTCCAACCTGGTGGTAACTTGCTGGCCACGGAATCTGAAGGTCATGGGTGTGCACTGCTGAGGCTACCTATTGCTACCAGGTTTCCAATGTTCCTCCAACTGACTTCAGTCCATGAAAAACTCCAAGCTGAAATCAGTTAATTAATCTCTACAAACCTCCAGATAGAATCCCTCTTTTTGTTCATTTATTTACACTGAACTTCAGGGATGTTGCTTCGTCTCACCCTATCATGTGTCTATGTGTCAGCACACCCACTGGGCTGTATCATTCCAACTTTAGATAAGTTCATATACTCTGATATTGTTACAGACCCTGATCTGGTGCTTTGATCTGTCTACCTGATCCCATAATCATTGTATGGTATTTGGTAGGTTAAATTATTCTGTCTATTTGGGTCAGTGGTGTACTCAGACCGATAGAGTTTGTCTCCAAGTGAGTCCGGTGGTTCAAATCTTATCCTAATTCCAACCTTGTTAACAAGTCTGCGCGGTTTATGAACTTGTGTTACCACTACTATTAATATTACTGTTACTACTAAATTTTTTATGTGTCCCGAAAACTTTTGTAATAAACTCTAGAGGGTCATTGTTGCTCAGGAATGCTTCCTCTACATGTTTCAGTTCCTTATTTAAGTCTTTGGATTCACTAGTGAGTTTTCTGGCTTTATTATCTTAACGCTTGATTCAACCTGCCTTAGATGACATTGAAAGAGATGACCTGAAGTCTAGATGCCGATCCAAGTGTGTTGGTTGCCTGTAGACAGTAGTGTGTGGACTCTAATCTGCTGTTTATTCTACTTTGCAATTCAATAAAGGTAATTCTCCTTGTTCATTTTCTACTTCGTAAATGAAATGGACTGAACCTGCTACACGTAAAGAGACTACCAATGTCCGCTGTCAGTAAATGTTCCATTCATATTACTGTAACATATCTTCGCCGTTAGCTTAGACATCCTTAAAGCCAACCGTTTGCAAACATCGAATGAATCCCAAATACAGTCGACTAGACTACAGTCCATGATGCTACACTTTGTCAATCTCCATCGTTGATTGAACCGAACTGATAGACATATGGGCTCGTGTGCTCGGATCCCTCAATATTGGCGGTATTTTTAAACTTGATATTAATAATCCCAAAAGTGATCGATCAGTCTGGTCCAATCACCAATGAAGGTTTTCAAGCTATGACATCAAAGACTATACAATGCTTGTCGTACAGGAGTCGCTATCGTGACTCAATAGCCTAGTGAGTAACAACCTTGTGTTTGAGGCGATCGGTCCTGGGTCCGAGTCCTGATGGGAACAGAATAACCCACCAGATGGGAGGTACACCCAGCTGATAAATCTCGAACACGACGAAACGCACATCCTGGCTACCACTGCTAGCCGCTATCCGTCACTAATTAACTAACGGGAGATTGTAAATAAAAATAATGGTGGTTATAGTATAGTTGGTCGGTCTCTATTAGCATATGGGCCCCTGTGTGGAAGCTTCGATATTACCTGTGTTCCAATTATGGTAAAGATGGATGGTGGCTAGTAGTGGAATCCAGGATGTGCATTTCGTCCAACTTGGGACTCGTCATTTGGATGTACCTGCCTGTCAGTCAGTGATCATCATATACCAATACAGACCAATCAGTTTGGACCAATCAACCACCTTACAATGCAAGCAATTATACTAAAACTATGCCCGTCGCCCAAGAAACGACTATCGTGGCTTAGGGGTGTGGTAGATAACACTCTAGCGTCTGAAGAGATCACTCCTAAGTCCCAATCCCAGTGGGAACAACATCACTCACTGAGAGGCAGGTACATCCAGCTGACCAGTCATATATAGGATGAAATGTACATCCTAGATTCCACTGCTAGCCATTATCCATCTTTACAATTTCAGTTATAGTTTTAATAATCTCGCTAGTCGGTGACGTAACTGGCCAACGACAACGAAACGAGAGGCAGGGGGTTATGCAAGATGTTTTGATCGTTCATAGCTTACATTGTGGTAAAGCTAATAAACAAACAAACGATTAGGTAACATGAATGAGACTTTGACCATTCAGTCTATTGTTGATGAGGTTACATTCAAGTTTAAAATGTTTTACTAGAAGTTGCAATTATTGATAAGAATAAATAAAGTAACACCGGAAACTATTACAGATTAGAATAATAATAATAATAATAATAATAATAATAATAATAATAATAATATTGACAGAGGGAAGTAAAAGAAATGAAAGTAGACAGATGGAACCTGAAATGAGACAAAGGTTGAGGTGAAGACTGTATGTATATTTTAAGCATACAAGCGTCAGGCTTCCGTTTATGGATAGGTAAAACTTCTGCTGATTTTAGAAGTCGAATATGGAAGAGAAAAGTGAGATGTTTGAGTGAATTCGACAGACAACCTTAAAATTATTGTTTGCATTGGTTGAATACTGAAGGATAGTACTTGTAATGAATTTCGTTTCACTATGAATATGTTTTCGTACAGGTGGTGACAGAAATCTCCGGCTTCAGCCAATGTGTCTTCCTCCATAGAAGTAAGTGAATTAGTAGAGATACACATCGATATGGCATGTTGAGACATATTGCCTTTTACATATACAGAGAACAATTGACGGCTAGTAAAGGTCGAATGAAGTTTGGCTGTGAAAAACAATCTACTAAATGAACTTGAAAGATGATTTTTCAGGATTTCTGATGCTATACCACCTTTAAATTCCAGATTCATGGACAAAATCGTTTAACGAACTTAGCTGATGACTGATTTCCTATGCCTTTCTTGCTTATTCTTATCGTACAGTTGGCTAGGATATCTGTTTTCTGCAAACGTACCACTTAAAAATGTCAGATTGACTTGAACACAATCTATGCCACATATATTTCCTACTCAGTAGCAGAATCAGTGGATGAGGTTTCTTTTCCCCTGAAGATTGGCATCCAACTGTAGAAAATAGTAAGCTGTTTCGTTCACATAAGTTTTCTATAGATAAATCTTTTTTAGTGTTAAATTTCTACGTCTTATAGTTAACTCATGAAGGTAAGGAATAGCTAACTCTAATTTTGTATCCAAGGTGAACTCCAGTTATTATTATTATTAGTCCCTTGGGTTCCTAGTGGAACATAGGGCTTCAGTAGCACGCCTCCAGTGACCTCTCTTCTCTGAAATCTTTTGAACCTGGTCCCACGACAGCCCATAACCTCTCATTTCCTCCTCGCACGACCTCCTCCATGTCACCCTCAGCTGGGACGTCCAACTCGTCGCTTCTCATGGGGATTCCACTCGAGCAACTGGCCTGACGCGTGATGTCCTCAGTCGGCCTTCTCAGTGTATGCCCAATCCATCTCCACTTCCTTCTGCATATTTGTTGGGTGATAGGTTGTTGGTTGGTTCGTTCCCAGAGCTCCTTGTTGCTTATTCTTTCTGGCCATCTGATCTCCAGTATCTAGCCAGTGTAAGCAGTTGTTGATGAATGTCTGTAGTTTATTGGAAATCCCTTTCGTGACGCGCCAAGTCTCTGAGCCATACAAGAGCACTGACTTAACTGATGTTGGTGTTGAAAATCCGTATCTTGTTCCGCATGCTGAGTGCAGGAGATCTCCACACTGGTTTCAGGCTGATGAACGCCTGTCTTGCTTTTCCCATTCTGGCTCTGACATCCTCGTCTGTGCCACCACTGCCTGTAGTTGAAACAGTGCTTCCTAGATAAGTGAAGGAGGTTACTTCCTTCAAGTTTCTCCCGTTGATGGTGATTGGAGTTTGTTGTTGTTGTTGATGGTGGTGGTGCGGTAAGGTGAACTCCAAAGGTGAGTGAAAACTACATAACTCGTGTAGGATGTCATCCAGATCGATGTCTGTGTCACAGATAACAAATATATCATCCGTGTACCTTTTGTAAATATCAAAATGATCAGTAATTTGGCTAACATTAGAATTTTTCAATTTAGATGTTTACTACCACTGAAAACAAATATTGAAATGTGGCAGAACAATGAAAACCAGATATCAGACATTCTTTTAATTACTTTGATATAATTTAGAGTGATAATCTGTGCTTTTAACGTCAGGAAATTTTTGTATTTCAAGTATTTCGAAGCGATTCTTTAAAAATATCAAACAGGTGTTCAAAAATACACTACTTACTAATTCATATGAGTAGTCGAAAACCACTTATATGTTGCTACTTGTATTACGCCATGGTTGGTCGGAGCGAATTGATCAATCTCGATTAGAATATGGACTCCTGCATAAATAATTCTCTATTACCTGTCAATTCAGTCTTACAGGAATGGTGGACAATGGTTAACAATGGAATCCAGCTGACTAGTGAGTCCCAAATACGAGGGAACCCGCGTCATGGATTCCACTGCTGAGTAACCTCCACTTTTCATCATTTGTGCCAATACTCATACAAGCAAGCTAGTTGAATAGGGGTGATTCATAACACTGATAATATATGTGACAGGAAAGATATACCACTGAGACAGAATGCATGTTACGCTGGATTGTTGCAGCATACCTCATTATGATAAAATCCAGCTTTTTTAGTTCTTCTTTCTGTAACTTGCTGGTCGGATTTGGTCTAGTGAATCAAGTGTTTCGTCGCCTTAATTCAAACATGAGTGTTTGTGTGTAGTGGTGTGGGTATGGGATTCTGGTTGTATATTTAACCTGATATAAGTATTGCCACAATTCACAGCATGACTGTCATTCAATACCATCGGTGAGTATTTCTCCTTACTCCGTAACTGGATGCTTATCGAATGGGATTCCATCTCAGCAACTGTTAATTTAAACGCCTAAGCGTTGTATATTGGACCCATAAATTGAGATAGTCGATAATTTTAATCCGGCTAAGGACTGAAGTCTCACGACTCTGATTAATGAGACCTAGTGTATGAATACTTGTGGGCATATGGACATAATATTTATTATTTAGATCCCTCAAGAAGCCATAGATCGAAGAATCAATCAGATTATTCAGAAGACTCCTCAAGGTTACATGATTATACCCGTACACACAGACACACATCAACAGCTGCCGCCTACACTCACTCGATAATGAAGATCAGGTGGCCAGAAAGAATGAGCAACAAGGAACTCTGGCTGGCTGGCTGGCTGGCAATGAACCAACCAAGAAAGTGGAGATGGATTGGACATACACTGAGAAGACTATTTGGAGACATCATGCGACAGGCCGTCGGCTGGAAGCCAAGTGGGAAACGACGAGTTGGGAGTCTGAGTCAAGGATGACGTGCAAGAGATAGTGTGAGAAAAAAATCAAAGCTTCTGGGCATTCTTGGGTCCAGGTTGAAAATACTGCAGGGAGGAGAGTGAAATGCCGACATGCTACTGAAGCCCTGTGTTCGATTAGGAACCCAAGGGACAAATAATAATAATAATAAATGTGACCACCCAGTTCATTAAGTTCCACGGCAATCGTCTTCTAGAATGCTATCGAAGTGTCTGCTCTACTGCTGGATATATGAACAACTAGGTTTTTTGTACATAACTATCCTGACAATATTCATTCCTTTTCCTTGATAACTTTCATTTCTATGAGGAACTGAGGAACCACTGGAGGGGATTCTGAAGGTCACTGTTCAGAAGTCCAAAAAATAATGTATCACCGTATTAGAATGTACAATGAAATAAAAATCATATCACCACCTAGGTTTCGTAGCTGAGTTGCTACAGCACTGCAGCCACGAACTCATTGGTCTGTGGTTTGAATCCTTCCATGGCACAAATTTTCACTTTACCTTCAGTTATCACTCATTGACAGTAATGTCTCGATATCGAATCTGTTCATATACTGATAGCTTTTAGGGATTAGGTAGAAGGGAAGTTCATGCAAAGCATTTTCTCTTATTCAAAGCTCATTAACTAACTATGATCAAAAAGTGGGCAATCATTTTATAACTGAGAACGTTTTCCTCACGATCTGAAGTCAGTTAGAGAATCATTGAAAACCTTGGGGGGCTCTACAGCTGTTTTATCCTAGTTTTGGTACTTCTCAACAATACTCACGTATGACTAACAGGTCTAGTGATCAGTATGATAGCATTCACGAGTCACGAACCAGGACGAAACAGCTATCCGGTGCTCGCAGGATTTCAGTAGTTCTTCAACTTATCTGAATCAGTGATGACGCTGATCTTGGAAATAATCAATCACTACAAACTACCAATTGAACAGTGAAGATTTACTAGAAGCAATACAAAATAAGCTAGTTCTAACGATAAGAGGATATACACAAAGCGACATGGATTTCACCAGATGGACACACTGAAAATCAAATCGACTTTATCTCAATCTCAAGAAAATGGAGACGCAGTCTACTTAACACAAGGTCAAGAAGAGGAGCAGATGTAGGTTCACACCACTCACTATCCAGTGCAAGGAACTTCCAAATCAAGTTAAAAGCCTTCAAGGAGCTGGTGATAGACCTCAATTCAAGTACAACACTCGGAAACTGAAGGATGAAACTACAAAGGAGATCTTCAAGGCAGTCATCAAGACAAAATGGGAGACATCGAGCAACATCCCTGAAGAAACCTGTGTGGAAGAACACTGGAAGTCTTTGAAAGCTATGTGGAAAGAAACCTGCACAACAGTATTAGGAAGGAAGAAGAAAGAAGATAAGGAATGGATCTCGACGGATACCTGGAAGCTGATAGAGGAGAGGAGGATGGTGAAGCAGAAGATAAACCAGTGCAAGGACGCTCAACGACAAGAGGAACTGAGCACAATGTATAAAGCACTGAACAAAGAAGTGAAGAAGAGTGCACGGAAAGACAAAAGACACTTCTACGACACACTGGCAAGTGAAGCAGAACAGGCTGCAGGTAAGAGAGACCTGACGACATTGTATCAAATAACCAGGTTGCTATCAGGGAAGAGACCAACACAGATGAAACCAATAAAAGATGAAGAAGGAAATTTATTTAAGAAAGATGAGAAACAAAGGAAACGATGGGCTGACCACTTCAACAAGCTCTTGAATCTACCACCACCTGCACTTCGTCCAGAAATACCACCTACAGCCGCTGAACTACAAGTGAACATTAATCCCCCAACGAAAATGGAAGTCCTGAATGCCATAAAGCTACTGAAATGTGGGAAAGCAGCAGGACCAGATGGGATACCGCCAGAAGCACTGAGAACAGACGCAGAGACAACAGCGGACATGCTCACACCACTATTGCAGAAGGTAAGGAAGGAAGAGAAGGTACCGGACGATTGGAAGAAGGGTTACCTGGTCAAACTGCCGAAGAAGGGAGACCTCAGTGTTTGCAAGAACTGGTGCGGAATCACTCTCCTATCCACTCCAAGTAAAATATTAAGCCGCATCATCCTAGAGAGGCTTAAAGACGCACTGGATTCAAAACTACGACCGGAACAGGCAGGCTGGCTGGATTCAGGAAGTACAAATCATGTGCAGACCAAATCGCAACGCTTCGTATCATCATAGAACAGAGCATAGAATGGCAATCAGCTCTCTACCTCAACTTCATAGACTTTGAGAAGGCCTTTGACAGCGTCGACCAAGAAGTAATTTGGAAACTGCTTCAATACTACGGAGTACCGCAAACCTTTATCCGCCTCATTCAACAACTATATGAAGATGCCACATGCCAAGTAATCCACAATGGGAAGCTCAGTGATGCCTTTGAAGTGAAGACAGGATTGAAACAAGGTTGCCTACTATCCCCCATGATATTCCTGATTGTGGTCGACTGGACTGGATCATGCAGCAGACAACAGTGGGGATCTGTGATAAGAGGGGGATACACTTGCTGGACTGCGGAAAAGAACCTAGAAGACTTGGATTTCGCCTATGACTTATGCCTGATGTCACACAAACATGAAGATCTGCAGGCAAAAACTAACAAGTTGATAGAAGAGGCAGCTAAGACGGGACTTCAGGTGAATATAGAGAAGACAGAAGTGATGAAGATACCGCACCACCACCATCAACAACAACAACAAACTCCAATCACCATCAACGGGAGAAACTTGAAGGAAGTAACCTCCTTCACTTATCTAGGAAGCACTGTTTCAACTACAGGCAGTGGTGGCACAGACGAGGATGTCAGAGCCAGAATGGGAAAAGCAAGACAGGCGTTCATTAGCCTGAAACCAGTGTGGAGATCTCCTGCACTCAGCATTCGGAACAAGATACGGATTTTCAACACCAACATCAGTTAAGTCAGTGCTCTTGTATGGCTCAGAGACTTGGCGCGTCACGAAAGGGATTTCCAATAAACTACAGACATTCATCAACAACTGCTTACACTGGCTAGATACTGGAGATCAGATGGCCAGAAAGAATAAGCAACAAGGAGCTCTGGGAACGAACCAACCAACAACCTATCACCCAACAAATATGCAGAAGGAAGTGGAGATGGATTGGGCATACACTGAGAAGGCCGACTGAGGACATCACGCGTCAGGCCAGTTGCTCGAGTGGAATCCCCATGAGAAGCGACGAGTTGGACGTCCCAGCTGAGGGTGACATGGAGGAGGTCGTGCGAGGAGGAAATGAGAGGGGTCCACAACCAGTCTCAATGGTACAGATACTTCCTCACATTGTTCTTCTCCTAACCATCAGATTACACCTAAAATCATCTATTTTATCTTCTCTTTTTATCTACTAATGAGCTTCTACAGCTTGTGATTACTCTTTCTCTATTATTCTACCTCTTTTGAATCTTGACGTGGTGGAGTAAAGTAAAGCAGATTTTGGTGTTACGTAGGATCACCAGGTTACACATTGACACTGACCGACTGGAGGTATTCTATAAGTAGTTACCATCCAAGACTGACACCACTAGGAAAGCCATCAGAAACCTGGGAGAATTGACCATGTGTTTCGTTCCAGCACGAAACTCCTCAGCCGTGTATTTAATCTACTTGTCCAATCCTCTTCGTATAGTCATTGTCTCTCTAAATTATCATAATTAATCATTCAGTGTGAAACTGTGTATCTTTTATTGTACGGTGTATGTATGTATGTACTCCTATTCATATTTGTCTTGATGGTAAATATCAGACAAAAAGGAAATTGGTGACAGTCATTCAGCAATTTTATAAGTCTTCTCTTCAAAAAATTTGAAACAGTTAATCCCTTTTATGAATTTGGATCGTGTAATTAGAAGACGAAGTTTATCTGAACAATGTAATGTATTTGCACAATACGAAGTTTATAAACGGTTGTAGAGGTCAAGTAGAACACTAAAGCCAACTCTGTACAGGGTCCTTAAGAAAAATGTCCATATCACTCAGCCATACAGAGGGGAGCTGAATAGTATCATTTTGAGACGTAGGCTGACATCAGCCATTAAGAAAACGTATTACGCAGCGAATCTTACCATTGTGGAGAAAATAAAACACATGCTTCACCAAAAACCTAAACAGTGCATCAGTGATTACGTCATATCCCATTGCGTTAACCAATTTACATGTGTGTGTATAGTCAAACATACATAGGGAGGAGTAATCGAGTTATGCAGTTGAGGATGGGAGAACATATGCCTAAATGGCTTCAAAAACAAATGGAGTGTGAAACCATGATGCAGACTGGTGGGAGACGACCCTCTTTATCTATAGCTAAATATATCATAGAAACAGGTCACAAAGTTTTATATAGAAACAGTAAGGACTCAGACTACTGAGATTTGCGGAAGCCATAGCCATACACAAATTTAAACCACCTTAATGTGTACAAAAGCAGTTTGCTATTACACTACACCTACCTTGGTAAACTTTGTTTTCTTACCAAGATTAGGGTCAACTATGTCACTTCCTGTTTGTCCTCATCTTTCTTAATTTTAATCCCCTATTGTGTTAAATGTTGTATTTGTCTCCCCTCCCAGTCCTCGGTTTAATATACATTGACTTGACAAGTAAATGTGTGTGTGGGGCATCAGATTGTTCGAAATGTATTGCGCAAATACATCACATTGTTCAGATAAACTTCGTCTTCTAATTACACTATCGAAATTTTATAAGTACAAATTGAATAGGATGAGGTGGATGTGTATACAATTTCAGTTAGAATAGAGTGGAAATGAGTGATAGTAATGAAGATGATGATAGTAATAATGAATCAAATCAGTCCAGGTTGAGTTGTTGTTAATGCAGAAATAATGGAGTTGAGACCAGTGTTGACGGTAAATGTTTTGAGTCACTCTTTCTGTTTACTAATTAATAATTACCAAGAGGCAGTTAACTGTACTCCATCTCGTCTGTTCAAACTGTCTGGATTCACTCATATATGTAGAGCTTCAGCTGTCAGTTTTTCTTGGTATTATCCAAAACCTTTTTTTGCAGAACCTTAATTCCATCAAAGTCAATTTTGTGTCGCATTTCTATGGAGTGTAGCTCGACTGCAGATTTGTTTTCTACTTTCTTAACCTCTGATGACGTTTTTGGGATCTGCTTTAAGCATAGTTTATACTCATTGACTGTCACATTTACCTGCCTGGCTGTTTCCTTTACATATATTGCAGTACAATCTCCGCATTTATGACCTTTCAACATATACTACTTATATCTTCTCTTATCAGTAGTACTCAATACAATATGATTTAACACTTAGCTACTGATTCATCATCTACTCTTTATGCATTCTATCATAAATCACATATTCTTCGAAGTGATTATTTGTTTAATTTCCACTGGAAGTTGATTAAATACTTCGTTTCCCTTGAAACTATGAAAAATAAAACGGTGATATGGAAAAATTATGCCTGTAGACTGATGTAGTGCACATGGAAAAGTGCTGATTCTGTATAAAAAGTAAAAATTACTAATGAATGGGAAGAACAAGACATGTATCAACAAAGAAATGTTTCTTTTCAACGACTTCATTCATTATCAAACTGTTCAGTCATATTTATAATCGATAAAATGTCAGATAGACGCACTAACACATTGTTCAGTCAATATATACACATGATACAATTGGTGTTAGTGGTAAAATTTATTCATGTTAGAGAAATCGAAAATAGGCGGCTGAATAAGGAGTGAAATGATTTCAAGTGAGGTAAGGGTCAAATGCTGTCAAAGAACTGCGAATGATGATGATGATGATGATATTTAAACTGAAGTATACAGTGATGTGAAGTGAACTCGACAGACTATGCAAAATGGATGTCGCTGTGGCGTTTGAAGCGATGCTTACCAGGTTCCAGCCCTTCTGGAAATGCTATCAACCACTGGGGTTCAAGTGTATCCACCTGATGCGTCCTAGATAGAGCGAAACGAGCGTCCTGGATTATACTGTTATCTACCAAGTAGACTAAAAAAACAACCAAAATGAATTGTTAGAGGCAAGATAGATAAATTGCTTTCACGAAATGCTTTTGAACGTAAAGTTTCAGTTTTTGTTCATGTATAGCTAATTCTTCAGCTGTGTATAAGGGGTGGGAAAGCAGATCTTTGGAGTGGCTCCATTTAACTTTGTAAATTACCTGAAGGGATGGATGTTGAGGAGCTGAATGACCTAATTCCTTTAGGTGTTCACATATGGGTGAAGTTTTTTTGCTTACTTTTGGTAAACCAAACCGGGTAATTAATTTTCAGTAATAACCGGTTTTCGGAGGGCTCACTTACAACGCCTAATACAGTTAGCTCAGTTAGATACACATAGTTGTGGACATAAGCAGCAGCCTATCCTTCAGGTATTGTCGAATCAGACAACGGCATGAGAATATCAACCTCAAGGTAACAGAATAAAAGGTACTATTGGTGCATTTCGATAGACAGGTATTCCACACATCGGCTATGGTATCTCCTTTAACTTCCCAATTCATTAACCAGTTCTTTTCAAACTGTAGTAGATTGATGGATAATTAGTTTCCTCAAGTTTTTATGGATTCTAGAAGACAGCGAGTGAATGTGATTTCTTTTACAAGTAAGAGGTACCCAAATATTAAAGTTAGTGAACTGTTCAGTCTCTGATTGGTTTGCTATAGACTCACCTTTGGAGTGAAGCATCAACTCTTCTCTTGAATATCACGTCTAGGAAGTGAAACGTTGAACTTAACTCTTCTTCTACATTGAAGTTTATAGACAGATGACAGTCATTGAATCGTCTATACCCTTCGTCAAGTGGACATGTTTCGTGGTAAGAAAAGTATCTTCATGTACTTTGTATAAAGGAAATACAGTTCCGAGATTATTTCTTTCAGTGGCCCTTTTAGTGACCCTTATTTAACCACTTGAAATCACTTTATTCCTTATTCAGTAATCTATTTTCTATTTCTTCCACTTGAACAAATCCCACCACCTACATCTATTGTATAGTTTGCATATTGACTGAACAACTTCTTAATGCAATTATCTATCATTTTATCGATTATAAGTATGACTGTAAAGTTTGATAATGAATGAAGTCGTTGAAAAGAAACATTTCTTTGCTGATACATGTCTTGTTCTTCTTACGCATGAATAAACGGGTTTATTTCGATAGACAAAAGTGCTATCTTGCTTAACTAACGGTACACAATCGAATCTACACCTCATAGTTATAAAGTAAACACCGATTTTATCAGCAGAAAAAAAAATGAATGGCTACATGTTTGAAAGACTTGAGATGATAGCCATATAGCCAGCTGACAGTTTAGCGTACAGTCTTTAGAAGAATTACTGCAAATTAGTAGACTTAAACAAAAACTTGATACATTACGGGTACGAGGAATCGAGCAGACTTGAGTGGACATGAAGGGGATACAGAGGGGAATAAGAAAAATGGGGGCGAAGAAATGAACAGATTACTCATCAGGTAGTCTGAAAGACATTCAAAGGCAGTTCCATACTTCAAGTTCACTGTTGAACTACAGGCAAACCGAGAAAGCTACAAGATCTCTAGTGGCTTCGATTCTGAGCCATATCTGATAAATTCTCATGCCGATAGGTCACATGATTTCTCATACCGCAACATGGGAATCTATGTGCACTAACAGATGCTACTTCTTGACATCAGTATTCCTCATTCTATGTTGCAACATGATTAGCTGATTGTCTTTTTGCTTTTCTCAGTGAATGTCATTGCTAGCAAACAGTGGACGTTATGCAATCCGCTTGAATGATATTCGTAATACGTGTCCAAGCCAGTGATTACATCACTTTTTCGGTTCACTACTAAGTTTCATTCTGAGCACAGACTCTTGGCAATCTTCTGAAGGCACTTTGTACTTGAATGATGCAAAGTACATACTAGGCGACACAATTGATAACGCAGTGTCGCTCTCACTAAAATCAACCAGAATAAATCAGAAGGTTGAATTGACCTTGGTGACTAGTAGCTGATTTTAGGGCTCACGTCTCTCCCTGTTTAGGACCTGTTAGCTGGATGTAGGTGCATCCGCACCTTAAGGAGTGATGTTGATAACTTATATCCTCATCATCGATTTGTTACTAATTTTCGATCACTAAATCATCTCTGATCATCTTTTTGCTTTAGGTTTTATACTGGTTAAAAGATAATGGTGTATTCAATGACCAGTCAAACGATGATCACTCAAGTATCCTGTTGATCTCAGAGAATCACCAATCAGTACGCAATGTACTACACGCTGAAGCAGCCTATCGTGGTTTTGATCATGAATTAATGAATCGCTCACCTTGGCTAATGTACATAGAACTGATTGAGCATTGTCGTCATTTTCTTCAACGTTTCAGCGTTTTTAATAATGATATTGTTGGTAATAAAGACAAAAGCGGTACAAGTGGACAACAAGGAAGTAAAGAAGACCAACTTCAAAGCCTTTTTGACATAGCTCATGGTAAGTTTCAATATATTGTGTCAAAAACATATACAATATGTTTTATATGATAAATTTATAGAAAACGTGATATTTTCAATGTCAAGTCATTTACCTGAAGCGAATGAAGAATTTAGGCATGACTGACTTTCAAGCGGGCATCTTCAAGTTGCTGACTAATCTTAGTGGTTGGATTATTTATCAGAAGGTTCTTGATTTAATTCTTATCGATAATTAGGATTTCTTGCAATTATTATTATTATTTGTCCCTTGGGTCTCTATTCTACTCTCTTCTCTGCAATCTTTTCAACCTGGCTCCACCACTGCCCACAAGTTCTCATTTCTTCCTCACACCATCTCCTCCATGTCATCCTCACCTCAGACACCCAACTCGTCGTTTCCCATGCGGCTTCCACTCGACTACCTGGCCTGGCGCGTGATGTCCCCGAATGGTCTTCTCAGTGCATACCCGATCCAATCCATCTCCACTTCCTTCTGCATATTTGTTCGGCGATGGCCTCTTGGTTGGTTTGTTGCCAGCCAGATTTCCTTGTTGCTTATTCTTATTATTCAATTCTGGCCATCTCATCTTCACTGTCAGTATCGAGTGAGCATAGGTAGCAGTTGTTGATGAATGTCTGCAGTTTGTTGGAAGTGCTTTTCGTGACACGCCAAGTCTCTCAACCATCACATGGAAGTACTGTTTTACTTGACTGAATTAGTGTTGAAAATCCAGATCTTGTTGTTTATGCTGAGTGCAGTGCACTGTAGTGTAGTGCAGTAGATCTCCACACTGTTTTCAGGTTAAAGAACTCCTATTTTGTCTTTCCGATCCTGTCTTTGACGTCCTTGTCTGTCCCTGTGTCACCTGTAGTTGAAACAGTGCTGCCTAGATAGGTGAAGGAGGCTATTTCCTTTAGGTTTCTCTCGTTGATAGTGATTGGTGCTTGTTGTTGTTGGTGGTGGTGTTGGTTGGGTATCATTATCACCTCTGTCTTCTCTACGTTCACTTGAATTCCCGTCTTCGCTACCTCTTTGAACTTATATTACCGTCCATATATATGGTAAGCCTGAGGTCGAAATGAAATTAAAGCCAGCTGTCTAGATTTACTTCTAAATGACTTATGGACTTGACACCTAGTTACTAATCAGAACTTTGACACAAGAAAGCAACAGTTGTTTGATTTCTTGGTGTCTTTCGAAGCTATTCTGCTAACGGAGAAACAGCACCTAAGTTTATGATAGGACGTCACTTCATGTAGTGAGTACTAACAAGAAGGTTGCCAGGACAAGAAAGCTAGGTCGTTGTAGGATTAAAAGAAGCTGCCCCCAGGTTATCAACTTTGCAACGGTTTCTGATCGAATTCTATGACCAGTACGGTTTCCTGTCAACTGAAAACCAATCGTTCGGGTATGATAAACTCAAATATAGTCTAAGTGACAGATAGAAGTTAGCAGGTTTTAGACATTATGTTCCTCAGCCCCAACAAACTTATGCAACAGTTTTAAAATGTCTAAATTGAGTCATCTTATTTCTCATCTGGAGGTTTAAATGTCAAAATTTTCCGCATCATACAAAACAATATCATCAGTCATTCCTGAGGAATTGAAGTAAATTTTACTACACATGCATACTTATAACATACTACTTCGCCTGACTTCAATGCGATTGGATATAGAATGAGTGAGAGGTTCTGTGTCCAATTTGATTGGATGACACTTTACGTCATATTTTAAAATACACTTCCACTAACTTATAATCTGTTCTTAGACTCATAATCAACTAATTTTAAATAAAAAACAATATTTTATTGGTCTACACTTTGAAGTGACTTTAAAGGCCACCCTAGCAAACACTAAAATAGCCAATCAGCTTTCGTTTTTCCGCTATCAAAGTGGTTCTTTTTAGAATGAAGGAACGCGATTGGTTATCTCAGGAGTTGCTAAAGTGACCTTTAAACTCACTCATACTTCGCTTACTCATCATCCATTTAATGGGATGTATTCGATACAGGCAAATTAATAATTTGAAACTGATTATCCAATAGTCGACAAGTGTTCTTAGTGAGGTCCTATGAAATACCTACCTCAGTCTTAGCATTTCAGTGTTATTATCTTTGAGTTCATAGATAAGTGATGCAGTTTCGAATATCCTGAGAAACAAGAGTTTCCTCATACATCTCCACATATGCATTTTTAATAGTTGGCATGAAGCATAAAAAGGCAGCCAGATACAGTATTTTAGCATGCAACTCAGATCAATACAGTATCATGCCACTGAGGTTAATGACCTCACTGAAAGGCCGATCAACAAACGGTGATCAATAGGAAAGAACTCCTAAGTTCACAGACGGTTTACCATTCTATAAGCAGTTCGTACATGAATAACCCAATCCTATAAGGTGTCAGGTGTTATTCGAACAATTTAGTGCTAAATTCTTTGGTTTCAGAAGGAAAATGAAAATTGTCGGGATTGCAGATATGCTGTGCAGTAAATATTAGATTTAGTTGAATTTTTTCTGTCAAACACCAACAACACAACGTAGAATGTCGCAATGAACAGCAATCGGTTCAACCTGGCATACTTGACACCAGTATGCAAGGAATGAAGTGAACAGAGAACAAATGACACAACAGTAGACAAAAGTATAGTACAGTTGGCAGAATAAATTGATGAAATGTTGAATGTTGAAGCCTTCGAAGACGACTATGTGTAATCCATTTCTAGACATGCCGTCAGGAGACTACAACCACTGATTCCTACCGTATTGGGGACTACAGTCAGACACTCTACACCACCATATATGGCTTAGAGAAGTAACCAGAGACTTTACAGAGTGACGTCATGTCTTGGCCTCGTGAGACTTAGCCTCCTTTCAAGCCAATCCTACTTTGGCGGAAATCAAGGTGGACGTAGGCTGAGGATGTGCAACTTACTTACTTGCCTACTTACTTACTTACTTGCTTACTTACTTACTTACTTACTTACTTACTTACTTACTTACTTACTTGCTTACTTACTTACTTACTTACTTACTTACTTACTTACTTACTTACTTACTTACTTACTTACTTACTTACTTACTTACTTACTTACTTACTTACTTACTTACTTACTTACTTAGTCAAAAGCTTTCCTTCATCACCTTCATTTTTGGTAGGATGATGCTCAGTGGCACCATTTGACTTGCTGGTGAAGAGGGAGTTAAGCGTAAACTTTTGTGAATGCTCAATTTATACTTTTGTTTTTTCTGATTGATATCAAACAAAATTTCAGGAGTTTGTTTTCAGTTATCGCTTACATGTGTGTTTCACATGATCTCAGCCTCTTAGTTAATTCAGACACTTCTACAGAAGTTATTGTATACACAGTGAAAATGCGTTTAAGCAGGCAAAAAATATTGATGAAACTGTATATTTCTTACTTATTCCACGCATAATTACCATCCTCTGTGAGATATAGGTGGAATTTTTAATCTGCCTCTTGTCACCATATAAAGAGAAATTTAACATTTGTCATAGATGCATGTCGTTAAGAATGTTTATAATTCTTGGCAGTTTACATGAGTTTAACATTTTGTTGCAGCCTCGTTTAACAAGCAGACTATCAAATACACACAGATGTGATAAATCGACTTTTGAGATGTCAGTCGATGTCAATATTCAAAGAATTTTATGTGCGTTCCTGTTTCTTTGTTCTGTTACAATATAGCTGATAGTTACCAGCATTAAATTGCCTTTTTGGAGTAAAGCTGAAATTCAGTGGTATCTAAACTTGCTTGTCTTATAAGTATGATTGAAAATGTCAATCAGTTGATCAATATCAGCCTGTGATCCAGCATTACCATATCATGGTGCCAATTGGCATACTTCATGTTGGCACACTAAGGTACTAAGATGAATCTACATAGGAACATACACACACGGAGATAAGCAAAAGTTTTAGAAAACCATTAGAAGACGAAGATACTATGTGAATATATCCATGTCAGTGATATCGATTATTAAGCTTGCCACATAAAGTATCAAACCTTTGATTTTGTATGTCCCATGGACTCAAACCAAAAAGGAGGAATTCTACAGACAACTTCAATCAACACTGGACAAGACGTCAGTCGGCGATATCAAAATTCTAATGGGCGACATGAATGCCAAACTGGGAGGGGACAACACAGGAAGAGAACTAACCATGGGTCGACAAGAACCGGGTGAGGTGATGAACGAGAATGGAGAATTGTTTGCAGAATTCTGTGCATTCAACGATTCGGTGATTGGAGGCAGTATGTTCAAGCACAAGGATATCCTCAAGGCGACATGGATTTCACCAGACACCAGGACACACTAAAATCAGATTGACTTCATCTCAATCTCAAGAAAATGGAGACGCAGTCTACTTGACACAAGGTGAAGAAGAGGAGCAGATGTAGGTTAACACCACTCACTGTCTAGTGCAAGGAACCTTCCAAATCAAGTTAAAAGCCTTCAAGGAAGTTGGTGATAGACCACAGTTCAAGTACAACACTCGGAAACTGAAGGACAAAACTACAAAGGAAATCTTCAAGTCAGATATCAGAACAAAATGGGAGACACTAAGCAACATCTCTGAAGAAACATGTGTGGAAGAACACTGGAAGTCTTTGAAAGAGATGTGGGAAGAAACCTACACAGCCGTATTAGGAAGGAAGAAGTGTAGGCAAGACAAGGAATGGATATCAATGGATACATGAAAGCTGATAGAGCAGGGGGAAAAAGATGGTGAAGCAGAAGATGAACCCATGTGGTGCAAGGATACACAAAGAAAAAGAGGAACTGAACACAACCTACAAAACACTACACTGGACAAAGAAGAGAAGAAGAGTGCACGCAAAAACAACAGACACTTCTACGACACACTGGCAAGTGAAGCCGAACAGTTTGCTGGTAGCAGAGAACTGACTACATCATATCAAATAACCAGGTTACTATTTGGAAGTGAAGAGATCAACGCAGACCATAACAATAAAAGATGATGAAGGAAATTTAATTACGAAAGATGAGAAACGAAGGAAACGATGGGCCAACCACTTCAACAAGCTCTTGAATTGACCACCACCACCACCTGCACTTCGTCCAGAAATACCACCTACAGCCGCTGAACTACAGGTGAACATAAATACTCCAACAAAAAAGGAGTCCTGAATGCCATAAAGCTACTGAAATGTGGGAAAGCAGCAGGACCAGATGGAATCCCTCCAAAAGCACTGAAAACAGACGCAGAGACAACAGCGGACATGCTCACAACATACCACTATTGCAGAAGGCGTGGAAGGAAGGGAAGGTACCTGCCAGTTGATTGGAAGAAGAAGGGTTACCTTTTTAAACTGCCAAAGAAGGGAGACCTCAGTGTTTGCAAGAACTGGTGCGGAATCACTCTCCTGTCCACCCCAACCAAAATCTTAAGCCGCATCATCCTGGAGAGGCTAAAGGATGCACTGGATTCAAAACTGCGACCGGAACAGGCAGGCTGGCTGGATTCAGGAAGTACAAATCATATGAGGACCAAATTGCAATGCTTCGCATCATCATAGAACAGAGCATAGAATGGCAATCAGCTCTCTACCTCAACTTCATCGACTTTGAGAAGGCCTTTGACAGCGTCGACCAAGAAGTAATTTGGAAACTGCTTCACTACTACGGAGTACCGCAAACCTTTATCAGCCTCATTCAACAACTATATGAAGATGCCACATACCAGCCAAGTAATTCACAATGGGAAGCTCAGTGATGCTTTTGAAGTGAAGACAGGAGTAGGAGTGAAACAAGGTTGCCTACTATCCCCCATGATATTCCTGATTGTGGTCGACTGGACTGGATCATGCAGCAGACAACAGTGGGGATCTGTGATAAGAGGGGGATACACTGGACTGCGGAAAAGAACCTAGAAGACTTGGATTTCGCCGACGACTTGTGCCTGATGTCACATAAACTTGAAGATCTACAGGCAAAAACTAACAAGTTGACAGAAGAGACAGCGAAGACGGGACTTCCTTCGGGTGGATATAGAGAAGACAGAAGTGATGAAGATACCTCACAACCAACAACAACAAACTCCAATCACCATCAACGGAGAAACTTAAAGGAAGTAACCTCCTTCACCTATCTAGGCAGCACTGTTTCAACTACAGGCAGCACAGGCACAGACGAAGATGTCAAAGTCAGAATCGGAAAAGCAAGACAGGCGTTCATCAGCCTGAAACCAATGTGGAGATCTTCTGCATTCAGCATGTGGAACAAGATCCGGATTTTCAACACCAACATCAGTCAAGTCAGTGCTCTTGTATGGCTCAGAGACTTGGCGCGTCACGAAAGGGATTTCCAATAAACTGCAGATATTCATCAACAACTGCTTACACTGCCTCGTTACTGAAGCTCAGATGGCCAGACTAATAAGTACAAGCAACAAGGAACTCTGGGAACGAACCAACCAACTACCTATCACCCAACAAATATGCAGAAGGAAGTGGAGATGGATTGGGCATGCACTGAGAAGGCCGACTGGGGACATCACGCGTCAGGCCAGTTGCTCGAGTGGAATCCCCATGGGAAGCGACGAGTTGGACGTCCCAGCTGAGGGTGACATGGAGGAGGTCGTGCGAGGAGGAAATGAGAGTTTGTGGGCTGTCGTGAAGCCAGGTTCAAATGATTTCAGAGAACAGAGGTCACTGGAGGCGTGCTACTGAAGCCCTATGTTCCACTAGGAACCCAAGGGACTAATAATAATAATAATAATAAAGGTTACAGTAGCCTTTCGGGGTGACTGTAATCTCTCAAAGTAGGATTCCTACTCGCAGGTATCTATTAAGATACACTGACTATAGACAGCATTGTAACGCGAAGTGTTTTCATCACTAAGACTTTCAAACTTCTGTGACTGCTAGCGATGCATGGATATGTACTGTTAGCCATCAACATTCTACAGCTTTCTAGTTGATTTCTGACCCAAATAATTAATGCAGAAAACACACGGAGATGAATAAGAACATGTATTTATACTGAACACCTTAAGCAAAAGGAGAATATATATATACTAAGACGTACATACATAATCCGGTGTTTGAAAATAATAATACTGATTGGTAAGCGATGGGTTGACAGTCTATGTGTAGTTGTAATTAACACAAAATACATTTTGATTGCACCATTTTCCGGACTAGTTTGTTTAGCCCACTTATCAGATATCTTCCAGTATGGCATGAGCTCGTTGGGAAATGGCCACTAGGGAGGGAGAGAGAGAAAGGGGGTTTAGGATGACGCCCAATGAAATGTGATAAGATTTTCATTTGTTTTCACATAGAAATGATAAGATGTCGTATGGAAATAAATCTCTTCTATTCATCTTTAGAGTATATGATTAAATTTGTAATCTGAAACGATTTATGCGGAATCCGTGATATATACCAACAAAACTTACTCCATTTGAATAAATATATTGGTGGGTGTGCATGCTTGCACATGTGTGTATGAGGCCACCGCCAGTTTACAAAATGAATTGCTGAGAGGACAAGCATACTAAAAGACCAGTAGCGAATTAATTTCATCGAAACCTCTATAACTCAAAGTGATCTCTCGATGAGACATTAAGGTCCTGATGTTGTCCACCGTTGAAAGTCTTGAACCAGAAAGAAATAGATGTTCAGTAATCCTAGATTTTCAGCAGTTTCCTTACTGATGTCGATCAGGAGTGGGGGAAACTGTTTCGAAATCAGTTATTTCCTGAGTAACCTCTGAATCGAAATGTCTTTATCTCTCCCTCCACTAGGATCCCATTTGAACTGTTTGAAAGACAAATTTTTTCACCATATCGTAACTCAGGCTGTTTTATCTCATTGTACAGACACATTCAAGAATTATTAGTCAACTTCATTTCGGAATTTGAGGTGAACCTGCTGGTGTTTATTCAACTGGAGGGAGTTTACCAACCCCTTTCAGTTGATATATCTTTGTAAAGTTGCCTCGATATTCTCATAAACCTAAACGGATTAAAAAAATATCACAATGAAATTTGTAGTAGCATCATGGCTGTCTTGCCAGGGTACTCACACTCTCATGCGTCGAGAGAAAGTTCAGATAATCAGGCATTTATATTTGAAGTGGTATATGTAATATTTGAATTGTCGAAAGAACGAAACATCCCATTGGAATAGAATAATATGTAGGTTATAGGTTCAAATCAGAGACCTCGGAGCTTCTTATCTGGCACTCTGCCAACTGAGCTAGGATAATCAGTATCAATACTGGGTCTGCCAAACCACAGCTATCTCAGGTAGTCAAACTGACAGTCAGTATGATGCTTTCCCTCTTAAATTCAGGTTGATTTAGATTGGGAAAAGAAGTCCTGACACTGCAGCCAGGGTGAATACAATGAACGCAAAGTAACGTGACACGAATTCATATGAAAATCAGATAAAACCCTTCTTGATTGAAGTAAAGTTAAGATCTGGTCAGCAGTCGGGTCGCGTAGCTCAGTTGGTAGAGCATGCAGCCAGAAAACCCGGATATCGCTGATTTGAATCCTACCATGGCCTACATTTTCATTTCGTCTTCACTTTCATCCAGTTTCAATATTGGGTCTACCAAACAACGTCTATTTCATGCTCACTGAACTAGACAACATGAACTTGGTGGCCTTCCAGTGACCAATGAGTCTAGCTAATTCAGTCCTACGGGAGATCAATCGTTGCCCAACTCTGACTGCAGGATTGGGAGACATGGGTTCAAATCTTAAACGAGATGTCAATTCCATCACAGTTGTAGATATGCTTTACTAACGGATACCAAGAAGCCCAAAACCTAGATTCAGGGCCTCTAGTCGATTGTTTGCATTCAACTAACATTTTATGAACACACTGTGTCTCACTATAGGGTGTACAAGTTACATTCTGTGGAAAAGCAAACACCTGAGGTTATACCTAGGGTGAAATACAGCCATTCTAGTGGTGTCCCTCTTGCAGTAGTCCTAGGTCATATGTCCCAGAGGATTACTTGAACCATCCCGGAGCATGGATCAGAAAGCTCGAGGTGGCTGGTGTTGTTTTAGGTACTTAACCGCCTACCACTCACTTTATACCACAATAAGATAGGGACTCTATACTGTCTTACTGTTTATACTATTTAAAGGAATATGTATTCGTTCATAAGTTGGACAGGTTAAACTATTGCTGATTCATATTAGCACAGTTTTAGTGAACTGGATTAGTTATCATGACATGAAGAATTGAATCCGACAACAGAAACAACAATGGATACGCCTGTGAAGTTGAGTCAGATTCATGTAAACACTTGATTGTAGTGTTTACTTGAAAAGGCCAGTTAACAATACACTATTGACTATCTATATGCACTGCATTATTCGTTTGTTTATACTTAACAGATAAGACTTTAATCTTAGCCGAATTGATTATTTACTGTACAGTATATTATCGTCTCCAGACTGTTATTGTACAAGATCATAGAATTGTAATAGTGATTGTATTTCGACTAATGTTCAATTATCTGCCTGAATACTGGACAGTGGATATTGTAAGTAAGCAAGCGAATGATTGAAACTAACAAACGAATACACACACACACACACATCACGAACACATGCACAAACCAACAGATATGTCGATGCCTTTTGTACATGAAAATAAACATGGCGCTATTTAAGTTGGATAATGCAAACCCATTTACTGGTCAGATGAACACAGTGGCTTCATCATCTGACGATACCAAATTATCCAAAGAATAAAAACCTACCCATTCTATCTCAATACTTTTTATTTGGAAGCTTGTAGGAATAGTTTAATTCCAAGGTAGTATTCACCATGGGCTGCTGTTAGTTGGAGAACCTGGGAGTACTGGGAAATAGCTGTATCGTTCCAGTATGGAACTTCTCAGCAGTGTAGTTGTTTTCATTATGGACTGATGTCAACTGGAGAAGTATAGATGTACTCTTCAACTGGTCTCAATGATATCCTTGTGAGGTGTTGAGGTGAAGATTGTCTAATATTATGGTTGGCATATCATCATGGAGGAAAGTAAGAAAGACAATGAGATGATGGCAAAAATTTCCTTGTCAACATTTTCGTGGGACAAAAGGAAGTGTTATAAGAAAAAAACTGCGTTGAAAAACTCAAAGCAAAACTCGGGGTTCCGCAACGTTGCTTCAAGTCCTACCCTATGTTTTCTTGCCGATTTTTCTCCATTTATTCAACAGTACAACCTACGCTTCATGGATGCAGCTTTTCCTTTATACTTAGTTACAAGGAAATATTTTCATTTAGCAACTACTTCATTTCATCTAGGTCCCGAATGAGAAATTACCAAGGAAAAGTTGCATCATATCCTTAAACTAACCATAGCCCATATAAATACATGGATGCGACTGATATAATGCAGTAAAATTCTAAAGGGTTAGACAATTTTTCAATCATTGCTTCTGAACTGCTTCTTTCAGTGACATCATATATTGCAATCTCCTGTGATTGGTTGATTCATCGTCTTCAGCTTCCTACCTCTGATAGTGAGTGTAACTTTGAGAATTAGTGAAGCTTGCCTTGGTGAGAAGTCGCCTTCTCCCTCTGCCAAAGTTTTGGTCGAGGAGGTTGTGCAAACTAGCTTTCACATATATTTCCGGTATTTGTCAAAGTTGGTTAAATTTTCAGCTTGAGCTAACAGAAAATTCTTAATTTCTTCTAAGAAATATGGGTTGATGATATTAATTATATGTAACTTTGAACAGTTAATTTAATCCGTGTATACTTGATACCCTTCTTTGACTTTGTACCAGTCCAGGACACTTGGCGTGTAGCTTAGGAGGAGGATTTCTCTATTGTTATTCTCCCCCGGCCTGGATGGTTTAGTTTCGCATGCTTACATAGTCATTCTAGACAACATCATAAGCGAATACTTTACAAAGAAGTGAGCTATGAGAACTCCCCGGTAGTTTGCTCCAATCACCTTGGGTGGGACCGGTTATTCTTGTTATCATCTTGTCATCGTTTGGAGATGCATTTCGACTGCCTGTCTTATTGGCCTGAACTTTAATCTTCTTGTTGTTTTGCATAATTCCGATTGGTTGATGGGTTGGGGCAGCGTCAGTATATCTAACTTGAGCACTAAGCTTCTAATATATTCCTCAACATCCTATGTAACTCCTGTAGCCAAGATTCTCACTTTCTCCCAGTCAAATTGATGTTAAAAATGGCCTATATACAATGATATGAGCGAAAGTACCTCACATTGTCTTCCTGTTAGTTGATATTCATGTAGAAGAACCTGACAAGGATGGCCACTCTATCCAATATAGCGACTTTCGCGGTTGGTGCACTTTATTTTCTCCTGGGAATAAATTTTTCGATGGCGGCGAATTCGGCAACCTGGAAGCCCTTGGTTCGAATCCCTAAATGGCAAAGATTTTCATTTCAGCTCTCGTCACCACGCAACATATATTTTTTGATAAAATTGAGTTGATAATCATTTTTCCGAGAGGCAAATACTGAATAATTTTCTTCTTTTCAATGTAAAGATCATGTGTTGTAATCACTCTTCGCTTTTTTAAACAACCATTGGTCTCCATTGTTTCGAGGAGTCCAGACAGGTGGTCTACACCTCATACGTCTAGAACCAACAGTCAGATACTTCATGAGCTGGTATCATGTCTTGGTTTAGCCACCCTGAACCCTACCCCAATAAAATCTTATTTCGAGTAGCATCACACGTCAAGACAGCTGGTCGCTTGGTATGCGCAATATATGTCCAAATTACCTCAATTTGTGAAGGTTCTCAACCTCATTGGCTGACTCGCCTTTCTTGTCTTATACTCTTTACTTAATCTCCCATGGTGATCTCAACATGCTTGAGAAATGCTATGAAGATGCTTATGGTCCAATTCGATGGCTTCTTCTCTTCTGCTTTGAGGCTTCCTTGTTCCCAGCCGTATACTAGGATGGAGTGAACTACATCTTAGTGTACCCGTTCTTTGATATATACTCGGATAGGATGTTGTGTATAAACGCTTAAATTAGACTGTGAAACTCTCTGATATTCTTGTTTCATGGTATTCCCTTTTATTTGTGCGATTTCTTGTCGATAAAGTACAATGTGATAATTTCATTTTGTGAAGGATGTATCTGTTTACTTCGGTTCGATAGTAACAAACCCGCCACGTGTGTTATTCACCTAACTGGAGGATATCACTCTTCTTTTGATAGCTGTTCCCACGAATTTACTAAGTAAGGCCTTGCTCGGTGAAACATGTTCCAGTTCGAAATTGTTGACTAATCTGCAAATCACTGGGTGCTGAGTAAATTGTATGCCACTTCATTCTGAATGCCACTTCTTCTGAAAGTAAGCCAGCAAAATGCAACTAGCAGGAGACCTTCGCTCACTACTGTTTCGTCCTATCGAACACCAACTGTCTCATCAATGAAAATATTGCCCAAAATGTTTTACCATTTAGCTTTGTGCTCAAGTGGAAAAGTTGATTGGTCGAGTTTGATGAGCATTTGAAAAGACTTTGGTGATACGAGTTGGTTGACTTATAAATAGAAAATGGTGTTCTCGTCGCGATTTAAAATGCGTACACCTTTTCACTAAGCCATCTAGATCAAGGCCGATGCCCATGCAGGATTTCGTTATGCACACCGAACTAGTCACCTGAGGGTAGCTGATGTAGATTATTTAGTAGTTTCTAGTGCCCAGCATTGTTAGAAATCCTTTTACCTATCAAATCATAATACAGTTCACTATATTGTTGCACTACCTAACTTTGAGATCACATTACACAGCCATCGTGGATGGAATTTAATCAGTGCTAAGCATGATCGACTAAACAGCATCGTCAGTTACTCCCTGGTGACGAGTTCGTGTGAAGTAAACTCGGTCATCAACAATTTACACATCTATGTAGTAAACAATGGGTCACATCTGTTGCATGTATGCGCGGATACCTGAACCTCAGTAGGGGGAGTGGAGTTCGAATCTGAGGCGCACAAATTGAAAGCCCCCAACAAGGTCAGTGAGCCATGATTCCACTGGTTACTTTGCATGCACAAATCAGTGTACTCCTGGATAACTCGTCAGTCAATCCCCGCAGAATTCTAAACCTAATTACTATCTGTTGTTGATTAATGCCATGCCTTGATATAGATTTCTCGAAGTCCTAGTAAGAAAGTATGACCTGCGGGATCAGCCAAGTCAAGTATTGAAGACAACTACCCTACGTCGGCGTTGAATGCTGGTCATAGTATATTATGAGCTGATTATTATTATCATTATTTTCCCTTGGGTTCCGACTGGAACATACGGCTTCAGTTGCACGCCTCCATTGCACTCTCTTTTCTGCAGTCTTTTCAACATCGCTGCACGACTGCCCACAAGCTTTCATTTCTTCCTCACATGATCTCCTCCACGTCAATCTCGCCTCGGACACCCAACTCATCCTTTCACCTTTGGATTATACCCGATGGACTGGCCCAGTCCAATCCATCTCCACTTTCTTCCGCTTATTTGCTGGGTGATAGGTTCTTGGTGGTTCGTTGTCAGGCCAGAGTTCCTTGTTGCTTATTCTTATTATTCCGGCCATTTGATCTTCAGTAACGAGTGAGCATAGGTAGCAGCTGTTGATGAACGTCTGCAATTTGTTGGAAGTGCTTTTCGTGACGCGGCAAGTCTTTCAACAATATTGCAGCACTGACTTGACATTGGTGTTGAAAACCCGGATGTTGGTCACGATTTATGCTGAGTGGAATGCAGTAGATCTCCACACTGATTTCAGATCATTGAAAGCCTCTCTTGCTTCTATGATCCTGGTTTCGACATCCTCGTCTGTGCCGCCACCAGTAGTTGAAACGATGCTTCCCAGGTAGGTGTAAGTGAAAGAGACTATTTCCTTTAGGTTTCTCCCATTGATGGTGATTGGCGCTTGTTGTTGATGCTGTTGTTGTTGTTGATTGAAGATCTTCATCACCTCTGTCTTCTCTATATTCACCTGAAAACAAATCCCGTCTTCGCTGCCACGCCTCTTCCGTCAACTTCTTAGTTTTCGCCTGCAGATCTTCGAGTTTGTGCCACAAGACATTGAACATGAATCATCATCATCATCATCATCATCGAAATCCAAATCTTCTTCTGGGATATTTTCATTGGTCCAGCCAGTATATGCCCTCCTTCTCGCTCCTCACAGTTTGCTGCATGATCCAGTCCACTACAATCAAGAAGACCATCGGTGATAGTAGGCGCCAACCTTGTCCTGACCCTGTCTCCACTCTTATTTCAAAGGCGTCACTCACCTTCCCATTGTGCATCACTTAGCATGTGACGTCGTCATATAGTTGTTGAATGATGTTGATAAATATTTGTGGCACTGCGTGGTGTTGAAACAGCTACCTGTCAAATTACTTCTCGGTCGACGCTGTCGAGAGGCATTTTCAAAGTCAATAAAATTGGGGTAGAGTGGTGACTGCCACTCTATACTCTGTTTTATGATGATGCATAGTGTAGCATTGCAAATTGACCCACACATGATTTGTTCTTCGTGAATCCAGCCAGCTAGCCTGTTCCACTCGTAATTTCGAATCCAGAGCATCCTTTAGTTTGTCCAGCATGATGCGGCTAAATATTTTGTTTTCTACGGGTGGACAGGGACAGAAGCATGATTGCTTGTCAGTTCTTGCCAACATTTAGGTCTCCTTTCTTCGGGAGTTAGACAAGGTAGCCCTTCTTGCATTTAATCGGTAGGTACCTATCCTTCCTTCCATACCTTCTGCATTAGTGGTGTGAGGATTTCCACTGTTGTCTCTGCGTCTATTTTCAGTGCTTCTGGAGGAATTTCATCTGTCCCTGCTGCTTCTTCCTAAATTTCAGCAGCTTTATGGCGTTCAGGGCTTCATTCCTAGTTTTGTTGGAGGGCCTGTGTTCACTGGTAGTTCTGTGGCTGCTCTGCTGGTGATATTTCTGGACGAGTTTCAGGTGGTGGTGGTCGATTCAAGAGCTTCTTGAAGTGGTCAGCCCATCGTTTCCTTCGTTTCTCATCTTTCGTAATTAAATTTCCCTCATCATCTTTTATTGTTATGGTCTGCGTTGATCTCTTCACTTCCAAATAGTAACCTGGTTATTTGATATGATGTAGTCAGTTCTCTGCTACCAGCAAACTGTTCGGCTTCACTTGCCAGTGTGTCGTAGAAGTGTCTGTTGTTTTTGCGTGCACTCTTCTTCTCTTCTTTGTCCAGTGTAGTGTTTTGTAGGTTGTGTTCAGTTCCTCTTTTTCTTTGTGTATCCTTGCACCACATGGGTTCATCTTCTGCTTCACCATCTTTTTCCCCCTGCTCTATCAGCTTTCATGTATCCATTGATATCCATTCCTTGTCTTGCCTACACTTCTTCCTTCCTAATACGGCTGTGTAGGTTTCTTCACACATCTCTTTCAAAGACTTCCAGTGTTCTTCCACACATGTTTCTTCAGAGATGTTGCTTAGTGTCTCCCATTTTGTTCTGATATCTGACTTGAAGATTTCCTTTGTAGTTTCGTCCTTCAGTTCAGTTTCTCTTCTGGGTGTTCAACTTGAACTGTTGCCCATCAACAACTACTTTGCGGGCTTTCAACTTGATTTTGAGGGTAGGATGCTTGCACTAGACAGTGAGTGGTGTTAACCTACATCTGCTGCCCTTCTTGATCTGATCTTGTTTTCAGTAGACTGCGTCTCCACTTTCTTCACATTGACATGAAGTTGATCTGATTTCTAGTGTAGTGTGTCCATCTGGTGAAATTCATGATTATGAATTGATAGAAGTAAGAAAATGTAGACGAGAGTATTTGTACTCTGTCGTTGGGTGATAACGTGCTTAGGATGAGGTGTGACAGTCTTGGGTTCGATCCCCGGAGAGGTTGTGCACTTCTGTGGAGTTCCATAATACAAGAAAACAAAGACCTGCGCTATATCCAAGTTTTTTTCTGTAAGTATTCGCTAATGGGATTCATCTGCATCTTTAAAAGAGCAGTCTTCCAAATAAAGAGTCGCTATAGTGTCATTCGGTGTGACACGACTTATACCAAACAGAGTTTCCTGTCGATTTGCTTCAGCTTTCTTATAATGTAAAGCGTACATTGCAATGGTTCTACCATTATGGTAGATAGCGGTTGAGTGGAGCTGTGGTTCATTATTTTCATTCAACAACTTTTAATTACTGGATTACAGGTAAGAACCCGCACTAATTACCGGGTTTCGGGAAGCCAGGTTGTAAGTACCATAAACCTGCACTCAGTAAGTGTGGCCAACTAACTACCTAGTGAATAAACTTGCACATGGTTACAGAGGTACATTTCATCAGGTGGTCAACACGATTCGGTCAGTGTTAAACACTATCTTTACTGAACATTATTACTCATTGTTCGATGAGTGATCAAATCAACACGAAGTTGATATAATCTTTGTCTATGGACGTGTAATTTATCAGCCATTAGATAAGTTTAGCATTTTAGCGACCTTACTATTTCATATATTTCTATAAAAAAAATTTTTTATGCTTGGCATATTGTCATTTTATAATCTGTTCATTTGATCAGAGATACTAAAACTTATTCTTTATTGGTTACAGGGTGTTTCGTTAAATTTTTGCTGAGAAAAGATTAACGATTCGGAGGGTGTAGACAATTTCACATTATTTTCTATGATAAATGATTTCAATAACTGCTGAAAATGAACGCTTATAGCTCAGATTAATATTTAAAATCAGTATAACATTTTCAATTTAACTCTGATCACAAACAGACATTAGTTAACAAACCATAGAGAAGTAGAGTGTACAGGATAATTATTTCTTCCTGATTTGTGGTACACTCTATTAAAGAGTCTTAAGGTTTAACAAAATAGATTTCCTGTGTTCTGTAGTTTTCCATAGTTCATAGGCTGATATCGATCTCTGGAATCCTTCATCCCCCTCACCACCATTAACTGTCAACTGATGTTATACGGTGAAATATTTTGGTATACTCCATTTCAGTGGTACTATTCCCTTCATAGTTTCAGGATAGGATAAACTAACAACTTATTTTTGAGATGAATGGGGATTTTTTTAGTTTAGAAGTGGTATTCATCATGGACCGAGATCATTTAGGGAGCACTGGATAGCTGTTTCGTCCTAGAATGGGACTCCTCAGCAACACGCACCGACGACCCAGCTAGGGATCGAACCCGGGACCCTTGGGTTTCACGGCGAACGCGTTAACTACCGGGTCGGTTCGCAGTGGTTCACAATTTCCAATTTCTGTCAGTTCAAGACATAGCGCAACTATCACCCAAGGTCTTCGGAAGTGAAGTGGATGCTAACTGAAGACCTTGGGTGATAGTTACGCTGTCTTGAATTGACAGTTATGAACTAACTGATCAACTTGTGTACACACCGTGTTATTATTTATGTATTATGCATCTAATTGCTAATGTGATTGTTTGCTTAAGTTACCGCTGCATTTTCAAGAAGGTTGTAGGTGGAGTGAATATTCTTATCTTTTTCTTCGTGTAATTTCTGCTTATTTCATTCTGTTGTATATATATATATATATATATATATATATATATATATATATATATATATATATATATATATATATACAAACTGTCTCTGTTCAACTGATGCTATATGATATGCCGAAAACTCTGTAGAATACTCCCAAAACGGATTTCAGAACAAAGCCATTATTATTATTATTATCATTCTCTTTGAAAGATTTGATCGAACCCTGTAGAGAATTTTGAATGAGCTGTCAAAAGGAGCTAAAAGGCCTGAGTTCACGAGGTATTCTGTTTGCCAGTCAGGCTGGATAGTATTCGCGGGTACATCTTACAAGCGGAACCATCGTACGGCCGATGTACTCAGTTCCACCACAGCAAGTAAACCGGTATAAACACATTGAATAAGCCCAATGCGTTGGCTTGTCTTTCACACATTGACCAAAACGTTTCTTGTAGAAGAAAATTATCCGAAGATTGACGGTAAAGTATCTTCTATTTAAGGACTTCGATGATTGTTTCCTGAGGATGTCTGTAGCAATATCATTTTTGAATTCAGGATAGAACAAAGAAATCTTTTTCGGCGCCAAATGTGTTTATTCACTTAGGTTCTTTGGTTTCATGTTCTTATCTATGAATTTGAGCGGGAAACCGTTTTCCGCTAGAGTTTATCAAAGTATTTGCAGTTCTACAACAACATTGATTCTCAAGGAAAGTGAATGAATAAGATTTTTTTTCCTGCATAGAAAATCAATAAACTGTCCATTTTACGTAGGCTTTCTGTAGATCACTCTATAAAGTTGATTATTTTCTTTTCTTTGGAGTAGAACATCAACAAAAAAAAATGGGACATTGAGTTTGATTTTGATTCTAGAGTGAATTTGGATAGGGTTTGTTGAAGGTGTTAAGCAGGTTGGCAAGATTCATATTTTCATCACAAACTATCAAGGTATCACTAATGTATTTCTTATAGACATGAAGTTCACTGATTATTGATGATAAGTTGGTATTTTGAAGGCTTTCTTTCAAGCAGTCAGCTAAAGGATGTCCTAGTGGAGAACCCTTAACCATACCGTTTATATGCCCAATAGGTTTCATCATTAAATCTGAAGAGTATATTGAAGGTAGATAGAAGGAGAAGCTGTTTTAGGTGGTGAATTGGGACACTAACATCTATGCTATGACATTAAATGAATTTACATAGGAAGCAGATGGTTTCTGTCAGTGGAACATTTGTGATGAGGGACACGACATCCAATGAAATCATTTCTTTACCTGTCAAACTGATATTCTTTATCGAATCAACAAATAGAGACTGTAGTTCCATAGCCTCTTTTTAACAGGTTCAGCTATTTCCACAAGCCATTTCGTGATTAAATGATGTGGAGAGTTTTTCATATCCAGCATTGGATGGAGTGGAATGCCTTCTTTGTGTATTTATGGAAGACTATATAAACGGGAGATTTTAGTACTACTAAACAAATCAGACTATTTAGAAAAACGTTCACTCATTCTATCGATGAAAATAAATTCTTAAGACAGACGATAAACAAAGATCCTACTGAGCAAACAGAGCTGCAGTTGTCGAAAATACTGAAGGAAATGAAGGATGAGTCATTCATTAGCAAAGAACGATATGATTAACTTCGCCCATCGGGTTCTACGATTGTTGATGACATTTTTTCACTGGTTGATTAGATGTGATATTTATCCATAGTCAAAGTATCTCTATTGTTCTGTTTACGATGGAAGAGGTGATAAGATAGTCAGGCTTCACGGTAAGTACCCTGACCCAATACACTGTCCACACTGTTCGGCACTTCCCAGTTCACTGTTTACTGCTACCGTCGCTGAACATTATTATCTGTGGGGCATCCATCTTACTTACCCTGAAATCGACAAGTCAAGTCCATCTTTAGTTTCAGTCTTCCACACAGACTGCGTACTTTCTGGATAGTTTGTGAATAGCCGTGTTTTAAAATAAGCGATCCTAACTTGTTTTATTGTTTAGTAATCTATTTGAACCACCGAGAACATACGCAAAGACTACAGTGGACATGCTCACACCACTACTGCAAAAGGTATGGAAGGAAGAATAGGTACCTACCGATTAAATGCAAGAAGGGCTACCTTGTCTAACTCCCGAAGAAAGGAGACCTAAATGTTGGCAAGAACTGACAAGCAATCATGCTTCTGTCCCTGTCCACCCGTAGAAAACAAAATATTTAGCCGCATCATGCTGGACAAACTAAAGGATGCTCTGGATTCGAAATTACGAGTGGAACAGGCTAGCTGGCTGGATTCACGAAGAACAAATCATGTGTGGGTCAATTTGCAATGCTACACTATGCATCATCATAAAACAGAGTATAGAGTGGCAGTCACCACTCTACCCCAATTTTATTGACTTTGAAAATGCCTCTCGACAGCGTCGACCGAGAAGTAATTTGACAGGTAGCTGTTTCAACACCACGCAGTGCCACAAATATTTATCAACATCATTCAACAACTATATGACGACGTCACATGCTAAGTGATGCACAATGGGAAGGTGAGTGACGCCTTTGAAATAAGAGTGGAGACAGGGTCAGGACAAGGTTGGCGCCTACTATCACCGATGGTCTTCTTGATTGTAGTGGACTGGATCATGCAGCAAACTGTGAGGAGCGAGAAGAGAGGGATACTCTATAAGATTTGGATTTCACCAATGACTTGTGTCTAATGTTACACAAACTTGGCCATCTGCAGGCGAGAACTGACAAGTTGACAGAAGAGGCGTGGCAGCGAAGACGGGAATTCAAGTGAACGTAGAGAAGACAGAGGTGATAATGATACCCAACCAACACCACCACCAACAACAACAAGCAGCAATCACCATCAACGGGAGAAACTCAAAAGAAGTTGCTTCTTTCAACTATCTAGGCAGCATCGTTTCAACTACAGGTGAAACAGGGACAGACAAGGACGTCAAAGACAGGATCGGAAAGACAAAACAGGAGTTCTTTAACCTGAAAACAGTGTGGAGATCTACTGCACTACACTACAGTGCACTGCACTCAGCATAAACAACAAGATCTGGATTTTCAACACTAATTCAGTCAAGTAAAACAGTACTTCCATGTGTTGGTTGAGAGACTTGGCGTGTCACGATAGCACTTCCAACAAACTACAGATATTCATCAACAGATGCTGCCTTAACTCACTCAATACTGAAGATCAGATGGCCAGAATAACAAGAATAAGCAACAAGGAACTCTGGCCTAGCAGCGAACCAACCAAGAGCCCATCGCGGAACAAATATGCAGAAGGAAGTGGAGATGGATTGGATCGGGTATGCACTGAGAAGACCATTCAGGGACATCACACGTCAGTCACTCGAGTGGAACTCAGATGGGAAATGGCGAGTTGGGCGTCCGAGGTGAGGGTGACATGGAGGAGATGGTGTGAGGAAGAAATGAGAGCTTGTGGGCATTCGTGGGGCGAGGTTCAAAAAATTGCAGAGTAGAGGGTGGAATGGAGACGTGCTAGTGAAGCCGTATGTTCCAGTCGGAACCCAAGGGACAAACTGTAATGATAATTTATTTGAATAGGTATTTAAAATTACGCTAAGAAAGGTTAAGATTGATTGCCTCATTTCATCTTTATTTCCCAGCATTAGGTATTCCATGGGAAGAGACAAAGTTGGCCTCGAATAAAGCTGAAGCAATGGCGCGTATAATGATTGAACTCAATGAGAAAGGTTAGTTAAACTGAAAGGAGTAAAACTATGCACTACAGGCTAAATTAGTAGTACATTTTGTAATATAAGAGTAATTTATTTTTGTGTGTGTTAAATTCGGTGATTTTATGACAATATCGTCTCTTCTTTATTTGAATTCGTGTACATGATAAACTCAGTGACATAAAGGGACTGACAAGATACCAGGAAATCCGAACGAATCTCATAGGAGATGATAATTTGTCTTAAACCATTTTCTATCAGACTCAAATTCCAAGAATATGCAACACTTTCTTGAGGTTCAGGTTGTTCGTCGCAAGTGCTTTAATCTTACTAGTGAAATCTTCATCTTGACATGGTTGCTGGTCTACTTTGCATATCAGCATATGTTGTCTTGACTTGATTGTCATGGTCAATTAGTGACTTGTTTTGCAATGAGATTCTTGAAGTCCAAATAAAATAATGTGGCCGGTTGGGTAAATCAAGTGGCACGTGAAGACAGTTACTCAACAACGGTATTGGGTGGAAGTCGCATTATCTTGCAAACTGACCGAACTAGGAAAATGTGAACCATTGAAGTCCTATCCACCGACTCGAGTATGACGTGAGCAATGCATAACCTGAGGGTCATGGGTTCAATCCCTGACGGGTATCATGGGTGTGCTAGAAACAGCTACCGTTACCAAATTTTCAATGTTTCTCCAACTGATTTCAGTCACTGACAAATCCCAACTTGCAAAAAATCTTCTCAACAGTCGGGAAGTCAACCAGGATAAAAAAACTTGAAGCAGGATAGGAGATTTTTCCTCAGACCTCTTTTCCATGTGAACTGAACTAGCTAAAATCGAAAAAGATCTTTAAGAGAATGGAAAACTTCTTTGTAATAATGACTGACTTCAAATAAGAAAGTGAGAAGTGAAAGTACTGAAAATGTAATCAATAAAGGTTGGTAAATTATTTGGAAAGAATTACTTGTGGTCCAGTGTATTGTGTACACCACTCGACAGTATGGGAGTGTTGATGGACGTAACCTTTACAGATTGACCATTGGACAGACTGTTTGGTTCTGCTGATATTGTTCAATGCACAACAGCATATGAAACGCATTAGAAACAGTCTTTCAAAGGGTTATTCCTATGGAATTGCGAATAAAACACAACAGGGATGAACAAATCACGGAGCAATGATATCAGTTTCGCTTAAACCTGTTTCATTCAACTGCATAACTACAAACAAACTACTGACAAGTAAATCAGTAGTCTAAACCGTAACTCACGAACAATTCAGTTGGTTTCAAAGTCTCACATGCAAAGAATATCCATCTGTCTCAAGTAAACATCCGTAAATGGACTGAATACCTTCGACAGTATTACTAAATAGATGTTTAATGGCTTACCCCATTATATGGGACCAGGTATATGTATACAACATGATATTCCACATTGTAGGTGCGGATTTGAATTATCTAATCGTTAGTTTTCTATTTATTTCCAGGTTATCGAGTGAAAGATCCCGAGTTTGTGCGCTACACTTATGAACACAAAACATTGTAAGTCTCTCAATTGTTTTTTCTGTCAATTTAAATGAGCTTTGTGGATACAAATGGTACAAAATCAACTGAAAACATCAGTTGCCTCGGGAGGAAAGAGAGATAGTTTGTCGGATAGGTGATCTGTTTCTCTTCTCCTAGATTTTGGAGAGTCACTGAGACGCGCTCTACACAAGTCTGCCCGCAGGGGGGTTAGAACAGTCAAACGATCAAACTACCCGGTGAATATGAGCGCATTAAAGCCGGATAATTCGAGGGATTCTGGGACTGCGCTATTCAGTTTTGATGCGGTGTTTACATAGTCCTCTAGGAGGAGTGTTCAATTTCATATGGAAGTGTTGCTTTATGATGTTCCCAGCTCACTGAGAGAACTGGTCCATCAGATATTACGATGATAACGTCCACACAGACGAAGTCTGGCCTGTAACCAGGAGTTGAACTGAAAATTAGAGTAAAATTCGCTTAGGTCAGATGATTTTGATATAAATCATAAACTAACTAACCACCTATTGTTAAATGACTGGAGGCAATAGATAAGAAGCCTTACTTGACTTATTTAAAGCGATTTCCGTCATTTATCAGCATGGTCCACCTCCACCTTGGAAGAAACTAATATCTCCGTATTGACCCAAACCTGAGTCACCCAATTTAATTAGGACTAAATAGCAGGTCTCTAACCGCGACACTGAATGACATGACATCGAATCTCCTAGGGAAAATCAGTTTCCTCAGGATTATAGATGCGCCCTACTGACAAGTATGAATAAACACAAAGCCAAAGCGGAAAAGGGATTCCTGCCAATTGTCTTCACCTAATCAACATCAGCGGAAAGAGTATGGAGACGTTGAGTTACCTAGGTCAAGAGTCACACTGCAGAATAATTGGTAGAATTGAGTCAGCAACTAGAACCAAACAACATGAAACTATTCACTTTACAGTGACATCGTTATTCACTCTTCAGTGTCTATCAACGATGGTGTAAGTCACCACGATATCTTTAACTAATAGTTGGTCAGTTTTTCTGATTTTTGAGCTCTGCCTGAGTAGTTTGTAACTCATATGAAAATCAGTGAGATGTGTTGTTTCTGGTGGAAAAAATATACCACTTTAAAAGTGGATTTGTTTTAATGTGGTAATTATTTTTTCTACCGCGCAATTTGAGTTTTTTAAAAAAAACTACTTCAGGCAATTCATCACCCACTATCTAGATTCCTTTAATTAAACCTTTGGTATGATAGTGCGGTTTAGTTATGGAAATGTAGTTTTTTTCAGTGAAACATTCACTTGAAATAAAAGTCTGTGTCATATTTGGTCGCTCAGAAAACATGGAAGGAAGAAAAAAATTTGGTGTCTTAGTTTACTTACCCTTACAACACTAAGTTAACTTAGTATATGACCATGAGGAAATAAGTTTCTACATAGGTGATTTAACATCTCCCGTGGAAGTGGCTATATTGGCCTTACAAGAAGGCAAGTGTTTAGTCAGCAAGGGTTTCATCTTGTAGTGTAAACATGGTCTGCAAAAATATCCTGTTTATTGATAAAAGGCTTCAGAAGTTATGAATTAGCCATGTCTTGTTAAATATAAGCTTATCTATTCCCTAGTTAACTATATTTGCTCAGGTTATTATTCTTCTTCCAAGTTTGAAATGATTTTCCGCGCTGAACTACTCTATAGTGATTTTTATCAACTTTTAATTCAATCTGATAGCTAAAATTTGTTGGTCTTTTACTAATGACTGTTATCTATACAGACGAGAGAACTATAGTCAAGTTTTGATCTATTTCATTAACTAGGAAGAGTTGGATAGAAATGACTCTATTCTCCTTTGCTTGGCAATATATATCCTTACATAATCAAACATATGGCATCAGTGTGCATGTTCAGAAGATGTTCAAACAGGCTTCCTTCTTACACTGACTGACCGTTAGTTTACCGAAATGTACTGCTTTTGAGTTTGTATTCAGCATGCAAATGACACCCAATTTCCTTCGGCTAATTGTGTGTTTGTAAATTTATAAGACAGGCCTAGTTCTACGAAAAATTCAGACTAACGGTTATGCTGTTAGAAACACAAGGGCATAGTGACTAATGAGTAAGGCCAAACTGTTAACTACTTGGCATTTTCATTTCGTTTACCATAGTTTTCACCTAGGAATGAAATCAGCCATCTTGATTTTTCCAACTATCTATCACTTTTCATATTATTTTAAAACTGATAATTATTCCTAACTAACTTATCAACAATAGAGTTTCACTTTGGGGGGGCTTTGTTTATTAATGTATACTCCTGATGGAGAAAGAAATCGACAGAAACGTTTTGAACATCCAGTCTACTACTTAAACAAAATATAAGTAGCCACCAAAAAACGAACTTAAACTTCAGGAAAAAAGGATAGAAAAACCACGAAACGCTGTCGAAACTGCAGACATTTCTTGCCTACAAAATTTTGGATATTTACCCCACAAACACTGTCTATAACTGGAATGAAAACAGATAAAGGCTGATACTAATGAACACGCTATCTCCATTAATACGATAGTTTGGTAGGGGATTTTGAGATCCTGCAACGTTCATGCAATACAAAGTAGTTACCTTGGTTTCAACATAGGTGATACGCGAAATAAACTGTTCGCATTCTCGCCTAACGATTTCTGAAGTTTTTTCGTCCATAAGAAAACTATTCAACTTCAACCAAGAGTCACTGTTGAGGCCTTTAGTTTGACATAGCGGATAAAGCATTTGAAGGCTGTCTTTATTGAACCGTGTTTCTACTAACCAGCAGTATACTCTAAGATGTGACATACGTATGGAAGTAGCTCTTGAGGAACCTTTGGTTCGTTTCTGTATATATTTACTGCATTGAAACTGCAGTTACTTAGAAGAGTTTGTCTAGTTAGTCGTAGCAGAAGCTACTTTCATAGTACGCAGTATTCCTTATATTCAACGACAAAATTGTAACAACATTCGATGATGGTACATAAAAGAGTCCCGAGAAAGTGATTCTCCCCGTTTAAGACTTTTCTCCTAGAACTGCTTGCATCCCAGTAGTTATTGGCACTTGGGAGATCGTTGTGAAAGTTAGTTATCAGACTTCAGTCTCGATAGGACGATAAACATCAAGGGTATGCATAATCAGGTAACTAGACCGAAACACAACTAAACATGCCTTTTGAATTCCTGTGGTAGTTGCTATGTGGCAGGTTGATGACACATTTGGAAGTAATATACTATCAGACGTGAAAGTAGCTGATATACTCAAATCGAGTTGACCAGTTTCACTTTGAAAACTAGCAATAAACAAAAGAACATCTAGCTACATTCAGCAATATTTATCACGAAATTTCTAACTAGATTTGTCGCTTTCAACAAGTCTAGGTTGTGTCATAGTCTTCAATATGTTAATACGAGTCTATGCGTCAAGCTAGGGTTTAGATTTTGCTTTCGAGTATCTTTGAAGCATTCGGCAATGCTGTTATAACTTTGTACTCTTTTTCAAGCAAAACATACTTTGATCCTTCTGCATTGTAATTTTACTATTGTTTTAGTTCACGTAAGTTGAAAATAGACGACAGTCAAGTTGTTGAAGTACGTCAAGTTCCATGGACTGCAACACCAGCTACAATAGCACACTATTTCGCTGGTTTGAATGTATCTCCTGGTGGTGTGGCTATTCGTTTAACAGATGGACGACGGAGTAATACAGCTATTGTAGCCTTTGACAATTCGATAAATGCTCAACTAGCCATAGCGAGGAATCAGCATCAACTATGTGGTTCATTGGTTACAGAGATTGTAAATAATGCATCAGATGTATATAGTCTACCATTGTACACCAATAATATTACTACGAACAATAACAGTCGAAATGAGTGGCCGATGATGGATACCTTGCAGCAATCTTCAGGTATAACTGCTGTCAGACCGATGTTCCTACAGATTCATCCTGCTACTGGAAGAGAATTTGTTCAGTGTACTGGATGTAAGCGGTGTCTCATTTTATTTTCATATCTAATATATTTTGTCTAAAGTTGAAGTACTGAAGGAAGATGAGATGAAACCATTTTATTCCACAGTAACATAAAAACTTATAAAGTAGGAGTAAGTCAGTTCTATCGATTGAAGAGCAAAGATTGGAAAAGATGAAATACTCTGGAATAATCTCTCACCAAAATTCAATGTTGCTGAATACATCCAGGATTTAAGAGTAAGGAAATAAACAAATAATGAAGAAGTGAAATATATTCATATCATGAAGGAATTATCTGGAATCTTAAATCCTTTAAGATGGTTACAAGTACTTCCTTTAAACGCAAACTAGTGGTGTGATCTTTTCAACTGTTAATGTTTCAGCTACGCCTATATGTCTTAACGTTACTCCTTTTGGATGGCTTTATCACATTTTGTAAAAAAACTGTGATAGAATTATCAAAAGGCGTCTTTTACGTAGCCGGAGATGCATTTCCGTCCTCTTTGTCAAGCGGATTGGTTAATGTCCACAAGTGCCTTTTGTAAGCTGTTGTACCGTATACCTGATAAACTCCACTTCACAGCAGCAAGCAAACTGATGTACAAACAAGCTCCAGTTTGTTCTTCACATACGGATCAGTGAGTGTCTGACTAGAGAATGAGATGCAGAGATTGGTGGCAAAAAATATTCAGTTTATGATTCTTGACATTCCTTTCCTGAAGATGTTCACCACATTGTTATCCTTAAAGAGGAGGTTTAACAGTAAATTCTTTTTTGAAACAATGTGTCTTATTTATAAATTTCGGCGAGTATCCATTTCCCATCAGAATTTTCCACAGGCTGTTTAGCTCATCACTGATGGTATCCATTCTTTATATTTCTCTGATTCTTGAGAACAGTGAATTGATAAGACTCTTCTTTCTGCTTTGAAAGAAACAAACTTGGGAATTAATAAACTGCCCAATTGAAGCGGACTTTCTGTAAGCAGATCTCTGGACTGAATTACCGTCTTTTCTTTGAGGTTAGACATCAAGTAAGTGGAATTTTGATTTTGAATCTCCTTCAAAGTGGTATTAATAGGTGGATGATTACCATTGAAAGTTTTGGAAGAGATATGAAGCTCATTGACTATTGTTCACAAGGTAGTGTTCTGCAAACTTACCATTTGGCATGGAGGTAAGAGGGGTCATAAAGGTGATGTTATCGTCACACCATCTATCTGCCAGCAGATTTCTCTGTTAAATCTGAATTGAATGTTAAAAGTACAGCTTAGAAAAAGGTGATTTAGGTAGTCATTTAGGCTATCAATGTTTATCTTATAGTACTTAATGAAGTTTCTGTTAGTGGAACATTTCTAGACACGGAAACAACATAGAGATAAATTATCCTCTTCATTAGATAAACTAACATCCCTGAGATCACATGAGAACAAATTGAAATGTGAAACAGTTACTCCCTTTTTTGAATTTCGATAAAGTAATTGGAAGATGAAATTTATTTGAACATTTTGTGGATGTATTTGAGCAATATATTTCGAACAGTCTGATCATACACTACTTGTCCAATCAATTTGTATAAACCTAAGAGTGGAAGGAAAAATATAACCAATTAGGGGTTAAAATTAAAAAGATGAGAACAAACAAGAAGTGACCTAGTTGATAATAATCTTGGCAAGAAAACAAACTTTACTAAGGTAGGTGTAGTGTAATAACAAACTGTTTTTGTGCTCATAAAGGTGGTTTCAATTTGTATACGGCTATCACTCCTGCAAATCTCAGTAGTCTGAGTCCTTACTGTTTCTATATAAAACTTTGTGACCTGTTTCTATGATATATTTAGCTATAGATAAAGAGGGTCGTCTCCCACCACTCTGCATCATGGTTTCACACTCCATTTGTTTTTGAAGCCATTTAGGCATATGTTCTCCCACCCTCAACTGCATGACTTGATTACTCCTCCCTATGTATGTGTGACTATACACACACATGCAAATTGGTAAACACAATGGGATATGACGTAATCACTGATGCACTGTTTAGGTTTTTGGTGAAGCATGTGTTTTATTTTCTCCACAATGATAAGATTCGCTGCGTAATACGTTTTCTTAATGGCTGATGTTAGCTTACGTCTCTAAATGACACTATTCAACTGACCTCCGTGTAGTAGAGTGATATGTTCGCTTCTCTTAAAAACCATGTATAGAGTTGGCTTTGTTTGCTATCTGTTTTGGTCAGCAATTTGATATCTTCCTCTATTGTATCTGATGTACAGATACAATAGATCTTATTAAACAGGCATTTTACTAGACCTCACTTGTATTGTCCTGTGCATGTAAGCTTTCTGTAAACTCCCCATCTTATTAAACCATCTTCCTGTCAACTCAGGAGTATGTCTAAGAATGGTAAGTCAGGTTGATGTGGGTTTGTACGGTCTTTTTGGTAGACAAATCGTATCTTCATGCCTCTCATAAATCACTATGATGTCATCAACATGTCTGTTGTTAAAAGAAACTTTAACAATGAGATCACCAGCCAGATTTTTGATAGATGACATATAAATATCAGCTAGTAATGGTCCTAAAGGATTACGCGTAGCGCTACACCGTCAATTTGTCGAAAGTGTTCACTTTCAAATGTGAAATAAACATTGTCTGTACACAGTAATAATAGTCTTCCCAGAAAAGTTGAAGTAATAAGAAATGGCAGGTTTCCAGAACATATAGAGTCACATAGAATGTTAATAATCTTGGACAATGGCACGTGAGTAAATAAAGAATTCACATTGAAAGAGCACATAGTCTAGTTTTTAATATTCATATTACTAAGATAGTCAACAAGCTGAAATGTATCTTTTAATGAGAACTTATACCATTCATCTCGAAGTTCATTGAATATTTTTGTCAACAATTTCGTCAGTTTATTTATGGGAGGACGATACATAGACAATATAAGTCTTAAAGGATGGATAGTTTTAAGAATCTTAGGTAGTCCGTATGAATTTAGAAATTCACATCTGATAATTTTCAATGAATTAAATTCCTCTTTGCTAACAGCATTCATATTCAAAAGCTTTACTATACTAGCGGTTACTTTTTGCTTCCAATTTCCTATTATCTTCTGATGGGACATCGGCTGTATATTGCGCAAACATATCACACATTGTTCAGATAAACTTCGTTTTTCAAGTTGTTATTCATCGTAGACTGACATCAGTTGGAGGAACAATGAAAACGTGGGAGCACTGGACAGCTATTTCGTCCTAGTACGGAACTCCTCACCAGTGCACACCCTCCACCCCGCCAGGGATCTAACCTTTCCTCCAACTGATGTCAGTCTACCATGAATAACAAGTTGAAATATTTCCAAATCCCCACAACCCCCTCAAAATTTAATTGAACTGGTGCTCATTGATGACTAGCTTCGAGAGGTATTCCCGAAGTTTCAATGAGAAGTCATGACCGGTAGGGGCAAAGCCTGATGGTCGTGAGGACAGTTACTCAACGATGACATTCGGTGGCAGTTGCGCTATATCATGAGCTAACAGAAGTTGGAAATATGGACCACTGGATTCTGACCCAGTGCCTCAATGGCAACGTCCTGGCCACGGAACCTGAAGGTCGCGGGTTCAATCCCTGGCGGGGTAGAGGGTGGGCACTGCTGTGGAGCCCTATACTAGGGCGAAACGGCTGTCTAGTGCTCCCAAGTTCCCTTCGTTCTTCTAACTGATGTCAGTCTACGATGGTTAACGGCTTGAAATATTTATATTTCCCCACAACCCCCTCAAAATTTCGTCTTCTTATTACACATCATGTCAAACTTCTACTTGGGAACGGAAGTATTTGATCCAACCTAGTTGACAGAAATTGGTGGTCAGATCTTAATGTAAAACTGCTCACCTGTGTTCATTCACCAGAATTTCAATCAGACTAACTGGTTTCAGTAAATCCATCTGTGTATCATACAGAGATGAACTCAAAAGCCAGCGTAATGTAAAATTGGATTTATTTCTGAAAAATTAGTTGTTAGACTAAAGTCAACTGAATACTTAGTTTCTATAGTATGGTCAGTGGAAGTTTGGTGACTGATAGACGTACCACGGTCGTTAAGGTAAGTAGACTTTGGTACCATCCGACGATCAAATTGTATATAAACCGAGAAAATGTTTTTCTTCGGATGTAAGCATAACCATTCCAGAGTCAAAGTCATCCATCGATAATGAAAACATCCAGGCTCAACAGTTTAACCATTCCTAGTAAATCCACCATGAATGAATATTAGTTGGAAAAACATCAGAAACTTGGGAGTAAGGTACATGTGTTTCATTCTAGTTTGGTACGCTTCAAGAACCTGTAAGGATAAAACCCACAATAGTTCATTTTCGTGGAGAGTATTTTCTCATTAAACCACTGGGTTTACACTTATTGGTAAAAATTCTGTCGATTCACAATACATTGCCATCTACATCTAATATCATCAGTGAGTAACTGTCTTAATTCACGACTTGGCTGACCCTATGACTTCTTGTTAAAACTTCAGGAATTACATTTCGACCATATTCTGAGATCTACGTGTGATGAAAACTATTTTTAGATGAATACATTCACACAAACCTTCAGCTGGAATAAATTTCACTGCTTGTTTACAACTTATCTTGTGGACGAATTTCTCCAAACTCTAGTGAGAAGTTGTGACATTTTAAGTGATCCAAATTGGGAATGAAGAAAGTTATTCACTAATGAATCAGTATGATGGTAGTGCTGTGTCATGAGTCAACAGAATCTAGGAGATGTCAACAGATGGTAACATAATCTCTGCTAAAGTTGACTATCCTAGGCTCAATCCCTTCTGGGTTTTCACGAGCATGTTGCTTAAGATTTTCGAATTAGGATGGAACAGCTGTCTCATTCTTTCAGATTTTTGGCGGTTTGCTAACTGATGTCAGTCGGTGATGAAAATTACTCTAGAATTCATCAGTCCCTATAAATCAGCAGTTACACTATGAACTTAGTTTACGAGTGTTATGCTGGTGATGCACGGTGTTATGTTTGTCATCATTCGATCGTTAGTTTTGACAGGTATATATATATCTTTCTTTGTTCACTATTTTCAGGTGATCAAGAATGTGTAACAAGCTTTTTAAATCAACTGAAAAATGGAGAACAAGTTGTCGTACGTGTACGTGGCCTACCGTATACAACTACCAAGAAACAGATTGTAAGTGTTATGAATAATCAATGAAAGGAACTTCCTTTCCACTATATGTTTTTCATCTGGGTGGATGAAAAGAAGACCAGTTTATCAGGTGATACGTAGGCAACATTTATTATCATAATGTTTCGAAATGTCAAGCTTTGGCTCAGTGGTCTAGGCAGTTGATTTCTTTCCAACAGATCATGGGTATGAACCCCACTCTAAATATCTCTATTTAGGCACCCAGGTGTTACTTTTAGCCCTCATAGAATAGGTGTTTGGCTCATTGCTTACTACAGTTATCTATATTTTACATAATAGTTGGTCTGATTTCTGAAATCATAAATCAGTATTTGTTATCGTGCTTCCTCATCACTGTATTCACTGTGATTATCATTTTTTGTCTAGCGATAGTTTAGCAGAATAGTATTTATACTGGGTGATAATTGAATGTGAAATGAAAATTTGGACCACTGCCGGATTCGAACTGGCGACCACTGGTTGGTAGAGCATAGGGCTGGAAACCCGGTGGTCTCTGGTTCGAATTCGGCCGCGGTTCAAATTCTCACTTCACTTTCAACCATCACCCAGTATTCACTCTGAGTTTATTTTGTTTTGCACAGACACACACGTACGCACAATCTCTCTCTCTCTCTCTCTCTACCATTGTTTTTCAGTGAAATAGCGTCCACTGATGTCTCAGTGCATTTACACCGGTTAGTATATATATATATATATACTCACGTTCCACACGTCCACACATGAGCAAAAATAAAGGAAACAAGTGTTGTTTTTTTGTTTTACTGTGTATAACTGACATTAAAAGTTAAATGTAATGGTGAAATGTATTATTTGCCTAAGGATGTTCTTAGGAAAGGTAACATTCAGTTTGAAGTTGTGATGAGTTATGTAACTATAGTGATAAATACAGTTTTTCTCTTTCCTGGTGACATTGTACGTGTCTATTTGTGTGTGTGCATCTTTTCCACCGTTTTGCTTCTTCTTGTTGTTTAATCAGTCTCTTAAAATTCATATATGTCATGATTTTGCATCAATATGTGTGTGTCAGTGTGCACCTCGTCGGTATGAAGTACAGGGGCTCAGCCACATTTAGTACGTTTGTATTTGTGTGTGTGCCCGCAGGTCATACCTTAGACAAGATATAAAGACAACGGGATTGGAGAATTGAATTTGAGGGTTTGTGGGGATTTAGAGATTTTCCAAGTTGGTATTCATCGTAGACTCACATCAGTTGGATGAACACTGGGAGCACCGGACAGTTATTTCTTCCTAGTATGTGACTCCTCAGCAGTGTGCACCCACGACCCTACCAGGAACCGAATACGTGACCTTCAGGTTCCGTGGCCAGCACGTTACCATTGAGCCAGTGGGTCGGAATTCATAATTCCAACCTATAATCAATCAACAAAATCTCCACAAACTTCCAAATTGAGTTAATCTAGCGCTCATTGGTGACTACCTTCGAGAGGTGAATCCTGAAGTTCTGACGAAACGTCGTGGCCAGTGGAGCCAACCAAGTCAAACATGAAGACAGTTACTCAGCGACGCCATTGGATGGAGGTTGTGCTATGTCGTGAACTAACAGAATTTGGGAATATGGGCCATTGTGTTCCGACATAGTGGCGCAATGGTAACATGCTGGCCTCGGAGCCTGAAGGTCCTGGCTTCGGTCCCTGTTGGTGCGAGGTCATTTGTGCGCACCGCTGCGGAGTCCCATACTAGGACGAAACAACTCTTCAGTGCTTCCAGGCTTCCAATATTCCTCCAACTCACGTTAATTGATGATGAATTCCAATCTGAAATCAATAAATCCCCGCAAACCTCAAAATCAAAGTGAGCTAGTGCTCATTGGTGACTAGCTTCGAAAGGTGATTGCTGAAGTTCCAATGAGAAGTCATGACCGACGAACCAAACCTGGTGGACGTTAGGACAAATATTGGGCAGTGGTTGCGCTGTGTCGTGAACTGATAGACGTTGGTAACATGACCAGTGAATTCCCATTCAGTGGCACAATGGTAACGTGCCGGCCACAGAACCTGTAAGTCCTGGGTTAAGTCTCTGGAGGGGTTGGGGATGTGTTCTTCTGAGGGGTCTCATACTAGGACGAAACAGCTGTCCAGTGCTCAAAGGCCTCTAGTGTTCCCCTAACTTATGTCAGTCAAGGATGAATTTCAACCTGAAATCAATTTATAAGTTAGAAGTAACTTTACGACTATTGGAACCATTAAATCACCCTATTCAATATTCAGTAGCATCTTACAGCTTTTGTTCATACTTAGACGAAAGAGTCTGATGTCTGTAAAATTTGTGTAAACTAGGAACCAGGGCTTTAGTTGACTGAAACGTCTAGGAATCACAATTTTGAGTTTACGTGACGAACGTTGCGAACGAATGCAACATGAAGAAGACTGAAGAACAAGACAAAGAAAACTGGATTCCACAAATCAGAGGTGACCTGTCTAGGTAACTGGCGCGATTACGATGAACGTAAAGTTATCTATTACATGGTAGTTGATTGAAGCTTTCGTTGACTAAAGTGAACTTACGACTTGGTCAACAGCTGTGTGTTATAGCTCAGCTGGTACAGTACCGACTTGGCCAATATCCTACTTCGAATTCTGTAGTGACCAAGGTTGCTGTCCCACTTTCTGTTAAAACCCAGTATCAATAATAGCTATAAAAAAAATGGTTGCTACCTAGAAGACACACTCAGATACCATTGGAAACTAGATAACTCGGTTTCCAGAGGTTGGTAACCAAATCGGGAACAACGACTGATTCTATGAGTCACGAAACCATTAGAAGACAAATACTAACATGTGACTGCTAGAACGTTGCATTTTAGGCAAAAAAGAATCTTATTTATACGGTTTTCATGTATATTAAAGTACGTTTGAGAAAAGACTTGATAAATTGTTCTGATTGGTTCGCTGTAGCACCAACCAACTTGAAGGTCAAAACTTCTACCTCAATGGTGAATAGCTTCAAATGTTGATTTTCCTTTTTGAATAACTACTTTCTATCAAACTGCTTCTCAGAATTATTTTTCACAAATTCATTTCTTTGAGAATAGAATCTAGATTAAGTGCACTGAAGTGAACATATTTGATGATAGTAAAATAATCTTTCGAGAATTCTTATTAATTCCTGGTGAACAGATAATCCCTTTGTCTTGAACATTTCAGCCTATTTAGGACTCATCGGTCTGATAGGATCTACATCACAGGCTGTTGATATCCCCACCGGGACTCGAACCCAGAACTTCTCACTTCAAGTTTCAGAGCTTTATCCGTTAACCTATTGAGCTAAGATAGCTATACCGTGCTCAAAATAGACATAAGTATTGTTTCTGGGGTTTTTTCTTATCTCTATTGCTGCCGTCTTCACACATGAATGAGTTTATCATCAGTTTTTGTTGGCATATAGTAATCGGTTCCTTGAGTAAAAAGATACTTCGTTATTTCCTGCCTTCAGATTGGCTTAGCTACTATAGAAATACATAACCTGTTTCGATCAAGCTTTTCTAATAAATCAATTACAAATTACTGTAGAAACATTTTGTAGAATAGATACTTCTGTTTTCCTTCAGTTAAGACGCTAAAATGAAGTCTAGGTAAATGTAAGGATATTTCAAAAAATTATACAACACCATTTTGGGAAACAGGCTATTAATTTACATGGATTATTTAATTTAACTACAGGGTTATCATTATGAATGATGCATAATCTAGATTCATTCCACTTCTGAAAAGCCTCTCATCTCTCAATAGCTTAGTGGGAAACAATCTGGCGTTTAGAACGATAGGTGTAAGGTTTGAGTTTCACTGGGAACAACATTACTCTCTAAAAGGCAGGTATATCCAGTCGATGAGCCCTGAACATGACGAAACGCTCATTCTGGAGACCACTGCTAGCTACCACCAAGCAACTTATAACATGATGGATCTTTTGTCAATATTGGGGCATCCACATAGCCTCCCATAATCCAACAGAGATCAATGAAATCGATCTAGTACAACGGGGGAAATTACAAGTACCGATATGTAGTGAATCTGTAACCAGTTCTGGATACTTATATTAGTAGTGTTCTTTTCCGTCCTCGACTGTCTTCCACAAACTTGTGTCCCAGAGCAGTGGAAACTAATTCCGAAGTGTGGAACGATGGTTCACTCATCTTGGCATTTGACTTTCAACCAGTAGATCCTGGGTCCGAACCTTGATATATGTAACTGTGTTGGAATGAAGAGATCTATCTTCTTTCAGGCTGCATTACTGTATAATGCTTATTAATGACTTACATGCTTTGAGATGGATATCCCGAAGTGATATGTGGAGTTAACCAGTTAGAAATGAAGTGGGTGCAGATTGAAAAATTTGGTGGATAGTTGTGCTATATCGCGAATTGACAGAAGTAGGTAAGTATGAACCATTCGAATCGGACCTGGTGGCTGGTGTTCACCATGGGACCTGAAAGTCCTTAGTTCGACTACTAGCTGGTGGAGTCGTGGGTGCGCACTAATGAGCAGTCCCACATTAAACCGGAACAGTTGTCCAATGCATCCAGGTTGTCAGCGGTTCCCCAATTGATGGCAGTCAGAGATGAATACAACCTTGGAACCAATAAAATCCCCGTAAATTTAAAACTACATAACTCTAGATAAAGAAAAGTAACTAAAAGAGCACAAATCATTCATCTTACCAGGATATATAAGACATCATCAAGCCAAAATATTATGAAGTATAGTGGTTGGAAGAAAAAGATGAGAATCCACGTTTTTCTGATTCTCAGCGCTAATACACAGAATTGTAGCTGAACTATGAAGATTACCTTAACACTCGGTACCGCAGACACACACTGCTAGTGTCACTGACCACGTTGGCAGCAAATAAAAAGTCACTACTATCCATAAAGTTGTAATTTTAAAGGTTGACATGGTAAAAAATATCACCTTGCCTCTCTGAAAATATCAAAAATTACCTTCCAGTCACCAGGGATCTAGACAAGCATTTTAGCACAATAAAACAGTAAGAAGATGCAATAACCTACTTTATTTATGTAGATGCAAATATATGACTTCATTGTGAAATACTAAAAGCATTAAGAAGGAGATTGAGTCAACATAATCCAGCACACGTTCTTCACAGTGACTGCTTATTGTAACTCAGCACCCTAGTGCCTAGTGCTTCGGTGTTAAGAGCAGTTAGTCGTAGGTTTGGATCTCATTGTGAACACCATGTCGTTGATGAGTCCTAAACATTACGAAACGCGATTTTTGGATCCTACTCGTGGCCACTATAAAGCGGCGCACAAGATGGTCGCAGTAATACGAAGCTAAAAAATAGTTCTTACCGGTGTTACGTGGAGGCAACAAGCAGGAAGCGATACCTGCATGTTAGAGCCTGTCAACAAGCCATAGATGCAAGAAAGACGGGATTGGTGCCCTCTCACAGGCACAAAGCCACGTCACTAAATGCATGGTTAATAAACTTCACCAACTGACCCCCTATAGGACTTGATTAGTGAACAGAAAGTAACTGATTTCATGTAATCTAGTCGTCACTGAGGAGTGCCAACAAACACCAAATCTAAGTTAAGTGGGGCTTCTTACCAATCGCTTCCATTCAACTAACGTCAATCAAAGTACGCTTGGTGATCAAACCGCCAACTGATCCATTGAATTTGGTCAGCAGATAAACTTAGATACCAATAAGTTGGCTTTTTCCCAGAATTTAGTTTTCATCGCTGCTTGTATAAGTTCAGGGTGGAATGACAATATTATGCTTAGTAAACCCTACAGTTGTTTAGACAGTCATGCTGCATCTTATGTTTCAAATGCCGTTGAAAATATGCGATTGAATCACCAGGAGTTAACCGATGAAGCTGAGTAGTGTTTATTGCTCATCAGTGCCCAAAGTCTATAGATCAAGTCTACCATATGACCATCCCACTAAGTGACACGACTGAAAGCCGTGAAACTTGAAATAAGTACACTTATGAATATCACTTCAACCCTGTTACACATGCATTGGCAAACTTATTTTACAAATAGGTTGTTTTTGAGAAGCTGAATGGAGAAAGATCTTAGAAAGATAGCATAACGTAATTTTCTTTATTACCATCGTAAATAATACTGTAAAAGCGATTGTACACAATTTGGTGGTCTGATTTTGGTCGGAGTAACAGAAGTTGATGTGCATCATTAATTTAGAGAGATTGCTTTCAACCGATGGGCCTTGAGTTCGAACACCGTTCTATCTACCGAAGTTTGGGCAACCAATTAGTATCCTTGACTCTTATACAACAGGTGGTTGGAGATAGTGGGTGTAAAGTCATGCATTAGCAGGCAGCCTTCGTGTTCATCAACACCTGCCAGTAAGGTGTAACTGGTAAATCAAGAGAAGTAGCCCGTGTTATCTTAAAGACTCTAAGCATGCCACAGAGTGTTACTGTCAGCTGAATTACTGCTGAATGACTCGTGTTATGGCTTCAAGTCTCTAAAGCAGCATGATTTCGATAAATTGGTTGAAGAGTGCAAACAGATGGTAAAGCTAGCTGAAGGGTCCCGTCACTACATTTCCCGGCCTGTCTATACCTAAATGTTAAGACTGATATCAGTTGGAGGGGGGTAAGGACTGTTAGAAACCTTAGAGCACTAGAGAGATGACTCGTCCCAGTATAGGACTCCTCACCTGTGTACACGCTGATTCTCGTGAGGGATGGTATGAATGACTATCAGGCTCTGCAACAAGCACATTACCATCCAACCACTTGGTTGGGAATCCATGGTCAGCATTTTGTTACATCTATCAACTTGAGATATAACGCCACCTTCATCCTGTAACAAACTGACAATGAGTACTGGATATTTAGCAACTCAATTTGTGGTATGCATTATTAGGAAGAGGAAGAGTCTTTGTCTTGTATAAAACAGTTTTCCAATGTTTCCAACAAGCTTCAATCCGCGGTAAGAACGAAAAAGCAGTCAATTAGCTCCTACACACCATTAACTGAATTCCAACGCTGTTGTATTGGTGTTTACATTAAGCTTTGAATGGTGACCAGCGGCCAGTAGTGGATTTCAGAACTTTAGTTTCGTCCTATTTGAGACTATTCAGCTGTCGGGACTCACTAGCCTAGTGGATGTTTGGACCGATCAGTCCTAGGTTCGAGTCCCACTGGAAACAACATCACTCACTGGGAGGCAGGTACATAAAGATGACGATTCCCAGATATGATGAGATACATGTCCCGAATTCCATCCACTGTTAGTTAGCCACTTTCCTTCAATAATATGTAGGTTGAAAAAAACCCTGGAAATATCGTGGCATCCATCCAGGAGACAGTATGTCAATAGTCGACAATGAATTCGATCCAATCAATGACAGAGGTTTACAACCTATAACTAGCAATAAAGCTACGCCAACATTGTGTTAATGATGGATAGTGGCCAGCAGTAGGATCCAGAATGCGCATTTCGTCCTATTTGGGACTCGTCAGGTGGATGCTCCTGCCTCCCAGTAAGTGTTGTTCCCACCGGAATTCGCACTCGGGAGCGACCGCTTCAAACTCCAGCGCGTGATTCACTACACCACCGAGCCACAACAGCCACTTTTTGTGCTGACGAGTCCAAAATGGGACGAAACGTGCATCCTGGATTCCACTGCTAGCCACGATCCATCATTAACATAATTAGATTACGGGCAATATCGAGGCATCCGCACAGGAGCCCATATGCTAATACAGACCGATCAATTCGGTCCAATCAACGACGTTATCACACAAAAACCCTTATACTACACTAAGATTGTTCTTTCTATTCATGAAAATTGAGTTGATTGGTTGCCTCTTTGTTGTTATTCTTATGGTTATGGGTATTATTTGTGTTACACATTTTCTTCTTATTACCATGACAATGATTTACTTTGGAATCCAAGTTTCACCAGCTTTCACACACACACACAATGGTGGACAACCATTAGTGCAACTGGAATGAGACAAGAAATCAAAAGCCAAGTGTACTTATAATTTGCTTCCCTATGGTGATTAATTCACTCAAAGGTGATAGTGTTGTTGTTTTTCCTTTCTGTTTACATTTTGTTTTTCCTTTTCAATGGGTGTATCCGTACAGATATACACACATGCATGCAAGTGGATGATATAAACAGTGTTTACATGAACAATTATGGCTACCGTATTGTGTGTATGTATTTATGTGTGGCTTAGCAACAATCTTAAACAAAATCTCTTGCTATAATCATATGGTGCTATATCTACCTGTTTTGGTGTCTATCAGGATCTATCAATGGTGAATGAGAAATGAAATTTACCTATAGGCAAGTTATGCTAATGAGATTAGTAGTGATATCCAGTTGATGAAACACTTTCACAGGCATTGATATCTAGAATGAGAAACGAACATCTGCCTGTTCTGAAAAGTTTCTCTCACTCATTCTCCTTCTGTTTATGCAGTTTGGTTTTTGAACATATTTCAGGTGGAATTCTTTAAAGCTGTTCAAGCACAGGTAATGCTGGATGAACAAGGAATATATTTGGTTAGTTATCTTGATCGACGTCCAACTGGTGATGCATTTGTGTTATTCTATGATGATTATGTTGCGACAAAAGCGTTAACACGTCATAAAGACTATTTAGGTGATAGATATGTGGAATTGTTCAAAGCATCACCATCGGAAATGGTTCAGGTAATTATTACTCATTTATCAGTTTCATAAAATATAAATTGATGATATATACTTGTTAGTCTCAAATATTTCAACTTGATTCACAGATAGGTCTGGAAGTGTGATGAAACTCCTGTTCCCTGAGTGATTGAAATCAATGTGTCACTCATTGATAAAGTTAGACATTCTATTACTGTGTTATTAAGGACAACAGTGACTCACTCTGTGATCGAATTCAGAGCAGAAGTAGCTTAGTTACTCCTAAGTGACCGAATTACTGGGTACACCGATCTAGAAAGTTACATAAGTTTCATTGTAAGCTGCCTCTAAAAAACACGATTGCCGTTTATTATGGAACCTCATATATGCTAACTTGATGAGTGTTCTTCCGCATGAATGATTATTACTCTTCAGAATTGTAGAATAAAGATGATATCCATTTCGAGTGTGTTGTGTATACTGACTGCATGAATTACACATTCACATTTGTATGCACACATATGTGTGTTGATAGTTCTTATCACTTTGATGTATGATGGTTATGTCAGTATACGGGGATGAGTTGACACCAGATCAAACTACGTTCCATTCACTCATTCCTATTCAGAAAATTCTGATTCGACTTCATGTGATTGTGAGATTGTGTTGTGAGACATTCTTTATAATTTCTAATGCTTTTCTGAATAATCTCGATGTTGTCAATGAGTCGACCTGGTGACTTGAAATGATGGGCAGTAGAGATATGGCTGATATATTTTCAAGTATTTTCACTTCCACTGAATTTCTAGAAGGTCGACTGGAAACTATTCGATGTTCACTTTTTTTCTGATTTTGATTTCACACGAGGTTTACCCATGTATATCACATCACAGTCTGAGCATTTCATTTTTGAAAATGACAATTAGATTATGAATGTAGAGGGATTTCATCCTTGAAATGAATTAAGGTGCTCTGTGCAATGTGTTTGATATTCTGTGGAACACTACGATGATATTGTATTTGTTGAACACTCTCCTAATTTCATTCAATGTATGTGTATATTTTAATTCCTTAACTTATCCGTTACAAGAGTGTGTGTTCTCCTTAAGAGACTGGAAGCAACAGAAACTCTCACACTAATTGAATGTGATGAGTTGAAGTTTAAATATTTGTTCGAATCCCTTGCTTTTCTGAAAATGATTATACCTAGATGTTCATTTTCTTCCCGCTTAACAAGACAATCAAGGAGAGGTAGTTCTCCCCCCCCCCCGTTTTCTGTTACTATTTCTGAGTTGAAGTTCAGTTCATCTAAGAATGTCTAGCCCTATAATTCTGCTTAAAGACTTCTTACTTTACACACTAACGGTGTTGCTATAGGTTCACCTGTTTTACCCATAATAGCTAACCTATTTATGATTAAATTCGAAGTGTCTTAACTTACTCACTACAGCCAAACTTTTGGCTGAGATATGTTGAAGATATAGTCGTAATTTTAAAACGCAACATATACCAGGGATTGTTAGATCAACTGAACTTAAGATCTCCCAGTACCAACCTCAACTCAGAAATAGAAACGGAAAACGGGGGGGAGAACTACCTCTCCTTGATTGTCTTGTTAAGCGGAAAGAAATGAACATCTAGGTATAATCATTTCCAGGAAAGCAAGGGATTCGAACAAATATTTAAACTTCAACTCATCACATTCAATTAGTGTGAGAGTTTCTGTTGCTTCCAGTCTCTTAAGGAGAACACACACTCTTGTAACGGATAAGTTAAGGAATTAAAATATGTGAACAGGGTACTTAAAATGAATAATTATCCAGTGAAATTTATTCATAAAATAGGGAAATAACATTAAATTACATCATGAAACTACTCCTAAATCATGCGCCTCAACAATAAGTGGTTACCCCTTACAGATCACATACATTGAATGATATTAGGAGAGTGTTCAACAAATACAATATCATCGTAGTGTTCCACAGAATATCAAACACATTGCACAGAGCACCTTAATTCATTTCAAGGATGAAATCCCTCTACATTCATAATCTAATTGTCATTTTCAAAAATGAAATGCTCAGACTGTGATGTGATATACATGGGTAAACCTCGTGTGAAATCAAAATCAGAAAAAAAGTGAACATCGAATAGTTTCCAGTCGACCTTCTAGAAATTCAGTGGAAGTGAAAATACTTGAAAATATATCAGCCATATCTCTACTGCCCATCATTTCAAGTCACCAGGTCGACTCATTGACAACATCGAGATTATTCAGAAAAGCATTAGAAATTATAAAGAATGTCTCACAACACAATCTCACAATCACATGAAGTCGAATCAGAATTTTCTGAATAGGAATGAGTGAATGGAACGTAGTTTGATCTGGTGTCAACCCATCCCCGTATACTGACATAATCATCATACATCAAGGTGATAAGAGCTGTCAACACACATATGTGTGCATACAAATGTGAATGTGTAATTCATGCAGTCAGTATACACAACACACTCGAAATGGATATCATCTTTATTCTACAATTCTGAAGAGTAATAATCATTCATGCGGAAGAACACTCATCAAGTTAGCATATATAAGCTTGGGGTATTGCAAATTGGGGTTTACCATAACTTCGGTAAGGCTATTAGAAGTACTTAACAGCCAAATGTCTGTTGAAACAGATTTATTCTGCTATATATTCATTGGGAAGTACAAATACCAAAGTAGTGAACATCAATTACCCAATGCCTACATATTCATAATTTTTCATTCACTAGTAACGTTTATACAAACCAGTTAGTACCTGAAGGAAAGTTTGGAATGTAATTGGCTAGTAGACAAACAGATTAGAAATAAAGACTAAATCAGCATTGGACAAGATATTTCTGCGTGACGATCCGAGTTGCCACATCCCTTACAGCCGCATCAAATGAAAATTCATTAACGTGAAAGACATAAAAGGAAATCGTAGTTAAAACGGTGTCAAAATTCATCAAAAGAACGACAGAATACTGAAATTCAGTTAGACGACCAAGGTAAAAATTAATACTCAATACATCTGTACTATCGACGTCGATTCTCGGCTGTATCACCTAAAGTCTTCAACCACTGGTTTCTGCTGTCACGTAGACTACCAACTAGCTAGTCTGCATCTTCCTACATGGGTTACACCAGCAGTTAAAGGATTGACTTTCTGTTGTCATGCTTGAGGGTGTCGTTCCGAGCTATTTTTAGTCTGAACACACTTCAACCGACATTCTGCAACGAGGCAGACGTTGACTACACATGGGTAACACACGTATCAGACGTCTCAATCGGTGAAAGTTCATGACCTTATTAACTTACTTTCCTCTCCCCCCTAAAACTCTGTACCTGACTTCTGGGTTGTTGGCGTTACTGGCCTATGCTATGAAGGTAATGGTGGTTAAGTACGCCAAGACTTATCATATTCTCTGCCTTTAATATCCATATTCCACAGCCATATGATAGAATAGAGAAAACTGCAGCACAGCGCACTCAACTCTTAATTGATCATGAGATATCGTGGCAGCGCTACAGATGGCGTTAGCTGGTGAAAGTCAATCAGACCCAGTAAGTAGTATTACAATCTACAAGTCAGCAAAACGAAAACCAGCGAAAAAGAAAATAAAATATCAGCGAAGTTATTCAAAAGTTATACTAAGACAAAGGTAGGTGTCAGAGCAAACCACGAAATCTAATTTGATGATAGAGATCAAGCCGAAGGATGAATGCAACTGTATCATTTCTAGCATTTCGAAGCCACATCACCCACAGTCTCCAACCATCAGTCATGGCTTTGACTTTGACTTCAACTTAGAAATCGACAGGGACTTCATAAACTACTGCGATGGTTTAGTAATCCTACCTTCAACTTTTTACCAGCTTAAATCTGCTTCAGAAAACATTGTTCCAAGCAGCAGACAGTGACTAGACACGTGTAACACATGTCCTAACCACCTGAGTTGATGAAGATTCCCAACCTAATCAATCTGATTCATCCCTCTTGTCTGATATCTGGAAATCTATTGGCAATCCAAAAATCACTGGTTTAAATCTTATGTCAAGTTGTTTGTTTCTTCAAGGTTATGTGATTAAATTCAGTATTACCCAAAAATGTATATTTCTGAAAATGTTTTCTAACTCTCTCCGTCTTTATTATATTAAGTTGTGGAGGTTTACTCATTGACGAAGAAGTTCTCAGGAAGTCTACTAGCCTAATGATAAGATAACCACTGTTAACAACAACAAATTTCTAAGAACACTAATCACTTGTCACCATCATTCTAAACCTTCGGAGAATTTATATGGGTCAATGATTGAGGCAGGGGATCTATGCTTCCTGAAAGCTGTCTGGCGGTGACAAGTAAGCAGGTTAAGATGACCGAAGAACCTAACGATCCTGGGTTCAACTCCTAGCTGGTTCGTGGGAGCAAACAGCTGAAGAGTCCTACAGCGGGACGAAACAGCTGTTTAGTGCTCCCAGATTCCCAATGTCTCTCCAACTGGTATCAGTTTGTGATGAATATCAACGGGAAATCAATACCGTAGTAGTTTATACTCTTTCATTTTCTCAAGCTTGTAAATTTTGTTCAAACAAACACCTATCAAATATTTTAGCGGCAGATTAATCCATTTAATTTCTTTCTAATTGGCTAGTATTTGGATCAAGTGCATGCGTTTCGCCCTATTTAAGACTCATCAGACGGATATACTTGGAACTTAGTGCGTGATGGTGTTCTCATTAGGATTCGAACCCAGCACCTATAGCCTCAAACTTGGATACGGAATAACTATAGACATCCTTTGTGTAACGCGTATCAGTTATTATTCACTGATATTTGTCGTCTCTTGCAGGTTATCAGACTGGACTGAAATGAACGGTTTTTGCTACTACCATAACTACTATTTTTATTGTGATATTATCGAGACAATCCCATTTGAGCACAGGAGAACATAGAAGACGGTTGCAGCGAAGGGAACATCTTTCCAACGAAATCAGTCTTTTAGCAATACGTTTGTGAATATGTCGTAAAAGAATAGAACACATTCCAGGATAATTCCCGGTCAAAGGTCAGTACAAATTGCATCCCAACGGAAAGTCACGTAACGGGGAGATAAACAAGATAATTACATAATAAAAGTGCTTATGTCATAAGATTATTGTCTTCAGTAATTGATCTTATGCTATCGCCATGACAAAGAAAGAGGTTATACGTACTTCTTTAGAAAGCATAATGATGGCATACACCTTTGAGTTGTTACTACTTCCCCTGTGCCCAGATGTTATAACTTTACTCCCTGCATTTGGCTTGGTTGGACTTTGCGTAAAATTTTGTTCCGTTACACAGCCGAAGAGGCATTTCCGTTCTCCCCTTGTTAACCAGGCTGGGTAGTGTTCGCGAGAACCTTCCAAGCTGGTACATGGTATGGCCAAGTTACTCACCTCCACAAGAGCAAGTGAACTGATACACAATGCTTCAGCTTATTCTTTGCATACGACGACTGAATTTCCGGCAGGAGAATTCGGTTCTAAGATTGGCGGCAAAGAATATTCCGTTAATGGATCATGATAGCCTCTTTTTAGGTGTATCTGCTGCCTTATCTCCCTTGGATTTGAGATTAAACAGTAAAATCTTTTTCGGAGCAGTATGTACGCGTTCCATGGCATTCAACTCTCTACTTCAACACTGTCGACTTCGAAAAGGCCTACGTCAGCGTCGCCCGAGGGGTAATTTGGAACTGCTTCAGCACTACCGTGTACCACAAATCTTTATCGACCTCATTCAACAGATGTATGACTACGCCACATGCCAAGTGATCCACAATGCGAAGCTCAGTGACGCCTCTGAAATCACGACAGCAGTAAGACAAAGTTTCCACCTACTATCACCCATGATCATCCTCATTGTGGTCGACTGGACTGCATCATACAACAAACCGTGATCAACGAGAAGATGGACATACGCTGGCTGGACCAATGAAAAGAGATTAGAACATGTTTTGAATTTCATCAATGATGATTTGTGTCTAATGTCTTGTGGCACAAACTGAAAGATCTACAGGTGAAAACTAACAAGTTGACAGAAGAGGTGAGGCGAGGAGAGGTGAGGCGAGGTGAGGTGAGGTGAAGCGAGGCAGCGAAGACGGAACTTCAAGTGAATGTGGAGAAGATGGAGGTGATGAAGATACCCAGCCAGCCAGCCAGCCAGCCAACCAGCCAACCAACCAACCTACCACCACCACCAACAACAACAACAACAACGAGCACCAGTCACCATTAACAGGAGAAACCTAAAGCAAGCAGTCTCTCTCACCTATCTAGACAACGCAACATCATTTCAACTACAGGCGATACAGGCACAGATGACGATGCCAAAACCACAATCGGAAAGACAGCAAAGTGGGCTTTCATTAACCTGAAATTAGTGTGGAGATCGACTGCACTACACTGCGGTGCACTGCACTCAGCGAAAATCGTGAACACCATCCAGATTTTCAACACTAATTCAGTCAAGTAAGTCAGTGTTTCTATGTGATGGTTAAGAAAAGTACTTCCAACAAACTACAGACATTCATCAACAGATGCCACCTACACTCACTCGATACTGACATTGAAGATGAGATGAGATGAGATGAGATGAGATGAGATGAGATGAGATGAGATGAGATGAGATGAGATGGCCAGAATTGAATAATAAGAATGAGCAACAAGGAACTGTGGAAGCCTGGCAACGAAGCAACTGACTGAGAACGCATCGTCCAACAAATATTGAAGTAGAAGAAAGTGGAGATGGATTGTATTGTACTGTATTGTATTGGATAGGGCATACACTGTGAAGGCCAAAGGGGGACATCATGCACCAGGTCAGTCCGTCTAGTGGAAGCCGCATGGGAAACGACGAGTTGGTTGTCGGAGGAGGGAGTGACATGGAGGAGATGAAATGAAGAATGAATGAGAGCTTGTGGGTAGTCGTGGAGCCAGGTTCAAAAGACTACAGAGAAGAGTGAAACTGAGGCTTGCTACTGAAGCTGTATGTTCCACTAGGAACCCAAAGGAAAAATAAATAAATAATCAATAAATGTATGCTTTGCGTGGCTTTTTTCAGCTCTAGATTCTTATCTATTAATTTCAGTGGGTATCTATTTTTTCAACAGGATTTCTTACAAGTTTTTTAGTTCACTCAGGATAATATCGTCCGTGTATACGCTTTGCACTCTTATGGAGAGTGAACTCAAGAGACTCCTCTTTCTGCTTAAATGGGTATAGTGTTAAAAATTAGTAAACTGTACGTTTTAATTGAGCTTTCTGTAAATTGATCTCTGGACTAAAATCATTAATTTTTTTCTTCTTGAAATTGAGCACTAAGGTCGACTTTGCTTCTAAAATGAAGTTGATAAAGAGATGAGCACCATTGAAAGTTTGAAGTAGATCATCTTCGAGATTCATTTTCTCTTCACAAAAAGTCATCTATGTATCTTTTGTAGAATGGAATTTTCTTTCCTATTTACTGTATATTCACAAACGTACATCTAAGAGAAGAGTTTTTTTTCCCCGTTTTTTATTATGTAATTGTTTATTTCTACTTATTTTATACATTTCATTCTATTCAGGTTTGTTATAATGTGACACAAGTTCATAGTTCACCATCATCGCATAAAAATCACTCAGCGCTGTTAGATTTTCAATCTAATGGAAGAATAAATACAACACTATCAAGTAATACAGTAACCCTAACCCCTGGTAATTGTTCAAATTTGGTCAATTTCATGAATAGTAATAATAATAATAATATGAATAACACTAGTCACAATAAAGAAACTCATTTAAATTCAACATTACCCCCTTTGAAAACAGTGATGAATTCTGCAACTTTATCAAATGTAGCAAATCTTTGGGGTAATACTGGTGTAATCCCCTTATGTTTAACTCAAAACTTGTTAAATATCAATGGGACAGAATTGGATTCAATAGGCTTAAACTCTACTCGGATACCAAATAGTACATCTAATATATCACCATCTATCCAATTAATTCCATCAACTGATTCATCAGCCCAAATTCATCTTCTATCAGGTATACCTATAACAAATCCAATTATTTGTGATTTAACTGATCCAACAGATCCTGAATGTCCATTTGCAAGACCATTACCAATTGGTGGAGCATGTGCAATGGTTCAATTGAATGAACTACCTTTGGAAACATCTCGACATGATATACGATTATATTTAGGTCCAGCTAATTTTGCTAAAGTTTATCGTATGCGAAGAATGGTAAGTATTTGTCAAGATTTATTACTGTAGTTTATTCAACTTTCTTGTTAAGATTATTCACTTTTATAGATAGTTATCATCAAATCCATATTTTCAAATGTTTTATGCTTATTATGGGGTAAAAAAATCTCAAATGTATCAGAGTATCTCTTCTTGTGTAAGGGGAATGTTGTTTTACCTTAAAAATGAGCAGGGTAATAAAAGTAATCTTCATCTTATCTGCCATTTCATGGGATTTTTGAAAAAATGTCAGGGTCGTTCATTAGCAATTCACAATGAATTAAAGTAAACTGATTATGCATGGAAAATGATAACACAACAGTCTGCCTGATTTCAAACTGACTGTCTATCTGGCAAGTGTGCTATCACCTGTTGAACCACAGTACACGACACTTCCTAGTCGACTGAGATGATTGAGGTTGGTTGGATTGGATTGGTCCACTCTTCAGGATGAACGTCATTACTTCATTCAAGCAACAGCAAAATAATACCAGGGATTCAGATCAACACGACTTTTAACATCTCATTCAAACAAGAAGAGTGAACCAATCACAACTAACAGTTGTCATCATGTTTAATTAAAACAAAACAAGCCAACCAATGACATAGTTGCATATACCTCTGAGAAAGCCAAAGGTGAAATACCAACCTATCAGGTTGGGGGCATGCTCACACAGTAATCAGACAACCAATCAGGTAAGACTCAGATAAAGTAACATGATATATATAACTTGGTCAGAAAATCCATACTCTGAGCTAAAAATATTCGCCACTAGACTTAAAACACTTGGAAACAGAACACTTTAGTTCTGTAACTGACATTTCAACTTAAATTTCCATCAGACTGAAATGGTTCAATATTTTTGGTTGGTTTTTCTAAAGTTGCTATCAAATATTCTGTATACCCCTGACACTTTTGACGGCTACGTTCGCTGGGTCGTTTCAGTAGTACTGTCAGCCTCACTGACAGCATGATGTGTTGACACAGTGGTAGATGTGTACAGGTGACATCTTCAGTATTTTGTGATTTTCTTACCCTGTACGCTTGAACTTTCCTGCATATTACTATACATCCTCAGTGAGTCGTCGCAGGGCAGTAAAAACGACATGTAGGTAATTCGATACAGGTGGTTATTAATAGACTATATGATAAGGTATAAGTAGTACCTTTGTTGTTGAAATCAACCAAAAAAAGTCACGTGAAATGGGCATTCATCTATCAACCAATCAAAACAAAGGGTGTCAATCATCATCTCCACGCTTATTGGATGAGTTATGTTATCTCACCTGCATCAGTTGTACTTTATTAAGATGATTTGAATTCGATGTCTAGATTTATTCTGAATTCTTTACATGTCTCAAAAAGTGAATAAGTCATTGGAGTATCAACTTGATTATTTCAAAATATTACACTATTATCCTTCTTTAGAGAAATCATTGCTTACGTTTCATTTTACACATAAATTTCACTCAATTTGCCTCCAGCATGGAAGTTATTGTGTTTGTTTTTAGTCTGATCATTCTCCCACGCAAGATTTACACTCGAAAATTGAGTTATGAACATCTTTAGGAAAATAACCGAAGGGATACTCTGTATAAAGACATATACAGATCTCGATAGCTAGATCAGAAGGAATCGAAATCCTGAACGACGAGTTAGCTCCTCTGGGGTCAAGCTAGTAAAGCAATTTCGGCTAACAGATCAGGGTGAATCCTTCCTAACTGGCTATACTGTTCTATAGCACGTGTCATTAGTTTATGATACTTTAAGGTCAGAGATAACACAATGATTTTGACTGGGTGGTTTCCAATAAGAAATTCTGTTGACACCACAGTTAACTAGCTGGGAAACTATTCCAATTCAAGAAATATAAAAATGGATCGAGTAATTTCTGAACAACTTTAATCATCATCATTATCAACATAGGACCAGGCATTACTGCGTAACGGTCCGAGTTGCCACACCTCATATCAGCACATCAAGTAAAAAGGTAGTGAGGTGAAGGATGAAGATAAGTGAATGCAGTCAAAAGAAATATAAAGTACGAGAAGAAAGGAAAGAGGAGTGACAAAATAGTGAGATTCGGTATAGCGTTGTTAAGATGAGGATAATGTGTGTATACATCTGCGCCACTGACTTCGGTTCTGAGCCATATCACCTAGGGTCTCCAACCACTGGTTCCTCTTGTCCCGTGGACCCCAACCACCTAGTCTGCATCGTCCTACATGGCTTAAACCAACAGTCAGAGACTTCATACATTGGTGCCATGTTTTAGTCTGGCCACCTCGGGCCTTTTTCCAGCCTGAACCCACCTCAGCCAACATTGTGTGACGAGGCAATCGGTGACTAGGCATACGTAGTACGTGTCCCAACCATCTCAGTCGATGAAGGTTCACAACCTCGTCGACTGACTTACCTCTTCTCCCTAAAACTCTACACCTAACTTCTGCATTACTCACATGGTGACACCACGGAATACGTCCTATACTACGAAGGCAACGGTGGTCAAACACCTGAACCTTTTTGTGTCTTCCACTTTCAATGGCCATGTTTCACAGCCATACAGTAGAACAGAGCGGACTGCTGTGCAGTACACGCGACCCTTAATAGACAAACGAATATCACGGCGGCGCCATAGGTGGCGCAAATTGGCAAAAGCCAATCGAGCCTTTTGTATCCGTGCAGAAATCTCATCGGCAACTAACCCACCGGGTTGATCCTACTTCCCAGGTAAGTGAAGTGGTCAACACACTCAACCACTTCACTCTCTATTGTTAACCGCGGTACCGCTGAAGACCAGTCCTGGAGCAAAAATTTGCATTTGGGTGGTGAAAATCGCATCCCAAACATTCTCAAATTCCCACTCAAAGTGTTCAGAAGACTCTGCATCTTGTCAGCGTCTTCACCTAACAGGACTATGTCATCTGCATATTCTAGATCTAAGGAAAATTCACCTGTGATCGGTCAACGTCTTTGTAATTAGGTGACGAGAGGGAAACCTCCATAAGAATATCTATGATAAAATTAAATAAGAATGGGGATAGTGGGCATCCTTGACGGACACCACTTGATGAGTATAGCTCCCTGGACAACTCACCATAGGCTCTAACATGCCCACAAGTGTTCGAGTAGAGAGCTTTCAATAAGGTGATGTACTTACTAGGCACGCCTTTCAGTGACAGACACTGCCATAAGACTTCTCGATCAACGGAGTCAAATGCCGCCTTCAGGTCGAGAAATACAGCTATTGTCGGGCGTCTGTAAGCATGCCTATGTTCCAGGACCTGGCGCAGTGTGAATATTTGGTCGATACATCCACGGCCAGGTCTAAAGCCTGCCTGGTTTTCTCGGGCTTGCTGTTCCCGAGCTCCACTCAGGCGTCGGAGAATTATAGAACTTAGGATCTTAGACACTATGTTTGTCAGGCTGATTCCTCTGTGGTTATCACAAGAGGACTTCTCGCCTTTCTTGAAGACTGGGATGATGAGTGACTTAGACCAGTCGGAGGGGATCGTATTTGATTCCCATATACTGGCTAACACTTCCGTTAGCCTGACTAAGAGAACTCTACCACCATTCTTGTATACCTCAGCAGGTAGTCCGTCTGGTCCTGCTGCCCTTCCCCGTTTCAGGCTACCTACCGCTTTCTCAACTTCTTCTAGTGTTGGGGGACCTGTCTCTATGTCCCATTCAGGGTCCGACTGGATAGCGGGCAGCGCAATGGTGGCTGGAGGCCAGTTAAACTGTTCCTCAAAGTGTTCTGCCCATCGTCCCAGTCGCCTTCCCTGCGAGTGAATCGCCGATCCGTCCTTCTCCGCTATAACCTCACTAACTGTTGTTGACCATTTCCCCCCAGTCTCCTTAATAAGTCTAAATAACTGTCTACTGTTACCGATCGCCGCTGCCTTTTCCATCTCTTTAGCCTTTGCTGCCCACCACTGTTCACGATCGTTGCGCAGACTTTTCGTCAGTTTATTTTTAAGTTGCGCTCGCTCTTCATTGTACTCAGAGCCTGCAGGGATGCATTCACGTGCATCCATTAGTTTGGAAGAAGCTGCTGATATCCACTGGCTCTTTTTAGCCATTATCTTGGAGTCGGCTACAGTCTCCAGTGCTGCTTTTACAGTAGACTGAAGATGGCACCAAGCTTCTTCTGGATGAGTGACAGTCTTTTGTTCCGATAACTGCCTAGCCAACTTCTCACTGAACACGGCTTTGGTGTTTTCGTTGTCCAGCAGAACTCGTAGTGGTTTTGTTGCCAAATTTTTTCTACGTCCATTGAGACGCAGGCATATACGTGCTCGGACCAACGCATGATCGCTGTCCAAACACGTACTCCAGAAGGAGCGGCAGTCTTCCACCGATCCTCTCCAGCGATGACTAATAGCAATGTGGTCTATCTGTGTCCATCGCTGAGTCGAGCTCGGTGGACGCCAGGTCAGACAGTGCCTTTCTTTATGTCTGAAATTTGTGCTGGCTAAAAATAGGCGGTTATCTGAGCATAGTTGTAATAGGCGATCACCGTTATCTGTACGTTCAGCTGGGATTCCGAAAGTGCCACCTAAGTGCCTTTCTGCCTCACTCAGTCTACCCACCTGTGCGTTGAGGTCACCTGCAACAACCACTACGTCCGAACGTTTGGCTTTCGAGAGGAGGTTAGACAGTTTATGGTAGAACTCGTCCTTCACTTCATCCGAACTACAGTCAGTGGGTGCGTAAGCAGAGATTACAAAGAGACAACGGCGAGTCTCACTATTCCTTTTAGTTCTCACTGTGCCGTTCAGCCTCATAGCGCAGAGGCGACTATCAACTGGGATCCAGTCTAGTAGTGAGTTTTCTGCCCTGGTGCTTAATGCTATACCTACACCTGCAAGACCACGAGAGCTAGCTATCGAATCTCCAGAAACTCGAAGGGTGAATTTTGCAGATTCACCAGATTGGTCAGGAGAGGTCAGGTGAATAACCACACTTGGGTCCTGTATGCGTGTCTCACAAACACAGCACACATCCATGCCCGAGTTGCTAGAGTCTTTGCCAACGAAGCCTGTTGGCCAATTTGACGGAGGGTGCGGACATTGAAGGCTCCAATATGTAATTTGGAGCGTGGTTTAAGGAGACCAGGGATGCTGTTCTGTGGACTCAGATCGTTGTCGAAGGCTGCAGAGGTAGGAGAAATTGAAGATGATGCAGCATCATTAATTAAGAGACGTGAAGGAAGATTAGAAGGTAATGATGGAGGAGGAGGATAGCAGTCAGAAGAAACTTGGGTGCTGACAGAGTTGTGAGGGCGGTTGACACTTCCCGGCTGCCCACACCGTGGAAGGCTATTTCTTCTTAAGGTACCTGAAAGAGATTTGTGTGACCGCAGAGCCCATCGGACATCTGCTTGAGGCCTGTCACACCCAGCCTTTTGAGTATGATTATTTTGAATTTTTGTATTTTTGGGGCCGGATGAGCGAAAGGAAACGACAAGTGAACCAACACCGCCGGCCCGGCAGACCGTGGGGCGTGGTGGAGTGTGTTATTTTTGGGGCCGACCTTTTCTAACCCCCCCTTCCACTGAGAAGGCAGCATCAGCTTGGCACTGCTGGTCATCCAAGGGAAACACCTTACTGCTGTCACACCCCATCCAGCTAGCAGCAGTACGACTTCGCCCTCAGACCCCCATCATAGTGTAGCAATTTACACTATAACGGTAACTGCTTTTCGTCTAACCACTACCCAACAGACCTTTCTGGTATGGTAGGACCTCGAGGGAACAAGCGTTCCACCAGCATAGCTCGTTGGGTCATTGTGATATGCAAGCCCGACCACCACGTCAAGGTAGCAGCTATCGGTAGGGGAACAACTTTAATACTGATCATCCAATAAGTGATCTTATTTGTGTGTTACTACTAACTGGTGTTTAAATACTGAACACTGCGTCTTGACAATATACACATACCTGTTTCATGGGCAATAATGAACTAGTGTCTATATTTATCTCCACTAATCTCTATCCTATCGGTTACACTTAATTCCCTTTTCAGGAGACTGCACCAAACAGCCATACAACCTCTTGGTTATTATCATTAATCAATACCACAGAAGCAATTCAATTTATTCGTGATCTGGTCACTAGATCATTTACACTAACTAACCAACAATTTAAAGTATTACCAAATATACCAACATTTGCGTTGTACAATGTAAGTCCAGGTGGAAAATTGTCAGTGATTATTTTATCAGATATTGTATTTGGTATCCCATTGCATAGAATACATCCAACATCATGCATGAAAACAACTAATACCAATTCAATGATCAATCCCAGCTTTAATTGGTCACAACAATCAGTAAAGCTTCCAATAACTACAAAATATGAGGATCAGAATATATTCAATGGTAAGTTGTGGATAATTACTGTTACCTTTTCTCTCACATTGTTTCTTTTAAAAAACGAAATTTTTTGTTTTATTAAATCACTTCACATCAACTAAGAACAGCCTAGGGGTTTGCGGAGATCTATTGATTTCAAGTTGGTATTTATCATGGAAAACGTCACATGCCAAGTAATCCATAATGCGAAGCTCAGTGACGCCTTTGAAGTCACGACAGCAGTAAGACAAAGTTACCACCTACTATCACCCATGATCATCCTCATTGTGGTCGACTGGACTGCATCATACAACAAACCGTGATCAACGAGAAGATGGACATACGCTGGCTGGACCAATGAAAAGAGATTAGAACATGTTTTGAATTTCATCATTGATGATTTGTGTCTAATGTCTTGTGGCACAAACTGAAAGATCTACAGGTGAAAACTAACAAGTTGACAGAAGAGGTGAGGCGAGGAGAGGTGAGGCGAGGTGAGGTGAGGTGAAGCGAGGCAGCGAAGACGGAACTTCAAGTGAATGTGGAGAAGATGGAGGTGATGAAGATACCCAGCCAGCCAGCCAGCCAGCCAGCCAGCCAGCCAGCCAGCCAGCCAGCCAGCCAGCCAGCCAGCCAGCCAGCCAGCCAGCCAGCCAGCCAGCCAGCCAGCCAGCCAGCCAGCCAGCCAGCCAGCCAGCCAGCCAGCCAGCCAGCCAGCCAGCCAGCCAGCCAGCCAGCCAGCCAGCCAGCCAGCCAGCCAGCCAGCCAGCCAGCCAGCCAGCCAGCCAGCCAGCCAGCCAGCCAGCCAGCCAGCCAGCCAGCCAGCCAGCCAGCCAGCCAGCCAGCCAGCCAGCCAGCCAGCCAGCCAGCCAGCCAGCCAGCCAGCCAGCCAGCCAGCCAGCCAGCCAGCCAGCCAGCCAGCCAGCCAGCCAGCCAGCCAGCCAGCCAGCCAGCCAGCCAGCCAGCCAGCCAGCCAGCCAGCCAGCCAGCCAGCCAGCCAGCCAGCCAGCCAGCCAGTCAGCCAACCAACCAACCAACAACATCAACGAGCACCAGTCACCATTAACAGGAGAAACCTAAAGCAAGCAGTCTCTCTCACCTATCTAGACAAGGCAACATCGTTTCAACTACAGGCGATACAGGCACAGATGACGATGCCAAAACCACAATCGGAAAGACAGCAAAACAATCTTTCATTAACCTGAAATTAGTGTGGAGATCCACTGCACTGCACTCAGCATAAATCGTGAACACCATCCAGATTTTCAACACTAATTCAGTCAAGTAAGTCAATGCTTCTATGTGATGGTTGAGAGACTTGTTGAGTCATGAAAAGCACCTCCAACAAACTACAGACATTCGTCAACAGATGCCACCTACACTCACTCGATACTGACATTGAAGATCAGATGAGATGAGATGAGATGGCCAGAATTGAATAATAAGAATGAGCAACAAGGAACTGTGGAAGCCTGGCAACGAAGCAACTGACTGAGAACGCATATTCCAACAAGTATTGAAGTGGAAGGAAGTGGAGATGGATTGTATTGTACTGTATTGTATTGGATGGGGCATACACTGAGAAGACGGACTGGGGACATCATGCACCAGGTCAGTCCATCGAGTGGAAGCCGCATGGGAAACGACGAGTTGGTTGTCGGAGGAGGGAGTGACATGGAGGAGATGAAATGAAGAATGAATGAGAGCTTGTGGGTAGTCGTGGAGCCAGGTTCAAAAGACTACAGAGAAGAGTGAAACTGAGGCGTGCTACTGAAGCTGTATATTCCACTAGGAACCTAAAGGAAACTAATAATAATAATATTAATTCATCATGTACTGACATCGTTTAGAGGAACATTGGAAATCCGGCAGCACTGAACAGCTTTTTCCTCCTAGTATGGGACTCCTCAGCAGTGCGCACCTATGATTCCGCCCCGCCAGTTTCCAAACCCAGGACCTCCACGTTCTGTGGCCAGCACGTTACCGTTGGGAACGGTTAGGATAAGTGTCAATGACTACTGCTGTCCGGCCCAGTTGCTCAGTCATAACTTTTTAGGCATGGAACTTAAAGATTTTGGGTTAGATCCTCGGTAAGGTCATTGATGTGCACTGCGAAGGAGTCCCATGCTAGGGCAAGACAGTTGTCCAGCGCTCACACGTTTCCAACTCTCTACCAGCTGATGTCAGTCTATGATGAATAATATCTTGGTAGCCTAGAAACTGTTTGCAAGAATAAAATCTAAAGATTAGAGTGGGTTAAGTGTTACTCCAGATGCCAACACTTACACTCACATGAAGGATTTGAAAGTTTTTCATAAGCTTTCAGGCAGTGTTTACGTAATCTTCTGATTAGTACACAGTTCATCACGGCGAAGTAGGCAAATCACAAGTTTGGCAACAAATCCTAGTTCTAAATGAATTATCTGAATACCTTTGATGCTCTCATGGTATTGCTTAATGCCTTGTCATACTAATGAAAAGAATGCAAGTAGATTAAATTGCAGCCGAATCTGTCAACAGTGTGACCTACTTCAGTTAATTCTTCTTCCAAGCATGTTGTAGTTTGTTACATTCTTTCTGCTTTCAGTTTTATACTACTTACTATTATTGAGTAGTATAACTTGTTTTCTGTTTTGATCCTGTTTCATTCCCCACATAGCATCCTAGAATATTGACATCTTTCTCATTTCGTGACTGAATTGTACTCGTTTCAGTTGTTTCCTCCAATGCTGTGTCTTCGACTGAATACTTATCTGTCTCGTGCTTTTTAACTTATCTATGTTAGATGCTCTTGTGACATTTGCGTCAACAGTTTGCTAAGGAAACAACTCTGCTATTTATTTTGTTGATTCACTTCTTGTAAGATGATTTTGACAACAATAAGCCCTCAAAAACATGATTCGTGATTTAAGATTCATAGTTTATCAGTCATCTTCGTTATTTATGAATACAGTACTGTAATTAAGACAAATACCCATTTGTATTTTCCACGTCTGTCGAGCATTCGCTTTATTTCTTTGTTCCTCCAAATGATGTCGGTCTACGATGAATAACAACTTGAAATAATTCCAAATCTCCACAACTCCCTCAAAAATTTAATTGAACTGGTGCTCATTGGTGACTAGTTTTGAGAAGTATTCCCGAAGTCCCAATGACAAGTCGTGACCGGTGGAGTCAAAGCCTGATGGCCATGAGGACAAATACTCAGCGATGACATTGGGTGGCGGTTGCGCTATATATCGTGAGCTAACAGAAGTTGGAAATATGGAGCATTGTATTCTGACCCAGTGGCTCAATAGTAAGGCGCTGGCCGCGGAACCTGAAGGTCGCGGGTTCGATCCCTGCTGGTGGGGTCGTGGGTGCGCACTGCTGAGGAGTCCCATACTAGGACGAAACAGCTGTCCAGTGCTCCCAGGTTTCCTTTGTTCTTCCAACTGATGTCAGTCTACGATGAATAACAACTTGAAATAAACTGATCGTTTTGATTTCAAATTTCCGAAAGTAGTTCAAAATTTCTTTCATAGGAAATAATTATTCCTTCTCTTAAAAATGGTTCTATTTCCAGTTTACCAGTCAGCTGAATCAGCGAACAGACTAATTGGTTACGGAGTCGTCAATTGAACATATCCTAGCTGGAACCTTCTCATAAATGCATCTGAATTCAGCAATGAAAAGAAATGCACATGAAAGATATTCTTCATTATGAATCAATACCATTTGGAGGACCGATAAAAACCTCAGTGCACTAAATACCCTTCTTACTGTAGTTTGGGGCTCAATAAATACCCTGGTGATAATAGGAGTCAAGCACAAAACTTACTTCATTGATGTTTTCAGCCGGACACATTGAAATGCAAAAAATGAAAGTGGATTTAAATTTTTAGAACTGAGTGTAAGACCTGGTAGTGATAGTAAGATCGATAAACCATCCAGAGGAAAAACAGTTGAATAGGTCATTAACTGAATGTAAAATGACTTTGTCACACCAGCTACAAGTGAGTGTTACTTATGACTCTCTTTAGCATAGTAAGAACAGCATGCCCAAAGAATGAGCTGACAGAAGAAATTCTAGGCAAGAACAAAAGTTCTAAACTTTATATTATGAAGCAGGTGAATGAATATACTGCAGCACTTAATCATCTAAGTATTCAAAAAAGCCTCTGTTTCTTCAGCTAGCATTTAAATAGTCATCAGATATCAGTGAGTAGAGAAATTAGGATAATGGGTGCACAAGAAAGGAGTTTCCATACCTTTAGATTAATCTACAACTATTGTGTTTTAATATGATCACTAACTGAAATCTAGCTGTACTGACCAGGTCAGGTGTATTTTGCGGCAGTGGACGTATTGAAAGGAACGAGAGAAGAGTGTTAACCCAATCTTCAAAGCACACTATGAGAAATAAGCGTTTAAAAGACGATAAGGTTTTAAACGAGCCCAAACACCAATAACCTATAAGACCAAACAGATGTGCTTCACTCTTTCCGAATAATAAATTATTGTTGAGTTGTGCTGAATCCTCTCCACTATTATTGCTTGTGACTCCCTCTGTTGATGAGGGCTGCTGAAAGCTGGCGGTAAGTCCTGAAACAAATGGATGTGATATTTCAATTCTTCCACTTCATCCTGTTTTCGGCTTGTTTAAAACATTGGGCTACAATTTATTTTAGTGGAGATTAAGCGTAACACAATAAATAAGTGTAAAAAACTGTTCTGATTACAAGGCATCTTATTGAATGAACGAATCTAAGTTTCAATATGAACTGGCTTAAAAGAGTCTGATTTTTAATACTGGGACAGGTCACAAAAGGATGAAAAGGAGCTAAGCTGTTTCTCTTTGAGCATAGTCCAGTTTACAGCTACGTTAAACTGAAGTGAAGGTTCAAATCAGCCTGACAAACATTTCAATTTCCTATCAATCAATCCATACAAAAGAACAACCGTTCAGAAGAAACCAACCAGTAAGCAGCAGCTAAGGTCACCAGTTCATTTAAAACAAATCAACCAATCAGTGTGAACCATGATTTAAAGGAAACAAGTCAACCAATCACGTTCAACGTACGCTCACATAGTCATCAAACAGCCAATTAAGTTGGACTCAACCAATGTAGCATAATACAAATATGCATACATGCTTATTTCGGTTGATTTTCTTACGGAGCCTTGATACTCTGATGATGATGCCTGACATGGCATTGATATGATCTACAACTCCAGCTTAAGGAACAATCGATTCTGAACATCCATCAAAATGAAATGGAGACGCTGTTTGTGGTCAGTTACTTTTCCGCTCAGGAATCAACTTCAGTCTCATATTCATTAAAATTAAACATAATGTATTGAAAACACATTCCAATGGTTTCAGATAAACTGCTATCACTTTCCAAAGAAAGTGTACTATTATTTCGAAAAGCTTTATGGGTGTAAGCTGACTGACCAGTATATCTGACTGCTCAAGTGTAAATAGACTGCACTATATTTACGTGGGTGGAGGTATGAGAAAATGCTTCCTTTAGCTTATTGCTAGACAATTAGTGACTGGAGAACACCATTAAACGAGGAGGATGTAAATGATGTTCTCTCGATAGATCTCAACTCTGTTCCCTACCAGTATACACAGCTAGGTGGCAAGTGAAGTCAAATACCACGTTTTGTAATGATGAAGTGAAGTTCTATGCATGCATGAAGGTTTATTTATCACTTGACGTGATTACCTTGAAGGGTTACGTACACCTTCCATACATATGATAAGTTGGACATATCTGTATCCATCATAGACAACGCCATAGTATAGACGTTTGTTTAACTACGAGAAGAGTTAATAACTACTTACATCTAAGGAATGATCTTGACGACTAGCAGAGGAACCAAGAACAGGTGTTTCATCCTATGTGAGACTTGTCCGCTGGATATACCCGAACCCCACTGAGTGGTGTTGGCCTCAAGGAGGCTCGAACCCAGCATCCACCGCTTCAAACTCCAGAGGGTTACCCACTACGCCAATGGGGCACGACAGCAACTCGCCCCTGTATAGCAAACGGGAAACTAGAAGATCATTACAACAACTGATACCCGTTAAACAAGAGGATGCTGCCGTGCCCCAGTGGCCTAGTGGATAACGCTCTGACGTTTGGACCCGTCGGTGCTATGTTCGAGCCCCACTGGGTATAACATTACTCACTGTGATGCAAGTATATCCAGCAAATGAGTCCCAAATAGGACGAAATGCGCGCCCTCAATTGCTCTACTAGTCATCAAGATCAATATAACATCATGAATATTTGGCAGTTACGAGGCATTCGCATAAAGCCCATCTGCCAACAGAGGTCGAGCAGTTTGACCCTGTATAACAACGGAAAATCACGAGTATTATAACCACATCCAAGTATATTCTAAAGAACGATAACAACGAATACGAGTATAGTAATTACCATCGTCTAATTCTAATTTCAGCTGTCACTCCTCACCTTCGACTGCCAGATCCCAGCTTAACGTTGAAACGATTAACTCTGCCCATCAGGAATCTTGATATGTCACAGTTTGTCAACTCCTTACCTGGTCTCAATCTTCAATCATCAATCACTCCACAGGATCATGACAGTTTACTGATACCAGCCAGTTTCTTGCCTTCAGTCAATCATGTCAATCCAAGTATTCTGTTGGAGCCTAAACCTTCATCGTTTATCAGTGATATATCAAACGCTCAAAATCATTGCAGTCTACCTGGCCTAACAGCATCTATGGTTATGCTGACCGGTGCACCAGCCGATGCTACACAAGAAGAATTGGCATCCTTTTTTAATCCTGTCAGGAATTTATTGACGGTTAGTTTTTTTTGGCTTTCTATAGGATAAAAATAAAAGAGTAATGATTCCAAATCAGAAAGATAATACATAACGATTTTTTAACACTGATTCATGTGGAGTCCCTCCAAGGAGCTGAAACTTTGTTGGTGTGACAATTTGGAGGGTTACTTGGCAATATCATGTCCTAATATTGACATAGAATAAGTAACTGAAGCCATTTCTTACGTCTTCGAGGTTTTAGTCTGTCTACCTTGTAGGTAACATACTTTCAGTTGTTAACGCATCAACCTTTTCAACTATGAAAGTTAGTCTTGACGAAGGGCCCCAAAGGATATCAAAGCATCTTTATATGCTCCCAATACAATAACAAAGTCTAGTAAATTCAGTCTTTAAAATCAGTGTTGAAAAATAATAAAAAAATTAGGTTTAAAAAAGTGAAACTAACTGGGAAAGAAGTGGGTATGATGGCACCCTAACCTAGTAAGGTGCTAAAGTTTTAAGCAATGAATACTGGATCTGCGTGTCGGGAAGAACATCAGCACACTGGAATTTAGGAACATCTGGTTGATTGGCCACAAGTATGATGAAATATATATGATCTCTCTTGCTGTTAACCAAATTAAAGTGAAATCAAGTTGCACAAATGTCTGTTCCAAGACACCTTCAGTAATCGAATAGTCATATATGCATAAAACACACACTTGTCATTCTAATATTGTTGCTTGTATTAAAAGCTGTTCCTGTCTCACAAGAAGCGGCAGTCTAGTAGATAAACATCTAGCGTTTGAAGCGATCTGTCCAGAGTTTAAGTTCTGGTGAGAACAACATAACTCGCTGGGGGCAAGTACACCCAGCTGACGAGTCTTGAATGAGTCGAAACGCATGTCCTAGATTCCACTGCTAGCCACTATTCCTCACTTATATGTTTACTATTTTTCCTGAAGTAAAATCCTATCATATTGGGTGATTAGGCGAAGTATGCAGGAAGCCGTAGACTCTTCCTGATCGTGACTTATCAAAAAATCGTGACTTCAATTAGCAGAAATTTTAACCTATATAAACCATTATAGGAGCCTCAGACGTTGATGTTATCAGGATTCTAGAAGAACTGAAATATTACTAGGATAAGTTCTGTGATCGGTTGATGATAACTTAGTCATATCATCTTGTTTCTTCAGTGTTGGTCAAATTTTATGAAATGAAAAATCATTTGGCTTTTTCTTTCAGACCCAACCATACTTCGTACCATTTCAGTATCAGCCAAACGGAACGGCTAACTTTTTAGCCAACTTTAACAGTCCATTAGATGCTCAAACAGCTGTACACTACTGTCCAAATGGCAGCCTGAGATCAAGTCAGTATGTTATTGGAGCAGCATGTTTAGTCCCTCCAGTGAATATAACAACCAATACAAACTGTGTCAACACACCAGTAACTATGGTACCAATGTTGGCATCAAACAATTTAATAAACTCTTCATGTCTCCCACAGAGTGATCCCCTCAGTTCAGGAATTCTTTTTATACCATCCTCCTCCTGCTCATCATCATCATCATCATCATCATCATTATTTTCATCATCGTCAGTAGCAGCAGCAACATCATCAATTCACCAAAATCAATCACATTTCCACTGATGATGATGATGATGATGATGATGATTATCATGTTTATTTTTTCACTGTGGTCAAATCCTACTACAACTGATTGTTTTCTTCTCCCATCAGTTTTACACTAGTAATTATTTTTTTTTGATAAACTATCGAAATACATTTTATTTCTACTCTTGTATGCTTGAACATGCATACATAAACACACATATACACACGCACATACCCATACACACACACACTAGGAATACTTTGTTTAAATCCACACATATTTTTTGTAACATGTTTAAATATTAAAGGTATGAATCACGCGGGAAATCAAAAGTGAATTAAACTTTTAAAGTAAGCGGTACATTTGTTTTCTTTCCTCTTGTGTTAAGTTAGTAAGTAAATGATAACATTATTGTTCTTTATGTGAATGTTTGTGTGTATGAGTATTGTTTTATTATCAATAATTATCTTTTCATGACATGCCTTGATTTCCTCTACTTTGTTAAAATGGAAGAACAAAAAGATGTCAAGGTCACTGCTGGTTCAATTTGAATCAAAGTTGTTTGTTTTTTTGGAATACAATTTTAGTAACTATAAACATGCCCCAAGATTTCATTTTCTTCTAGGAAAATTAATACCAAATGAATGAATTGTAACTCAAAAGAATGAAATGAAAAATGATTTGAGTGCAGTTTTTTGCATGTTTGAGTTTGTGTATGTGTGTCTGAGTGACTGAGTCTTATGATTGTTTGAATAAACATTGATTAACTGAGAATTTGTTGTTAATTGGTAGACTCAATTGTAAGAAGTGCCTGTTCTGTTGAACAGTCGAACACAGAATATCATTTGACCATATATATTCAATGTCTTTCCTATGGGTATGAATAACTAGTCTATTTCATATTGAACATAAAACAGATTGTTACTGATTCTCATTTTTTATTTCAACTGCCCACACGGGGTTTGCTTTTTGTTTTGCTTACCTTAGTTAAGATTTTGTAAGACCTGAGAAGATTTACACATAAAAATGATGATGTTATGTTTTTTGAACGAAAGAGTGTTAAGGTAGTGGTGATTAGTTTCACAGTGATCTTCTTTATGAACTAGGGTTCAAATAGTGCTGAACTGCCATCTCATCCTATTTCGTGGCCCGTTAGACCTGGGCACCCATGACCTCTAACAGGATCGACTGCAGGACCATTGGTTCTTGAAGTAAATAGGTTGTCAGCCAGTTAGATTATCATTATAGGAGTGAATAGCACTCCAGTCCCCATTGACGATACCTCTTGACAGCCCCACAAGTTAGGTGGACAAGACATGATCCATACAGTTAGTCTAGTTTGATTTAAGGATAAAGACTCCTGGAAGAAATTGGATGAGTGTCGCCATATATCACCAGTTGAAAAAAGTTTCAAAATGCAAGTCAGTATATTGTGACTCACTAAAGAGTATGATAACAAAGGATTATGCTTCTACACTACTTTAAATTAACTTAGGCAGTACTCACTTTAAGGCAACTTTGGAAGTTTCGAGAGTAAGACCCAAAATCATCGTTAAGAAGCATCTGTAGATGAATAATATCTAAACCGAAGAACCAAACTCTTTCTTAAAAAAAACTGTCAGGAATCGTAAATTCTGCCCAAAGTCTTCCCCTAAAATTATCAAAAGTCACAAGCTGCATCTGAAGTTTTTCGAAGAAATAGTCGAAGGTGTTTTTTACATCACATCCTTCACCCGTGCCTACACATATAAGAACTGCAAAACTTTAATTGACTTAACTAGCAGCTCAGAAGCTTCAGTAAGCAAGTGGGTTATGAGACTGAAAAAGAAAATTATCTTTGCGACAATTTTCGCGTTTAAAGCCTATCGAGCTAGTTTTTGACTCCAGTTTCTATAAAATGTTCCCAAAATACTGTCACTTTTTACATCGTCGCAGACACTATTGATACGCCTGTATCAGACAGAGTGAAAACGGGAGATAGCGAGAAGTACAAAGTGGGATGTTGTATTGACAATAAATTAACAGAATCTAAACCAGCAGGAGCCGATGACTTGTGTCTAATGTCACACAAACTTGAAGAGCTACAGGTAAAAACTAACAAGCTGACAGAAAAGGCAGGGCAGCGAAGATGGGACTTCAAGTGAATGTAGAGAAGACAGAGCTGAAGAAGATACCCAACCAATACCACCAACAACAACAACAAGCTCCAATCACCATCAACGGGAGAAACTTAAAGGAAGCGAACTCTTTCACCTATCTAGGCAGCATCGTTTCAACTACAGGTGGCACAGACGAGGACGTCAAAGACAGGATCGGAAAAGCAAGACAGGCTTTCATTAACCTGAAACCAGTGTGGAGATCTTCTGCACTCAGCATGCGGAACAAGATACGGATCTTCAACACCAATGTCAAGTCAGTGCTGCAATAAGGTTGAGAGACTTGGCGCGTCACGAAAAGTATTTCCAACAAACTACAGACATTCATCAACAGCTGCTGCCTATGCTCACTCGTTACTGAAGATCAGATGGCCAGAAAGGATAAGCAACAAGGAACTCTGACTGGTTATGAACCAACCAAGAACTTATCACTCGAAAAATATACAGAAAGAAGTGGAGGTGGATTGGGCATACACTGAGAAGGCCGAATGGGGACATCATCTACCAGGCCGTCGAGTGGAACCCAAAAGGGAAACGGCGAGTTGGTTACCAAGGATAACATGGAGGAGATGGTGTGAGGAAGAAATGAGAGCTTGTGGGCTGTTGTGGAGCGAGGTTCAAAAGATTTCAGAGAACAAAGTGCACTCGAGACGTGCTACTGAAGCCCTATGTTCTACTAGGAACCTAAGTGGCAAATAATAATATAATGATAGTAATAAACCGGCAGGAAGTAGATAGAATTTTCTATGTCAGGAAAAGTAAACAGGCTTTAAATTACATGGTAAGGGACAAATCAGTCAGCGAACACGACCTGAAATGCTTGCTGCATTAACCCCTTCCAAGAGTACAGATATAGGAAAGAAGATCCATATTCAGGATAACATTGCTTTATCAGATAAAAAGCACAATCATTCTGAATACCTATCAGAATGCACACTGACTGGAAGTACATATATATGAAATTAAAGTTTATGATAGTTTAAGTAGGAGAAGAAACTGTTTGATAATGGTGACAATATTTCATGAGGTAAAAAGGAGTCAGAATCGTTATACTCAGAATGTAACTGGAAGCTGAAATTTTTGGGAAGAAAAGGCAAGATTCTGAAGTCTGTAGAGTCAAATGGGAACTGTTTTTATAAATGTTTGACAAAATAATAGAAATATGACTAGGTAGGTATATAATCAGCAGAGTAGTGATTTCATTGAAACTTAATTGTTTTTACAAGGAGTTGTGGCTAATAGACTTTTCGCTAGGACATAGTACTTCTGTCACCATTACTAGTTGTAAGTGATTCAGATGTCATTTTTCACCTCTTGTGGTGGTTTTCGATGTTTTTGGCTGCCCCACTGTAGATTAAGATTTGAGATCAATGATGCCTTGTTGAAAAACCGATAGTTTGATCCCGTCAATGATCACAAAGTACCGTCTATCAGAGTATTCAACTGTGATAGAATTTTCTGATTTATCAACCACTTTAAAAACCTATGAAACGGTTTTTGAACGCCGTTGTGTCAGGTGAAGTCATGAGTGCAGTCTGAAACATGCTGAGACTGCCACACTTGGTTGTATTGGCATCTTGGGGACTAAGGTTGTAATGTACTCACATGGTACAGAGTTGTTGAACGTAGTTAGTCAAGTCTCATAGGCTATGGTATTCTCCAGAAAATCGTAACGTAGCTCAATAAACTAACTCTGAAGTACGTCAACCAGTTTTCTGCCTTGAACGTTAATCAAGAAGAACTAATGGTAAGTTGTCGCCCCATTTTTCATCAGCTTTTACTGCCGTCAACGTAGCTTTCAGGTGATTATGCAACGTTTCAGCATTGACACTGGATATAAGATGGTACTCAGTAGTTCTTATGCACCTAATTTTAAGAAATTCGGCTAGTTGCTGAATGAGATAACTCTTAAATTGCTCACTGCTTATCTGGTAAATAAGTTATCCGAAGGTATTCCTACTGGTTGTCTTGCAAGTTTATCTCCGCGTGTTGGAGTATGTTTCAAAGCATATCAATGGAGGCATTTTTCAAACCATTTTGACACATGTATGATCGAGTTTACTGGTTGGTGCTGGAATTCTGCCAGTAGGTGAAAGAATGTACCTCTGGACTTTTTATTTGTATCATACCAATCACACTTCGGACCATGTTGATGACAGCGAGCGGCATTTTTTCAGCAATCCACTTTACCTCAGATAGGACGCTAAGGGGTGTAAACCCATGCATTTTGGATAAGACTATTTGTCTCACTGATAGGGGTACAAAACAGCGTGGTTTGCCCGTAAATGTTTCACACATAGTGCATAGAGTGCCGCTAGGCCTAAGTTTATAAGGTTATGATGAAGCACTAAGACTGTCATTGAGTTACATTAGGTTTCCATCAATCACCCAGATCGATACCATCTCTATGACGTTGACATTTGAGCTTTCAAAGGCTTTCACGTTAATATGATATAAAGCATCAGCTGCCTAATTTTAATGACCTTAAAAATACCTTATGCCAGAAGTAAGCTGTGAAATAAACTCCAAACGCCTTTTTTCATGATGAGATCGTCTCGTTACTTTTCTGATCCTGTTTCGTACATTACGGCTCTCCATGACTTAACGTCAACAGCATGCAGTAGAACCAGAGTACTGAAACCCCATGAGATTTTCTTCACAATGTTTATGAATAATAAAAGAACTCAGAGTGGCTTTTCTAGGTGCGCCTTACCATGAGTTCCTCTCAGCTGAGCTTACCCTATCGACTTTTAACGGAATTGTATACCCTCTAAACAATATCCCACGCAAAATATCACCTGGCGGCTAATAACTAGCCTTGCAACTTTGCATAGAAGGATGGGGTAGAGGACTGTATCTAAGTCTTTGTTCAGGCCAAAATTCGTCACACGAAGAAATAAGTAAAGGTCTCAGAAGGTCGTCCATCTGTCACAGACTGTCAGAATATTTGTATGACATAACCTCTCTTGAGCCACGTCGAGCACCACTTAGTGCTCCTTTTTTTCAAGTGGTGGCTGATGCAATAATCCTTCTGGTTATCTATTACTGTAAACAAGACGGCCAGAAGTGTAATCGGTGGATCACATTTCGAGTTCTGCCTGTCTCTTCCCTTGAAAATAGGAGAGAAAATGTCACGTTTCCATCACCGTGGAAGTTCGTGTTCATCCAAGGATTATTAAAAAAGATTGCACTGCGTACCAAGTAAAGAGCTCATACCCTGTTTTAACACATACTGGAGAAGGCTATCTTTAATCTGGGTAAGTCTTCTACGTCGAGTAATGTTGCAGTCTATTAGAGTTAGGGGAACACGTGGTTGCGTATCACGATGATGTCTGCGCATCAGAGTTGGTCCCCCAGCCAAGGGAGGTTCCCCCCATATCTGACTATTATAATGCATGTTCCTTAGTCTGTAGATTTTTACTTCGCTATGAGTCGACATAGGTTCTCGGAGTTCGTCTTAGACTTCTGGACAAGGCTTGTCCACAGCAACAGTCCCCCTGAACCTTCACCTTACACTGGTTACTTAAATTCATACATGCTCTACTATCTGGAATTTTCATGGAGAGCCTCTGATTGTCCCATACTTTCCTCTTGTCTTTTGATACACAGTGCCTCGATTAAGCTAACCTTATGGAGTGAACCATTATCTCCTAGATTTCTCAAAAAAGCTCGAAATTCCCTCAAGGCTTTCAAAACCAATCACTGCAGGTCAAACATCCACGAAAGGCATATGTTCGTGAGTAATAGCCTCATCTAAGGAATGTGACTATAAGCTATCCCCAAATCGAATTTGGCTGGCTTCTGTTTCCAAGCGACCTTGAGCCACATAAGTGAAGCGGGTTTCTCACATCTAATCGTGCTCAGGTAGTTTGCTATAAGGAATTGGCTGAAGTGTATGTAATATACTCCAAATACTGGGATATTTTGTTGTAAGAGATTTATATTGTCAACAACTACCTTTTGGACACAAGTGGTTAATGTTTTTGCTTTTTCAAGAAGTATATATCAGGATACGTAACGATGGCTCCCTTTTAAGTCATAGAAAATGTCAAGGCCGCTGAAAACACATCCAATATCCAATATCTTCTTAACGAGCTTGTGTAAACCAGCTGATTTCTTCTTGCTGGCTTCTTGGTCTTGTGGAACGGTTCCAGATCTCTGGTGGATTCCGATGCAGTAGATCCAGCCACTCGTCTCCTATGGCTCTGATTTACAGATCCGGAAGTTAAGTGTTGGTCTGTTTGCCTTGGACTGTGGTGCAGTTGGCTTCTTCAGATGTCGAGTTGCCAGACAGTTGTTCGGACTGGTCGCTACAGAGGCTTAGGGATAGTGAAGAGAAAACCTAGAAAATGTTTATGTGAGCAAAAAAAGGAAGGAAAATTTGACTAATGAAGTAATCTACTTACACATAAGTAAGATGAATAGGGGTGCAAAGGCGTGAAGAACTTAGGTAAGTGAGGCTAACTTATGGCAAGTGGAAGGGGTGAAAAGGGCTTAAATGGTTAAAATAGAAAGACTAGTGGTTGGAGCGGCTTGACATCACTTCGTGTTCCGGCTATGTGTGGGTAAACCATGAGTCTCTGCACGACTGTCTAGCCTCTTCTTGAAGCTTTCAACGGTTGGGGAGGAGACCACCTCTGCCGGTATTGCTTTCCAGTACCCACAGACTCGGAGGGCGAAGAACTGTGAGCGCACATGCGTTTTTGACCTTTGGTGGTCTATTCTATTGGGGTTTCCTCGAGGATCGCCATGGTGGCCACTTGGTGGGACTCCTTTGTTTGGGTGACTTGGGTTACTCATTACTTTGTGAGCCATTATTAAGTCCCCACGCATCCTTCAATAGCGTAGACAGTATAGGCCTAGGTCTTTCAGTCTATCCTCATATGGTTTTTGTTGTATTCCAGCAACCCCTTTTGTGGCTGGCCTCTGGACTTTCTGCAGTAGGTTTGCGCCTCTTTTCAGCTGTGGTGGAGCGAGGACGTTATGGGCCTCTAAGTGGGGCCGTACGTAAGTCTTGTAGGGCTTCAGAAGGGTTCTGGGGCGAGGGCACCCAGTTGTCTACGCACAAAGTGTAGTACGTCATATGCTTTTGAGACATCACCTGGGTGATTGGGACTGCTGTCCAGTTTCTCCGTCACCGTTAAACCCAGGTCTTTTTCTACTGTAGTGTGGGACAGACGTGAACCACAGAGATGGTAGGATGCTTTCTGGGGATCAGAAGTGTGGAAAAACATGGACTGGCACTTAGCCAGGTTAAATGCTGGTTCGTTATTAGTTCCCCATTCCTCTAGTGTTCTGAGGTCCTTCTGTAATGCCATAGATTCCGCTTCGTAAGTTATTGCCCTCCATAACCTGACATCATCAGCGCATAGGAGAATCGGGGAGCTGATATGTTGTGGCAGGTCATTCATGAACAGTAGGAACAACGCTGGGCCCAAGGTTGCTCCTTGTGAGATACCGGATGATGATGTTCTCTAAGTTGAGTAGACCCTATTGACTTTTGTGCAGAACTCCCTGTTGTCTAATTAGTTCTCCAGCCACGGTAGCACCTGGCTGCGAATACCAAACCCAGCTATCTTGTGTATTAGGATCGTATGTGAGGCGGCGTCAAAGGCTTTGGCGAAGTCCAGAAAAATTGCGTGGACCGAGACCTTGAGATCCCAGCATGCTGTCCAGTGACCGTGGGCCATCAGGAGGTTGGAGGTACAGGACCTACCCTTCCGGAAGCCATGTTGAGAGTCACCGAGTGCTTGTTTTTTGTCCAGATATTCCCTGGTACTGTCGTCCACCACACTTTCCATAACTTTTTATATTACTGGGAGAAGTGCTATGGGTCTATGACAGCTGGGATTCTGTCTGCCTCCTCCTTTGAAGATGGGGGAAAGGATAGCCTGTTTCCACTCTCCTGGGAGCTTTTGTTCATCCAAGGAGTATTGGAAAAGATCGCAGAGTGGGCCACTTGATTGATGGAGATTTATCAGTTACTTTGAGGAAGCCTGAAGCTAGGTGCGGTCCCAGGTGGCACTGTAGGCAAATGTACCAAAACCACGTGCACGGGTGATGCACCATAAGGCTATAGTACTGATGTGGCACTTCCTTGTCACATCAGCAGTGCACCCATCTGTCGCAGCTGTTGCACTCAAGGGCAGCATCACTTTTGGTAACAGTGAGAACACATGTGTGGCAGTTGTCGTCGTGTCCGTATGGTTTTCCTCAACGTTTATGCCCTACTGTTTGACATTTCGGTCTAGTGGTTCTCACTGGGAGATCGGGGTGGTGCAGTGAGTAGCATGGGGCTCTGGGTCTACTTGATTAGGCGTAGTGACGTTTACAGTGCCGGGAGGACTGGTTGATTGGCTAACTTCGACTGTTGCAAACCGTGATTGTGACCATTCCGGTGAGGTGGACCTAGGTGGTGCGTTCGTATCCTCAGTTGCTTTCTTTGCCACGTTTTGGAGTCTCGTAGATCCAGCCCTGGTAACCACTGAAGGTGAGGTGGTCAGTAACTGTGGCGAGATTGTACTCAAAGCATTTCTACTGCTTGCCTTTTTCGGGGCCAGCGCACTCTTACCACGCATATCAATAAACAGATGAAGATAAAAGGAGTAGAGCAATGAAAATGCACAGCAAGTAAACAGAATACTCTCGACCTTACCTTCAATCGTCTGTTCCTGCAACTCTATCGAAGTTCAAAAACTACCAAGTCTTGGACGTAGAAGTTAGTGAGATATATTTTGCTGCAGATACAGCAATCTGAGCTATAACAGTTGGTCGAGACAGCTTGACCTACCACACAGTTGTTCGTGTGGAGCGTAATAGTGGTGATGAAGTAAGCAGTGGTATTTTCTGCAGCAAGATTGTTGCAAAACGTTGAATGAGGAGTCGAAAGCTCCTAGTGGATGGCCGTAAATGTGGATTTTGTCGAGATGGATGGAGACGAGCAAAATGTGCGCTCCTTGACTTAACAAAGACCGTTCCACCATTTTGCTTCTCCTTTCTGTTGTCAAGAGACTGAGAGTTACTTAAGGGGGAGTCTGAAATCAATTTTCGAGCGTTTCCACTAACAACAATCATATTGTTCATTTCTGAAACAGAACCGAACCTTTTTCCAATATCTTTTTAGGAGCTACCGAAAACCAACTGATTCCCATGCACTCGCTTCCAGGTCTTGCGGAACTGTTCCAGGTCTGTGGTGGATTCCGATGCGGTAGGCGCATAAAGGCAACATGGTTTATCTACACGAAAAACATGTTCACACTTTCCAGTGAATAAGATATGATTTGTACAGGTTGCAAATGAAACAGGCACTCGCATCCTGAACGTCTGGAGTAAATAAAATTCGTTAAGGCGAATTACTAGTTAGTGTGGAGTTCTTAAAAATGTATTCCGGATAAAGTGAATTCTTCGCAGTTGGGATGTGCAGACCAGAACAATCTTTATGAGCAGGTGAATGTTGGTAAGTGACACTGAAGTTTACTGCCGGGTTTAAAAACCACAGGATTCACGATAAATTAGTGTCTAATAGAACAAAGACCCATGACTAGTAATACCGTAACGGTTTGAGGGCATCGGAATTTTATTAACTACAAGAGCCACTGGCAAGTGAAATATAGTAGGGTAAGATGGCGCTTTTTGAAGTCATCATACATACGACAGAAATTGAGATGTTCTTGAATGAAATAGGTTTGTAGGCGATGATATGATACTGGAAGAAGGGGAGGCGTACTTCGAAGGTTAATATAGGTGCATGTTGACTGGTGTCACCCGGGGGATGAGGATGAAGTTGTCGCGATGGCTGAGACTCCATCAGCATTTGTAAAGAGAGCAGAAGAGAGGAAGGACAGGAAGAAAAGCCAGAAGAAAAATAAGGTGATTGACCATTCAAATTATGAACTAATGCGGTTAACGAAGCCGTGCTTTTAGCATTTAATGAGTAGTAGTTTATGATAACTTCGTGTCATGCAGTTTTCGTGTTTAAAAAATGCTGAGGTATTGCTATAATATTATTTTGCCTGAGTGGGTGAAAAAAAGAGCATTTTGTAGTCAACTAAACGTTTGGATTTGATCCTAAGTAGAGGGTGGACATTTTCAAAGCGGCTGTTCCTAAGTAAGTTAAAAACAAGCTGTGTCTGATTTAAAAAGAGGCAATAATCGTAAGGAAATGACAGGTGAGTAGAACTTCTGGCGACCTATAATCCGCCATGACTGAGTTGCGGCCCAACGCCTTCAGAAGAATAGCAATCCAACCACGAATCTACGGGATGAGTCAAATTATCCTTCAACCAGACAGGAAGGTAAATTCCTACTATCCCGCAGCTACATGCACCACCATTTCTCAACACAGACTGTACACTCTTGGGCAGTGTGGGCAGAAATCCTCAAAAAGGTTCCAGAATTTTGTTAGCATCCTCTCCTGCTATGTTTTGTACCAACATCACCTCCATTACTACATCGGTAAGTATTTCGTGCAGTGTTTTATCAACTGGCACCTGAGGTGCCATCGCAACCGCATCTACATGCCCTATGAAATATAAGCTGCCGATATACCACTTGTAACTGCTCATTCCCCAACAGAGAGCAGTGCCTCAGGGTGTTCAGTGGCATCTTAGTCATCCCGGAAGTCAGCCATTACGTTTTTATCCTCCCTGGTATCCACTTCATTTGAGAGGTCATTCAAAATAAAGAGAATGGTTGCTGTAGATTTTACATCAGTGATAAAAGGTTGACCAATGAAGGCCAGTCAAATTTGTGACTTTTCAAGCTGACCAACGTCTTGTACCAAACGTTCTCTGACACGGATAAGTACTTTACAGTGAAAATTGGTTGACCAAGTAAAATTACTAAGTACATGAGAATCATTGGGACTATTTCTGACAAAATGAGATCAAAAACTCTGTCTATCAGAATTAAATCAATAAACAAACGCCTCCAGCATCCAGTCAGAAGATAAGCAGTCAAATGGCAGCACAAACTTAAGTTGAGCCGAAACGGAATGTCGTGAGTGGCAAAACGACGTTATGTTGTCAACAGTGCAGCATCAAACAACAGTAAAATGGAACATTCACGATATGTCTAAATCAAACAAATACAATTAATGAGTGTAAAGCCAAAAAAGATAGTCAAATGACAAAACGGCACTTCATCAGTTAGAGCCGAAGGCACACTACCCATAAAGAGGGCAAACATATTCAAATAAACGTCAGTACCATCAAATGGGGTAATCAGGAGGGATTTTCAAATCATTTTTTCCGTTACAGTCCTGTGCTATCCTTGGGATACTGGTATACGTGCTCGTGTTCTTGGTAGAGTCGAGGGGCCCCCCAACACAAGACCAAAAAGTTTCGAATGAGTGTCGAGGGCTCGTGGACTTGAATAACAACTCAGCAAAGGTTAGGAGCTCTGGTCCTTCATTAAACGGTAAAGTCGGTCAGAAAGCGCATGTAGATGTTAGCTGCGCAACCGATTTTCAGGATAACCTCAGACCCCTTTCTGCGTTTTGGCAATATGGTAGCTGGCGCTTTGTGAGGTTTTGTCCGTTTAATGTCAATTGGAGTACCAGAAGTCCATAAACAGGACCGCTAAATGCCAGGATCAAATAAGTCAATGCTCGGAAAAGGCATAAAAATAAACGCTCCAAGTCAACTGCGGTAATAAAATTACACGGAAGAGGATCAGTGACGCGATGAAAATGCATTTCTGAAGGAATCAACGAAGAGCATTTTCGTCTGCGGGTTCGTACAGCCCGGATATAATACTCATCAGTAGGCAAACGTAGAACAGAATAGGATCACCGAGGATTCGCCAAATTCCCCAAACGCCTACGGCCCATCAGGCGGCCAACAGCATATTGCTGGGGGATTTCGTGGTGGTTTTACCTAAAGTACTGTGACTTGCAGTGGACTACTTTACCCGAAAGACCAACCTTTCTTCAGTCTTTTTGGTTTGGGCTGGATGCAGAGACTATAGTTTTCAGAAAAACTGCTAGTCATCTTCTGCAAAAAATAAGCTACGAGGCTATTGAAAACCATCGTACCCGAGTCTTTTCGTTGGAAGCTGGAGGCGTTGCGACGGAGACGTGTCACAGTATTTTCTGAGTAGTGCACAAAGATAATATCCTTCCCTGCTGTACGTGCAGGAGCTGAACCTTTACTACAGCGAAGAATGTCGGTACCATGTGCTACCTTACCTATCATGGGGAAAGAACACAAACGCCCAGTATCAATAGATCCAGGCGTTCGATTTTTCTTTACGAGCATCTTCGGTGGCCACCATGAAAAGGAAGATGGTAGTATTTTCTCACACAAGTATCGTTCTAGAAGACTTGACGCAAGTCTCAAAAATCACAAGTATCCATTGCCAGTGCCTGGAGACCTTGTAGCAAAATTAAACGGGGGTAAGTTTTTGAAATGCTGGACCTGTCCGTAGCATATTCACGGATTTGGGTAACGGTGGAATACAAGGACTATCAACACCCACAAAAACGTTATGGACATCGTTGTATTCCTCACTGCATGAAAATACCTGCAGTTTTATTTCAAAATTACCAGATCCGTTGATGCTTGGCATACCTAGTTCATCAGTGTACTTAGATGATATAGTCGCAATGAAGACAAAAAAGGTAAAAAATCAACTAAGTTGGATTTATCGTAGGCGGAAACGGAGGATGTTCAGATCCATCGATGAACCCGTAGATGCATGTCCGTTGAAAAACACGTTGAATTTGCCGTGGTATTTAGCTCAATATATATGATCCTTAAAATTAAAGCACTCTAGTAATTTAGCCAGCACTGTTTTTTTGAGCAAGAAATTACTGAGTTGCATATCCATTAGACATGACGATCATTTCTGCCAGATAACTTTCAAACAACAAAAATTCTAAAGTTAGGTCAAAGTGCACCATTTATACGCGGTCTGAAGTCTCCTTTTTTCTTCAGACTGGGGATTTCCACTAACTGGAATGAAAAGATGGTAAAAAATATTTGTAAAAGAAGATATTACAGGCGATTTCCCACCACCAGTTGTTATAACCGTATCTGTAAAAATGATATGCACCTTTAAATTCAGGAATAAACTGTTGTTATTATTACTCAAGTGTTTGCAAGAACTGGCAGGGAATCATGCTCCTGGCCCTAACACCCCAAGTAAAATATCAGACCACACCGTGCTGAAGAGACCAGACAATGCGCTGGATTCAAAATGACGAGCGGAACAGACTGGCTGGCTGGCTACACGATGGGTGATTCACGGTGGAAAGCCCAGTGACGCCTTCGGTGTGAAAGTGAAGACAGGAGTAAGACAAGGTTGCCTACTACAACCGACCGTCTTCCTGATTGTGGTCGACTGGATCATGCAACAAACTGCGAGGAGCGAGAAGAGGACCATACGCTAGCTGGACCAATGAAAAGACCTCAGGAGAAGATTTCGATTTCCCCGATGACTTCTTTCTAATGTCGCACAAACTCGAAGATCGATAGGCAAAAGCCGACAAGTTGACAGAAGAGGCGAGGCAGCGAAGAAGGGCTTCAAGTGAACGTAGAGAGGACAGAGTGATGAAGATAACCAATAAACAGGATCAACAGCGAGCACCAACCACCATCAATGGGAGAAACCTAAAGCAAGTTGTCTCTTTCACCCACCTAGACAAGACAACATAGTTTCAACTGCAGGCGGCACAGGCACAGATGAGGACGTCAAAACCAGGATCGGAAAGACAGCAAGACAGGCTTTCATTAACCTGAAATCAGTGTGGAAATCTACTGCACTGCACTCAGCATATAGCCTAAACAATATCCGGATTTTCAACACTAGTTCAGTCAAGTCACTGCTTCTATGTGATGGTTGAGACTTGGTGCGTCACCAAAAGCATTTCCAACAAACTCCAGGCATATGTCAACAGCTGCCACCTGCGCTCACTCGATACTGAAGATCAGATCAAATGGACAGAATAATAAGAATAAGCAAGAAGGAACTCTGGCTGGCTGGCTGGCAACGAACCAACCATCAACCTATCACCCAACAAATATGCAGAAGGAAGTGGAGATGGATTGGATTGGGCATATGCTGAGAAGACCGACTGGGGACACCACGCGCCAGGCCAGGCTCTCGAGTGGAACCCAAAAAGGAAACGATGAGTTGGGCGTTCGAGGGTGACATGGATGAGATCATGTGAGGAAGAAATGAAAGCTTCTGGGCAATCGTGGAACCAGGTTGGAAAGAGCGCGGGAGGCAGAGTGAAATGGAGACATGCTACTGATACCATAGTTCTACTAGGTACCCATGTAACCAATAATGATTAAAAAGATGGTGCCTACTTGTCCAAAGGTGCTCCTTTGCAAACCCTTGTGTGTTTTGTTTTGTTTGCGGTTCCTTTCCCTATTGGAACCGATAGGTAAGTATCGAGTATTACAAAATACAGAGTGGGTAGACAAAACGAGAGGAGGAGTAAAAATTAATAATGGATAGTTGTGTTTTCGCCAATAATGATGTGAAAAGGTTTTGGCTCAAAGTGAGGACGCCGGGGTTGGGTGACAGATGGGTGCTAAGGTATACTTTCAGTTGCCAACTTCCGTGACGAGCCGCGTGTACTAACAGATGGTGTGGCCACTTTCGGTTCTGTGTTTCATAGGCCAAACGCTCTATGAGAGAAGTCAGACCGGCCCCTCATCTTACACGAGTGTAGTTCCTGAAGGATTGTTGGTCTTGGACCGATAATATTGCCCTACTGAAGTGATTCAGTCGGTAAGCGTCCTTAAGGGTTTCTACCGCGCTTACCCCTCTTCCCCTATAACTTAAGGTGAATAGGTCAAGTTTTCTGTGGCTTTGTGTGCACGATCTACCCGCTGGTCTGACAAATGACTTCGGCGGTAAAAATGTGAAAATTCAATTAGTTCTGGGCATATCCCAGCCACGTGTCAGTCGGGTTTTAAAGGATTCAGACGAAGCCGCCTGGATCACATCTTCAGGAAGGGCGTCCCAGGGTTTAACAACTCTTAGGGAACAGAAGTTTTACTTGATATCTAACCCGCTATGTTCCGTGCTTAGTTTCTGTGTGTGATCTCTAAGATTAGTGCCGCAACTGGGGCTTAGTAAGTGATGGTATGGGCGGCTAGGCATGCCCAGAACGTTGTGAGTTATCATGAGGTCTCCTCTTAGTCCTTCGAATTCCAGAGGATACAGATCCATCACTACCAGTCACTCTCCGCATGTTCTAGACCTAAGCCCTCGAACGGATTTTCTCAAGGACTTCTGGATGTCCTCTAAGCTTATTTTGTCCTTCTGGAGAGAAGGTGGTAGACGATGGTCCCAAACTCAAGGAGAGGCCGTATGAAGCTGTTGAAAATTTAGCAGAGGCGTCTACGACCGAAATGTCCGAAGATTCGTCTAAGAGTTGCTAGCGCCAAGTTTACGCTAAATGCGTTTCTATCACAGTTGGCAAAGGATTTTAATTGTTGAGTGACTAAGAAGCCCACATCCTTCTCTGTCAGTGACGCTTCAAGTTTCATACCGTTGAGGCCATACACATGAGATGCATCGTATTTTACATGTGTCACCTTGAATTTCTCAGGATTAAATGCAAGCCTGTTGATGGCTGCCCAGACGTGAAGTTGAGCCTTCCTGTAGAGAAACACTGCCTTCTTCACCTTTGATTTTTCCCTAGAGTCTCACGTTATCTTGTAGTGAATAGCCTCCGAGGATAACCAAGGACTATAGCGGTTGTACACTCCACGCACCTAAAACACACCGGCAGCTAGTAATTTCAAGTCATGTAGATGATGGCTTCGTTGAAGAAGATAAAAATTCGCACGTCTAGTTGGCCATGCGTCCCATGACTTGACATAGTTGTGGGCTGATTTTCAGCGGTTAACACCGTAGCATTAACCTGTTTACTTCAGATCGGTAAAGCCTGACGTCAATCAGAAATACTGGGCGGATGTTGAACATCAAGGAAAGACCTACCGCTTTCGATGTGCGGAAGTGAATATAAATGTATAGGGAAATAAATTTTATTAGAATTAGCCTTCGAATGAAGTAGATATTTTGCATAACCTCTGCTAGCGATAAGCAGATCGTCAGGGCCTGCAAGTAATCTGACTGATATGACGCCCAGAAGTCTTAACCACACTTATAAGTTCAAACACATGTAACCAAAAAAGAACAGAATATACAGTTTTGAGTACGTCATTGGGATGATTTGAAATGTGGTGCCATACCTTTATGTGTGCATGACGACCTCTACTCTTTAGCTCTGAACCATATAAGAAGGTTGAAAACCTGCACAAAAGTGAGCAGATTATGAGTCGTATCCTAGCTATAAAGATCCGGAGTATCCTGAGGAGTATCTACAGGGTGTCTTCTGTTTCTCACTTTCATCAACGACCTCCACAAATACCTCGCTCGCCAGTCCTCATTTTCATTGATGAAGTGGAAATGAGGATGACAAACGAAGTAGCCGACTTCAGAGCACAGCAGGACGACCTGCTGCAACTCATTCAACAGTTGTCATAGTACGAACTAAATTCAATCTTGAAAAGTAAACGGTGGTGTACATCAGAGTACAAGAGGCGACGTTGGCTGGATACGAGAATAAACTAAGTAATCGTACCATCACTAAAGGGTTCGCGAGGGAGGATCTGAGCCTCAACTTCACATACGCTCTGTGCACTAGCTCTGATAATAATAATAGTGATAACAGGGGAATGGTAACAAGGGCGAAGGCTGTCACTCTTCTTCGGGAACATATTCTTTTACACGTTTAATCTACTATTCCTCCTAAACAAACAGGAGCCGCAAAGAGGTCCCTAATATCCTCAGCAGCTCTTCCAGTATCTGATATCAATAGTGCGAGCGTAGAAAACTGATAGTTTTTGATCTCTGACGTCTAGTTCTTAGGGCTTGGTTCGAGTTATTCGGTTGACTCCTGCAATGGACAAGGAAATCCGCTCTGCTTTCTTTCCTCTAGTATCGGTGAGGTGGATGTTTTGTGGGTTAGCGAAGTGTAACTTTAGGAGTGACTAGGGAGCTACGGGTTGCTGGGAGGTTAGGGAACTACAGTGACTCCTGTCTGTGCAGGTACCCGAAAGAGAATAGTGAGGAGGTGGTAAAAGAATGAAGAAAATAAAAGAAAACAGGGGGAGAAAAAGAGGAAAGGAAGAAAGAAAGGGAGGGGTAAAAAAGAAATAGGAGAGAGGGAAGAGTGTGTGGGAATCGCCTGAATGGTAGCGTGGGTTTAGTACGTACAGAAAAATTAGTGGGTAATGTGGGTGCATTAGAGAGAGAGATAATGGGTGGTAGGTGAGGCTGGTGACCATCTGAGTACGTCCGTGGTAGACCATGCAAAGTGACACAACTGTCTAACCGTCTCTTGAGTGAGTCGACTGAGGGGGGCTACAATGATATATCGCGGTAAGGCATTCCATGAAGCATATACTCTCAGGGAGAAAAAACTGAACCTGAGTATGGAGTTGGCTCTCTGGTGTGCCATCTTAATAGGGTATCCTCGTGAGGTTCGCTGAGTTGCAGGCAAAATCGATTTGTTTGCGTGGCCTGCGTGATGGGCTATCTTGTACGCCGTAATAAGGTCACCCCTCTTTCTGCGACAACCCAGGGTGAATAGGCTTAGGTGTTTAAGTCTTTCAGGATACGTCTTTCCCCTTAGCCCCAAAACTGAGTTTGCTGCAGTTCTTTGTATTTTTCAAGGAGATTAGCGTCTTTCTTGAGTGTTGGGGGGGCCACCGTATTGAAGATCTTCAGATGCGGCCGCATGTAGGAGTTGAAAGTGGTGAGGAAGAGTTCGGGAGTGAGGGCGCCAAGCTGTCTACGCAGAAAGTGTGGAATGGCATTCGCCCCAGCTGTCATACCTCTGTAGTTGGAGCTGGTGTCCAAGGTGTTGGGGAAGTTGGGCCCAAAATCTTTCTCCATGGACACTCTGGTGATAGCACGGTTGCGCAACATGTCCTGGAAGTCGGTAGTACTTGCTTCATATTCACTGACGTACATTACTTTGCACTTTTCCAGGTTGAAGCTCAGGCCATTATCTGACGACCAGAGTTGGAGTTGCTGCAAGTCCTTTTGCAGTGCTGCCTAGTCAGCTTCTTCGTTTACCACCCTCCAAATTTTAATGTCATCAGCGAAGAGGAGGATGGGTGGGGATATTTTGTCTGGCAGATCGTTGACAAGCAGGGGGAACAGAAGCTGTCCTAGGATTGCTCCTTGGGTACCTCTGACGTCAACGGTCTCCACTCCTACCTTATTCTGTTCGCTTTGGTGCAGAACTGCCTCTCTTCCAGGTATTCCTTGAACCAAGAGAGTGGGGGTTCACTTATACCAGCTGACACGATCTTGTAAGGCAGGGCTGTGGGTAGGACACTGTCAAATGCTTTGGCTAGGTTGAGAAATACGACATGTACCGGTCTTCTGTTATCCCAGCTTTGTGTTCAGTAGTCCCAAGCAGTTAGTAAGTTGGTGGCACATGAGTGACCACTCCGAAAACCATACTGAGCAGTATGCACGGTGCTTTCCCTATTGAGGAATTCCTAGACAGTGTCAGCTGCCAGGCTTTCCAACACTTTCGATGCAACATGGAGTAAAGCAATTGGTTTGTAGCTGCCAGGGCGTTTTCTGTCTCCGCCTTTATGAAACAAAAAAGATGGCGCTCTTCCATTCTTTAGGGAGTCTGAGTGCTGAGTGCTCAAAGAGGTTGCAGGGTGGTTTTGTAAGCACCCCGGTGCAGTTTTTTAGAGTCACCGGTTTTAGGTTGCGGCAGCCAGGGGACTTGCCTGGACGTGGCCTAGATAGTTTCTCCAGCATTTTTTCTCCGTGATTTAGATGTGACAGAGGTATTCGTCATTTACGACCTGGTAGGTGTCGTAACGAGTTGGTGTGGATTTTGTGTCGGTGCTAAGTTGGGCTTGAAAGTGTGAGCTCAAAAGCACGGCAATCTGTAGACTGCCTAGTGCACTCCCATCATCACCTGTGACAAGATTCACTCCCTTACTGGTCGACTCCTTTCTCCACATGAAGCAGTGCAGGTTTTTGGGATTGCTTTGTAACCTCTTCGCCCAGTCTGTCTGACAGGAGACTCTGTCGCTACGCACTCTACTGTTACAACGGTTGCGAATCTTTTTGTAGTTGAAAAAGTCAGACTCCCTGCGTGATGAACGCCGCTTGAACCAAGCCTGCTTTTCTCCATGGATAAGCCTCTCTGTCCCACACTTTAGACATGGGGTTCTCACCGACAGTCTGTGTGTTACCTCTGGTACACTGCGACTGATAGCCCCAGAAATTATTTTCTTCACCCCAACCAGTGTTCGTCTATTGTGAGATGGGCCAGTCTACCTACCATTTTGCATTCATGAGATGGTCCCTCGTGGTCTCGTAGTTGGCCTCGCTGTGGCAGGGGAAGGTGTCGGGCGGCTCCAGTTGCAGAGCCTACCTTGTAATCATGGAGACGGTTATTACTGCGCAGCCACTGAGGCCAAGGGGAGGTTGGATGCACACATCCTAAATGAGAAGTTCATCTTTTGTCAGAACGTAGTCAAGGCGGGATGCGTTTCCGTTAGGTCCCAGCGTGTGACATCACCCACTTTCTCTGAGGGGACAGCAGTCTTAATTTCATTCTTCAGCTTGTGATTCAATGATCTGACGCGTCTCCCTACTGTCTCGAAGAGGATGGATGGGGTGTTGAAGTCGCTGGCAGTGAGTGCGGAATCGCAATTAGCGGGGGAAGCCGCCAAGATCGCCCTGACGACCATTTCCCAATGTGTAGGGGAGCTGGTGGGGGACCGACTTATGACTCCGAGCAGGTGCTTGGCGCAGTGAAGTAGCACCATAGAGATTATGGGAGCTGGGTTAAGGCGGTATCGCTAGCCACCCTTGCCTTTAGACGGGGGCCTACGTAGAGAGCCACTCCTCCTCCTGCTCTGAGCCCTCTGTCCCTGCGGAGGAGTTCCATGCCAGTGACATGCACCTCTTCGCCAGAGATGTCCGGCGAGAGCCAGGATTCAGTGGTAAATATGATGTTAGAGTGCTTGCGTTCACGCAGCGTCCCCATTTCTGCTACTTTCCCTCTTAGCCCCCCAACCTTGCCGTACATACATGTTAGAGTGTATCTGGCGGGAGGGGAGGGCTGGCTGTGTATTTTCGTCGGGGGAGCGCCGACGTGGTTTAGTCTGGCGTCGCCAGTCCCGTGGGACTGGCATCGTTCCGTTTTTGTGTTTTATTTTCAACTCGGGTGGGGGTCGTGGCAGTGGGAGCCTCTTTACCCGATGTATCTCACTCTCTGGTCAGTGCCTGCATGACAACCACTGACTCCAGGGGTCTTGGTGGTTGCCGCCTCTCCTCCTGCCTCGCGGGTCCAGGCCTACTTCCGCATATTGAGCCGCCCGTGCGATCTCTCGCATTATACCATGCGTGTGGAACGTCTATGAAGGAGGCATATAAGTTGAACTGGACGGTGAGTAGCCTGGGAGTGGTTATAGACTTCAGATGCTCTGGTCTTGGCAGTCTACTGACGCTGTCGGCTGGTATACCGTCGAGACCAACTTTGGCTGGGAGCCACTGCCATTGCTGGAGGTTGCGGAGGTACCGATCTTCAACCGAGCGGTCACTTGGCAGTTCTGGAATCCCATGTACAACCATGGTGCTGTCTCTGTTAAGATTTCCAACCCCTGGCTTCCTCTCCTCCTCTCTTATTGACTTTGGTTCGTCAGGCCTGGACCGAATTTTGCAGACATTAACAACGTCCGGTTGTCGTGAGGGAAGGAGGGTGTCTTCGGCCCCTTTGGCGGTGTTCAAGGACACACGTAAAGGGGGTGGCTTATCCCGGGGTACCAGGCTTGCACAGTGTTACAGGGAGAGGAGGAAGTTCCAGCATCGGACAGTAGTCGGTCCACATTTGGCTGTCAAACCGTTCCCTCCCGATCAACAATGAGTTTGTCGGTACGTCGACGCCGAACAAGATGATCGAGTTAGCCCTCCTGTGACCTGGGTTCGTTGTGGGTGGCATGCCCGACTCCCCAATGGGTTTGTTGTGCATTTCTACTGGTCGTTTCTCAGTCACGGTGTGTAGGATGTTTGGGGCGGGTTTCATAGAGAGTCTAGGGGTCGGTATCTTTAGCCACGCGCTTGACGTTCTCTGAGGCCGGGTGGAAAGTACGGAGACTCTATCCAATATGGTCCCCGCTCGTGGTGGCGTGCTCGCAGCTGGGGCTCTAGTTCCGTTTCCAGGCTCCACTGTGTTACCCTTTAGTGTTAACCCTATTTTATTCTAGGATATGGCAGCTTTTGCATGGAGGAGAGCATCTCTTTCGGGCTTTCTGTGCGGAAAGCGGGCAGCTTCCTGCACTCTGGGCAAATGTACCGGAACCATTTGCATGGTTATCCCTTCATCAGCTCATAGTATTGTCGGGGGACTTCGGTGTCGCAGTGGCGATGAGCCCATCGGTGGCATAGGTTGCACGCAAATGCCTCATCAACTACCGAGACAACTTCAGTGCAAACACTGCAGCCATCGGGTGTCATAATGCAGCCTTCTTTCTATGAAGAAATTGCTGCAGGTTTTGGCAAACCTCTTGTGGCTGCCTTGTTCTGAAGCCTTTTATGCCGTCTCCTATTTTCAGGCATGGTATGCTTTTGCCCGAGGTAGGACTAGTTTGTGACGGGCTAGTGCCACTCTGTGTCACCTGTCTGTTGGCGACTGGAATTCTAGAACCATAAGTTGGCTCTTCTTTAGGAGTTCGGTGTTCTACCCTATCTCTGTTTGTCTGTGGGTACGGACTAGAGTGTTGTTTCGGGTGCTATTTTCCCCTTTTGTGCACGACCGCGTTATCCGTGTAAAAAAGTTCGGATCTAGCGTTTTGGGCAGACATGTCATTATTATGCAAACTTCTCAGGAAAATAAGCAGTCAACAGAAATAAGGGGGTTGAAGACTGAATGTAGTAGAAGGACAGAATATATAAAGGAAGACAGTTTATGTTGGCTTACCTTCGGACTTTTGTCGCTTGCTCCTCTGCTCTTGACCAATGAGTTCAACCTTAAGCTCCAGATGTGTATGTATAACCAGGAAAAATGTTTCCTGGTGAATGACCTCCGAAGAGAACCGAGAGCTAAGGCAGTTTGGCGGTTGAGATACCCAAGAACCACTGACAGGAGGCAGACCGATCGGTTCATAGAAATAATAATGCCGATTTTCAACTGTTGAGAAGTAAGTTGACGAATACGCAGCGGTGAAGTGCGTGCAGGGACTGGAGTACTGCAAACGATCGATTTTTTTATATTGAGTATTGCGAGTGGAAGTTTTTCAATGTGGAAAAATCCAAAAGCTGAGAGACGAGTGAAAACACGTCACTATTCAAGGAGCTTGCCACCACCTTTAATTTACTATTCCCCCTAAACAGACAGGAGCCGCAAAGAGTTCCCTAATATTCTCAGCAGCCCTTGGCCCTCTAAATAACACAGTTTGTAAGTTTCGAATACAAATCCACACACACTTGACCAGAGCTAAAAGCAAGGTGGTGAAGAGACTACTCTAAACATTAGTTGAGTACAACCGAATAACAAGAACCAAGCTCAAAGAATTGGACAAGGCATCTCAAAACTACCACCTTCATATGATTTATACTACTGATGTTTGATGTTAGGGATCAATGTGATTAGTTTCGTATAGTGCTACCACTGAGGTTGAATGTATTGAAATTTGTTTGGTTCAGTTGATCTCTGTCGATCGCTAGACCTAGGTACTTCGCACTTTACGAGTTTGTTGTCCGTAGGACTCCAGAAATCTAGTGTTATCTTCTCGGTTTGGGCTCACTTCACATCTAAATTTACACGTTGCCAAGCCCTTTTTGCCTACTTTTGTCAATGCTTGTAAGTTTTTTGTTTTTCGCAAAAGTATGTACACTGAAAAAGTCAACGTTAATTAGTTGGTGTTTACTGGGTTATAGATGGTTATAGGCAAATATGCACAAAGACCATAATATTCTCCTGAAGGTAATATGTATTTAGGTTCATTAGTAATAATAAGGATGCTTGCATGATCGCTTCTTCATCCGTTATTTGTTGGGTGGTAATTACATGCCGTCGGTCATGAATATATAGCTTTAGAGTGTAGTTACCTGGAAAATTGGGAACTCGATACAGAATTGCAATTTCTTTCAGTCAGTATAGTGCTGGTGATTGTTGTTTTATTCCCTTCACAACGATACTTTATTTCGTATGGATTTTAATTTCTATACGTCTGTCGGTTTTCTCGTTTTGGCTTGCTTATATGGGTGAAGCTGATGCTTAGCTTAGTAGAATATTCTTTTCATCCTATGCTTCTATCTGACTGTTCTGTTTACGCTAACTGTGTAGGTAATAGATGACGAATTCGTGCACCCGTTATTGACTGACCACTAAAATCATGGAAGCAGTAAAATGTTCTGAAAGGGAGATTATTAACGTTATAAGCATTATTAGAAGATGAAGGTGAGAGAACTTATTCGTCTGCAAACTTACAAAAAACACCGTTAGATAAGTTCATACTTGTACAGTTCAGCAGTACATAGGTCATCAAGGTGCGAAAATGTTGAAACAAGCAAGCTTAAGTGATAGAAAGATATAAAAAAAATCTCAAATAAAGTTAGTAACGATAGATGTATTCGTGTCGATTTCCGTCTTAAGCTGTGTCGCGAGGATTCTGTAGCTACCAACTTCTGAGAACTAGAAAATCTCAAATGACTTACACTTCAACATGTCTTGAAGCAGTAAGTCACATCTGCAAAACAAAAAAGACACGTAGAAAAATTTAATGGAAATTCAAATGCAGGTTTGTGTGGTGTGATTCAATCGGCCACAGTGACCTGTTGACTGGAATGGATCGTTTCATCATCCATATTCATATGATCCTTACTGTGAGACAAAAAGCAACTCAAAGATGCTTTAGTAAAGGTCCTCATGGAAGTAGCATCTCTTCATTCTTAAAAGTTACAAAATCATTTGTACTTTGGTGGTAGTAAGTTTATTCTGACGTGGTTATGTCATGAAAGCTTAGATCCTCATCAATATCTAGGAAGAATATGATATGAAACCAATGGTTTCTTGCAGACTGTTACACATCTTTATTTGCTAACTTGTTCCACACTAAACCTTTAAGAATGTGTATATAAGCTACTGCTCCTAAAAACTCGAAAATCAAGTGAATTCTCCATTATTTTGTGTGTAATACTATTAAAAAATGTTTTAGCCGTTCTACATTCCAAAGCTATAGCAAACAAACCATTCACTTCTGAGTAGTATTTTTTTCTTTGAGGTCATCTAAGAGTTACCCTAAAACTAGAGAATCGCTTAGTTCTACTGTGATAAGTTTTGGGCCAAACATTTCGTATGCACTTATGACACTGTGTAGTTGGTCAGGCCGTAGTAGATGAACTGGTTTTTAATATGGTATCATTAGTCAAAAGTCAAGTGTGTTAGCCAGCGATGACCCAACATTCGAATATACTTTCACCTGTGTTAGAACAACAGGTGGATCTTACACTGTCAAGCCTCAGTATGCGATTCTGTGGGACTGCTCCATAATGTAACTTTTATTTTATCTAGAATTCATTTTTGTGAGGAATACAAGTAAGATACAAAATTGTTTCATGTTTTATTCTTGCACTATTCCTCCCCCCAAATATGGATTGTAATTATTCTTTCACAGTTGCTTTGTGAAAAATACGTCCTATGTTAGGTAAATCAGTTTTATGTTTAAATACACTTGTTCCCTGGGAACTTAGATTATTTACTTTACTACAATCGTATACCGTTCTAGAATGAATGTGTATGATTCTTTTCATGTTTTAAAAAGAGACAATTTCACAATCTGAGTAGCCTTTAACTGAACAATAAAGGGTGGAATACAGTTCTTATTTTGGTTATTTATTCTATATAGGCTTAGTTTTTTGCACTGCTTCCGGCTTCTTCATATCACCTTATTTGCAAGCTCATTTATAAACAGACAGATACAAAATCGATATAGGACCTCGCACAAAAGTGCGTCGATTGAAGTCGCCATACTTCACTGTAGTATACAAAGAACAGGTGGCTAAAAAAGAGTAGTATCAAAATAGACTAAGTGACATGAGAGAACAAACAATTTGAAGTTAGATCTTAGTGCAAATAATCAACCTTTAGAAGACATCAGAGAGTGAATACATTTGCATCATTGTGTCTGGTTTTCAGCCATATTATCGAGTCCTCAAATACTGATTCCTATGGTTTCAGGGACTCCAGCCAGGCAGTCTATATCTCTTCATATGGCTCAAACCAACAGTCAGAGACTTCATGAACTGGTGCCACGTCTTGGTCTCGCCATCTTGAACCCTCTCCCAACCTAATACAGCTTCTCCTAGCATGTATGCTTACCAAACTTCAGCGCTATCTAAATTCGAAGTGATATATGAGTATAAAGTGGGTCTACTAATCTTTACTGCTTCGGCCCACCTATAAAAGTTTGAGCAATCAGATGTTAATGTTATACAGCATCATGTTTATCACACCCTAGTTCACAAAGTTGTACATCGTTGCTGAGTTAGATTCTTTGCCACTTACTGTTAACCTTGGAGTTGTTGTTTCATATACTAATAATTACTTACGAGAGCAAATTTAATTACCGAGAAGGAAGATACAGTAGAATAGTGAAGTTATTCAATGCAAGCGTATAATTTGGCAGCTGTGATAGGATGTTATTCATAAGCCTATCAGTCCTGTCATATATGATTATGGGCAATAGATTCTGACTGAAACGTCACCTAGTGAATATTGCTATATCATTGTGTGATACATCATATAAACCCATCTAATATGGAATACTAAAATTTGTTTCATAGATGAGTTCGATAGTGAACAATAGTAGGTTATCAAGTCTCTTAAGTGCAAAGCTTTGGGTGGTTGTTGTAAACGGTCGATTTTCAACAGATGAGTCGTGGGTTCCAACCCTACAACATCTACTGACGTCTCAGTAGTCAAATATCAGTGGGCTTCATACAATATCTGTCGCTCACAAGTGAGAACATAGGCCTGAAAATCGGTTTTGAGTTACCTGACTATCCTGAATACACAAGTGTATCGCGAATGGTAAACTAGGAGCTAAATCGAAATCTCCTTGAGATAAACATCCTCATAAGTATTATGTCAGATGCAAGATGATATTCCAGTACTGGTCTACAACCACTCACTGTTTAATCATAGATAGTGAAGTGGTGTGATGTGTCAACCACTTCACTTACTTCGGTAGTTGCATTAGTCCGAGTGGCCTGGTTGGTGACAAAATCTCAGCGCGTATACAGAATGCCGGTTTGGTATGCGCCAATTTGTGTCGTCTGTGGCACCAACTAGTGAGATATCCAAGTATCTATCAGATGGTGAGTATACTGCGTTGCAGTCCGTTCCGTCCTGTTATATGGCTGAGATATAGCTGTTAAAAGTCGAAGACGTGAAGCGGTTCCAGTGTTTTGATCACAGGTGTCTTGGTAGCGTTGGTCGTGTTTGGTGGAATCCATTTGTGAGTAATGTTGAAGTCAGGCGAAAGGTAGTGGACAAGGTCGGGATGTCAATTGATGAGGTTGTGAAGGTTATTTGACTGAAATGTCTTTGGTATGTATTGCGCATACCGAATCACAGCCTACCTCGACGTGTCATACTAGGGGAAGTTGGATTTGGATGGGAGAGGGTTCGGGGTTGTCACACAAGTCCATAAAGTCACTGACTACTCGTCTGATCCATACGGGAGGATGTGGACCACCTGGCTAGGTCCCTCGAGACGATGGGAATCAGCAGTCGAAAGTTTTTAGTGAAATGGGTGAAAATCGGTCACATCGGCGTGGATGTATTCACTCTTTGACGTCTTCTAAAGCTTGAATATTCTCAATGACCGTTATCTTGAAATTGTTTATTGTCTCACACAACTTTGTCTACTTTGATATCACTCTTTTTCTATCCATCTGTTCTTTATATACTACTGTGAAGTGTGATAACGAAGTGATGCAGTTGTGTGTGGGGGTCTACGTTGATTTAGTCTATCAATAATATTAATATGCAACTGTTGATAGTTAGTGTAGGAGACATTTTATCAGTCTGGTCCTTTAGCTTCAGGTTATGAAAGTTTTTCCACCTCTCGTACACGTTTACCTACTTCAATGTCATTCTTTTTCTATGGACTTGTTGTTATTGTCATGTCTCTGTGATGTGGCACCACTACAACTGATGCACTTATGTTCAAGGTTCTGTGTTGTTCATCTTTTGTTTTCATATCAATTTTTCTTCATTTAATGCATGCTATTATCATTATTTTCGTGTTTTGTAGCCATTGTTATTACTATTACCATCAACATCATCAAAGTACAATGATTGACAGTGACAAACGGGATGTAATGAATGCACAAACCGAGAAACTGAATTGTCTCTTTGAAAATAGTTCTTTACTACCAGCAGATTTGATAGATTATCCAAATCAAATTGGTGGTCATGGTCTTCTGTTTGGAAATAAGTGTAAGAGTAAGTTATTGACCTCAGATTGAATGCATCGTAAACATTTTTATTCAAAACATGTTTGATTATATATTTTGAAAAAGAAATAGTGTACATTCACATCATAGGAAGCCAGTAAAGAGAGATTTGCATGACTGAAGCTTTGAATATTTAGTCATATAAGAGCATTTTAAAATATTGGGCTCATTGGATGAAACATTTGACTTCATAGCAATGAATTTTGAGTTGAGATCTTGCTCGGCTCACTCCAACCTGGACAACCGAACAGTGTTATAAACCCTCATACAATACAATAAGCATGGGTCATAGCCTAGTACATAAACGTGTACCAGGTTGAGTTGTAATTTCTCTGTCACTCAGGGTAAATCAGCTTTAGGGGAGCTAGAGGGCAAATGGAAGGAAACAGTTGTCAACTGTATTTGACTGACTTTCGACGTCTGCATACCTAGTGAGCGTATGCCTACATCAACTATACCTTAGTTACTTATGAGTTCGATTTTATTCGGTGCAGTAAGATGTAGAAGAGCTTTTATTATCGTAACATTTACATAATATACAGACAAAATCAACACAGAACCTCGCACACAGTTGCGTCGATTTAAGTTGCCACACTTCAAAGTGGTATTAAAAGAACAAGTGAATAGAAAATGACTGATATCAAAGTAGACAAAGGTGTATGGGAGGAGAGGGAATTGGCAAATTAAAGTTGGTCAAAACATCCAAGCTTTACACATCATCTACGCCATCGTGACCGATTTCCAGCCATGTCACTAAGAGTCCTTAACCACTAGTTCCTATGTGGTCTCTGAAGGATCCCCAACCAAGTAGTCTACACCTCCCTATACAGCTCAGATCAACAGTCAGCGGATTCACGCGCTGGTGTCACGTAGTAGTCTGGTCACCCTACATAATAGATGACTATCATAACTTGTTAGTTTAAAGGATATTGTCCTGTCACATAAGACAGTAAGTTAGTTGTGTTTTGGTTTCATTAGAACGCAGATATAATTAGTCGACGGTTCTGGAGTAAAGTGAAATATGCTTTTTCAGCCCCATCATCTATCATCAATCGACAAATAAAAGTTGAGAGCGAAAATTGCGACATAAATTGAAAAACATTCAGCAAACTTGTGCGCATTTGTGCAGTAAGCAATAAATCACACCCATTTTGCGAGGGATAATGATACTACCTGGCTTCCCGAATCTCGGTAGACGAGGTGGGTATTGAACTCATGACCTACTGGCTGAAAGCCAGTTGCCTAAACCAGTTAGCCATAGCTCCACTAGTGAGCTACAAAAGATATATGAAAGTCCATCTGGGGATCTGACTAATTCTAGATGCCTGTCTTTGAATTCGTATTGCCTATATGACATAGTATCTCCATGTGGAAAACATTTTTATACATATTGAGCACTGATGATACTAATAAAACTGTCATGTCTGTATCTTCGCTTCACCATCATATTTTACTTTCCTAATATTTGGTTCGACTACGGGTTGAGAATTTCCAACCCAAATAGGATTTGTATAGCACGTGAACCAATCACTATCAAAATAGGAACAGGAGTTACTGCGTAACGGTGCAAGTTGTCACACCTTATATCAACACAACAATTAACAAAGTAGTCAGATGAAAGATGAAGAAAGATAGAAAAATCCGTCAAGAACAATAGAAAGCAGTAAACAAGAGGAAGGAGGAATGACAGAATACTGAAATTCAGTTTAACGACTAAGATGAAGATAAAGTATAGATAAATCTGTGCCACTGACATGGATTCTAAGCGATATCATCACCTACAGTCCCCAACTACTTGTTTCTCTTGTTATGTGGACCCCAACCGGCTAGTCTGCATCTCCCAACATGGCTCAAACCAACAGTCAAGGACTTGATGCAATGGTGCATGTTTTAGTTTGACCGTCCCTCACATTCTTCCAGGCTCAAACTACTTTAGCCAATATCGCGCAATAAGGCAGACGATGACTAAACATGTGTAACATACTTGTCAGCCATTTCAGTCGATCATGGTTCGAAATCACATCAACTAGATTTCCTCCCCTGCCTAAAACTCTACACTTGACTTGTGGGTTAATGAAGTGGTGACACCACGATACAGTATGACACGTAGTATGAAGTGGAGGTTTTTTAGTGAACAACTAGTATCAGTGGTATCGTTCTGTTGAATTGTAGCTTGTGCTCAGTACCTTCTTTCAAGAATTTTTCCAAGAGAAATAGAAGGTATATATATATATATATATATATATATATATATATATATATATATATCTTTTTGGTCAGCCCCAAATTACAGCCAGCCAACATGTGAAAAGTAGTTGTCAGATTGAATTTTTCCAAAGATATGGTACCGATTCGTACAGTTGTTGAATATTGCTCTCCCGACAAGTTTTTTTTTTGGGGGGGGAGGGAGGTGGATGTACGTCTAGCGTTTAGACGTCCACAAGGCCTTGTATATAATTGGCTGGCGACTGCAGATATTATATAGATGAGAGCTGGTTAGAGTTGCACAGATGCATACCAAATCGTAATACAGTGTATTTTTATACTACATTGATTGATTTTTCTCTTTGCCTTACAGATTTATTTATAGTCTCCGGGAGTGTTCTTTTCATTGTTTTCATCTTATTCCGGATCTTGTATAATTTATGCATTGTGGTGGTCTATCACTCAATCTATTAACAATATTTACTGAGTTGGCAGGAGACGGAGATAGAGTGAGATGTCAGCTTCCTAGGCGTTACTCTTAGTTTACTGTTGAAGATCAAATCAGGTATCCAAATCGTCAAGTTATCAGCCATTCTTGTTCAATGCTATAGTCTTTTTGGCAGCTAAGAGTGGAATCCAGAACGCGCGTTTCGTCTTACTCGGGACTCGTCATCTGGACGTACTTACACCCCAGTAGAGAGTGGTGTTGTTATCACTAAGACTCGAGTGTCAGAGTGTTATGCACTAGGCCACTGGTGCACGAGAGCCAACTTCTAACGCTTCGACGTTTCAAGCGATGGGTACTGGGTCCAAATATCAGTGGGAACAACATCACCCGCTGAGGTGGAACTACATTCAGCTAACGAGTCCTAGATTCCACTGCTAGCCACCAAGTAAATGATAACACAATGAATACCCAGACAGTACCAAGGCTTCCGCATAGAAGCCCTTCTGTGCAATAATTCGACCCAGCATAGTAACGGGGAAATCACAAGTATCATTAGACACTCTTGTTTAGTTATTCGACTTACTATTCACTTATACATATACAGATAGGTTATTTCTAGTCATGTGAGTATATCTCAAATAGTGTGATCAATAAAGTGTAACTGCTCAATAAGAAAGTGTTATGTTTATAATATAGAAAAAAAGAGCATAAAACTTCATTGTAATCAACTAAATTCTTTACAAAATACTTAGAAAATAACGGAATTGTAGACCATGTATTACCTAAAAGCGGTGAGCAATGTCACCAGATCACATTTCTCCGGCAAAATAGTTAACATACCACCATAGTAATTATGTACGAACCATTATACATTAGGCTATAAAGTACACCTATTGTATGATGACGAGTGACCAGTTGATATCTGTTTGTTTAAACTTTAATTGGATGAATCCATTCGGTAACTGTGTATTTTATGGTATAGGTACCATTTTTTAGATTATTATTTTTCCCTTGGGTTCCTATTGGAATATGGAGCTTCAGTAGCACGTCTCCATTTCACTCTGCTCTCTGCAGTCTTTCCAATCTGGTTCCACGATTGCCCAGAAGCTTTCGTTTCTTCCTCACATGATCTCCTCCATGTCACCCTCGAACGCCCAACTCGTCGTTTCCCTTTTGGGTTCCACTCGAGAGCCTGGCCTGGCGCGTGATGTCCCCAGTCGGTCTTCTCAGCATATGCCCAATCCAATCCATCTCCACTTCCTTCTGCATATTTGTTGGGCGATGGGTTCTAGGTCGGTTGGTTCGTTGCCAGCCAGCCAGCCAGCCAGCCAGCCAGCCAGCCAGCCAGCCAGCCAGCCAGCCAGCCAGCCAGCCAGCCAGCCAGCCAGCCAGCCAGCCAGCCAGCCAGCCAGCCAGCCAGCCAGCCAGCCAGCCAGCCAGCCAGCCAGCCAGCCAGCCAGAGTTCCTTGTTGCTTATTCTTATTATTCTGTCCATTTAATCTGATCTTCAGTATCGAGTGAGCGCAGGTGGCAGCTGTTGACATATGCCTGGAGTTTGTTGGAAATGCTTTTGGTGACGCACCAAGTCTCAACCATCACATAGAAGCAGTGACTTGACTGAACTAGTGTTGAAAATCCGGATATTGTTTAGGCTATATGCTGAGTGCAGTGCAGTAGATTTCCACACTGATTTCAGGTTAATGAAGGCCTGTCTTGCTGTCTTTCCGATCCTGGTTTTGACGTCTTCATCTGTGCCTGTGCCGCCTGCAGTTGAAACTGTGTTGTCTTGTCTAGGTGGGTGAAAGAGACAATTTGCTTTAGATTTCTCACGTTGGTGCTTGTTGTTGTTGATTGGTTATCTTCATCACATCTGTCTTCTCTACGTTCACTCGAAGTCCCATCTTCGCTGCCTCGCCTCTTCTGTCAACTTGTCGGCTTTTGCCTATCGATCTTCGAGTTTGTGCGACATTAGAAACAAGTCATCGGGGAAATCGAAATCTCTTGAGGTCTTTTCATTGGTCCAGCTAGCGTATGGTCCTCTTCTCGCTCCTCGCAGTTTGTCGCATGATCCAGTCGACCATAATCAGGAAGACGGTCGGTTGTAGTAGGCAACCTTGTCTTACTCCTGTCTTCACTTTCACACCGAAGGCGTCACTGGGCTTTCCATTGTGAATCACTTATCGTGTAGCGTCTTCATATAGCTTTTGAATGAGTTTGATAAGGGTTTGTGGTACTCAATAGTGTAGAAGCAGTTTCCGAATTCCCTCATGGTCGACGCTGTCGAGGGATTTTTCAGAATCGATGGAATTGGGGTAGAGAGTTGACTGCCATTCTACGCTCTGTTCTATGATGATGCGTAGCGTTGCAACTTAATCCGTATGTGATTTATTCTTCCTGGAGCCAGCCAGTCAGTCAACCTGTTCCGCTCCTCATTTTGAGTCCAGCGCATCGTCTGGCCTCTCCAGCATGGCGTGGCTTAATATTTCACTTGGGGTGTTAGCGCCAGGAGCATAATTCCTTACCAGTTCTTGCAAACACTTAGGTCTCCCTTCTTTGGGAGTTTGAAAAGGTAGCCCTTTTTCTGGTCAATCGGCAGGTACCTTTTGTTACTTTCAACCTTATGCAGTAGCGACGTGATGATGTCCGCTGTTGTCTCTGTGTTTGTTTTGAGTGCTTCTGGTGGAATTCTACCTGGTCCTACTGCTTTTCCGCGATGTAGATACTAATTGATACTATTTGGTTGGTCATACTTCAATAGGTATGGAGTGGGTTTTGACGAACCTGTTATGTACTAACAAGTCATAGCCGTAGTAGATTTGAAAATCATTCACCCTTTAAAAGACAAAGTACTTTTCAGTCAAGCTTATGAGTAGGTACAGTAACACTATCAGATTGGTGCATATTTAATTTATATTTTTCCTGTTGTAGTACGAGTAAGTTGTTAAATTGTATGCTTTTTCGGGTTAAGATCATTCATTTTGTAATACGTTCACTGTTTAAGTCTGAGCAGTGGTGGAGCCAGGTTCAAAATACTGCAGAGAATAGAGTGCACTGGAGACGTGCTACTGAAGCCCTATTTTCCACTAGGAACCCAAAGGACAAATAATAAATAGATAATAATCACTGTTTAAGTACAAACTAAACATATATAACTAAAATATATTCGATCTGAGGATAGTAGTCAGTGTACACATGATGGCCGTTTGTTACTTTTTAATAATCATACAGTCATCCCATGCTAACCTTCCTTTTTTATAATTGTAAACTAGATAGTTCTTTACACCGCAAATGAACACTAAAAAATTTTTCATGTCTATCTTTCTCCCATCCCGCTCCTTTATTTCAGTGCTAATGTAAAAATAGTTTTCGATGTTAAGAATTGTCATCAGAATTGGCAACAGTTAGTGGTGTCCATTGTCACCGCACTAATGGACGTAACCTTAGATACCTCTGAATTCATAGGGATCGGATGATCTATACTCTGGAGAACATTTGATTGACTTGGAGTATGCAGACAATATTGTCTTGCTGCATGAAGATGCCGACAAAATGCAGCGTCTTCTGGTTGTGTTGAGCAGAAATCCTAATGTGTTTGAGATGCTCTAGGGCTGGTCTGCTGCAAGTACTCCTTGTTTCTGAATCGGGAGTGAAGTGGTGTAATGTATCAACCACTTCACTTACTTCGGGAGTTGCATTAGTCCGAATGGCCTGGTTGGTGACAAAATCTCAGCGCATATACAGAATGCCGGTTTGGTATGCGCCAATTTGCATCGTCTGTGGCACCAACTAGTGAGATATCCAAGTATCTATCAGATGGTGAGTATACTGCGTTGCAGTCCGTTCCGTCTTGTTATATGGCTGAGACATTGCTGTTAAAAGTCGAAGACATGAAGCGGTTCCAGTGTTTTGATCACAGGTGTCTTGGTAGCGTTGGTCGCGTTTGGTGGAATCCATTTGTGAGTAATGTTGAAGTCAGGCGAAAGGTAGTGGACAAGGTCGGGATGTCAATTGATGAGGTTGTGAAGGTTATTTGACTGAAATGGCTTAGGTATGTATTGCGCATGCCGAATCATAGCCTACCTCGACGTATCATACTAGGGGAAGTTGGATTCGGATGGGAGACGGTTCAGGCCAGCTAGACCAAGACGTAGTACCAGTTGATGAAGTCCCTGACTGTTGTAGACTGCCTTCTTAGAATGCACGATGCGATAGGAATAAATGGTTGAGGACACTTGGTGAAACTGGTGCAGATGTGTTCACCCGTTGACATCCGTAGCTTGGATATTCGCGCTGACCTTTATCTTCACACTGTTTATTTTCATAAAGAGCTTTGTCTACTTTGATATCACTCTTTTTCTATCCATCTGTTCTTTATATACTACTTTGAAGTGTGGTATCGAAGTGATGCAGTTGTGTGCAAAGTTCTGTGTTGGTTTTGTCTATTTGTTTCAATGTGAATACGTTTTCGAGATGGTAGAGAGTTAGGATGATATTTCTATTTTAGTCTATTTATTAGAAATGTCACATAGTGAAACAGTAACATTACTGGATAATGTTTCGAACATAATTTATTCTCCATACTCATATCATGTAACTCCACAACTTTGAGATATAGGTTATTTGGTTCTAATTTTCAGTCCTTCGTTATAAGGTGTTATATATTTCTAGCGGATATAATAAGCACGCTTAACTGACAGCCTACTTCGTACGCAAGATACACCGACTGCAACCCTGGACGAATAAAAAAAGACTGAGCTGAATGGCTAGTTTATTTCTCCGAGACTAATAATCAGCCAACCAAAACACGTGTGTATGTGTGTACGTGAGACATGACCTTGTCCAAAAATTGACACATTAAGATAGTAAAAGTAAGCATTAGCCAATCAGTGAGTTACCTTGGAAATGGAGGCAGACATTAAACTGCTGACTATGCGGTAACAAGTGTCATGAAAACATCAATGTAAAAATACTGTTAAGATTAGTAAACAAATGCTTCATGTTTCTAACATAAAGGCAGTGGAATTTTCCATTTATGTGGGACAGTTGCTGAATCATTCTTGTTACATGAATTTGGTGTTGATTCGATAGACAAAGATTCGATTATCAACCTCTCCCACCACCCAAACAAGTTGATTTTTTAATTTTGTTGCTCTGTCCCATCCTGTTGTGTGATAGTGTGCAATTGTGAGCGTAGTTATAGCCTAGCTTTTCTCTAAGTTTAGTATCTTATTAGGATGTACTAATCTTGATTTATCTAAGCTTTTTTGCTGTTATTGTGGTTGACCGTGGTCAATTACTAGTAAGACCTTAAGCCGTTACACGGCTGCATGAGTTTGAGTAGACAGCTTTGATTAACGTTACATACTTTCTCGGTAATCTCTTCACAGTCAGACACTGCTTCAACAACTCACGGTTGACGGAGTCGAATGATGCCTTCGGGCCAAGAAATATTGCATGTATCAGTCGTAGACCGGTGAGTATGCCTGCGTTCCTGAACCTGACATAGGTTCAAAGTATTAGAATTTCCTAGTTTTCTCGACTTTGTTGTTCTTGAGCTCCAGTTAGACGTCAGATATGTATGGACCCTAGGATCTTGGACACAATATTAATCCAACTAATTCCTCAATGGTTGTCACAGGAAGACTTCTTTCCGTTCTATAGACTAGAATGATCAGTAAAGTAGATCAGTCTGACGACACTACATCTGATCCCCATATACTGCGCACTACGTCCTTCATTTTAAGCACCAGCTTCCTACCTCCATCCTTGAGACTGTCAATTTCAATGGGAACAAAAATAAACTCTAGCTAACACATTTGGACATTGACCGACCAGCTATATATGCTCTATAAATTCAATTTCGGTCAACTGTAATTTAACAGAATACGAATCTCTTCATAATGAGCCGAAATGATACGATGTAACCGGACATTAATATTATTGACTAATTTTCTCGTGAGTAGGTACTGGGTTCGGGTCTCAGTGTGGAACCCCATAGACACTCATTGGGAGAAAGGTACTTCCAGCTGGGAAGTCCCAAACAAGACAAAAGGTGCATCGTGGATCCGACTGTTAGCCACAACTAAGTGAACTACAAAGTAATGAATATTTGAGCATACAAGCCCATCTGTCAACAGATGTCAAGCAATTCAACCTAGTACAGCAGTGGGGAATTTCAAGTTTCAATAAACAGCTGCATGATTATTTTATGGGTTAGTGTTTTAATTCATACATCATTCAGACATATTGAATGAGAGCTTATCCTGAATAATATCTGTCTGATTGTAATGACTCCCATTAATCTATGAAAAGGAGTTCAAAACTGTTGCACCTAATACTGTTTCAATATATATTCCTCAATAGTAAAATGGGAAGTTTTCGTTCAACACTGAGGTTCACGGTGTAAAATGTATGTATTCGCTTGAAAGACTTGAGCATGCTAACAGTATGATATGTGTATGTGTAAATATGAACAATGACCTTGACTGTTTCTACACCCTTCTACGATGTTATATCTTATTGATTTTCCCCTCTTTAACCAGTTTAATAACTTGCCCATAGAGATCTACATGCTTTATCTTGAAACTTCAAAATAACACAATTGGTTACGAAAGGCTTCAAGGAATTAAGGTGGTGGTGATGATGAGTTTTTTATGAGGATCTCAACAATCTTATTAAATAAAATGGACAAAAAAAAGTTTTCATTTTCAATTTCTTCAGAAATAATACTCTCATAAACTAAACAATTTTAGAATAAGTCAATTTATAAAATACTCTGTTAAATTATGAGAAATAATTTCATCATTGAAAAGTTATTTCAATTGAAATTCATTGTTTCCAGTATGATACAATACAATTATACACAATATTACAATGAATACACTGATTATATTATTACTGTATACAATCAAATGTATATATTCTTTATTTGTATGTATTCTTAAATGTATATATTCTAGTATTATATTCCCATATGAAATCAACTATTTACAAACCAATACAACACTATCCAAAAGGTCCACATGAATATGATTTTTATCAACGTCTATTTGATCCAAATTGTTATGATCCAACTCTGATTGAACTACGTAAATTTGTACCAGATTTCTATGGTCTATATCGAGATACTCAACGAAAACGTAAGTTTTTTTTTTACCTAAATAATATTCATCATCCATAGATTGATATCAGATGATGAAGAAGTATTGAAAACTTGAGACAACTAGACAGATGTTTTATAAGGTGGTGTAACTGGGATACCCTAACCCTATCACGAATTAATAGATGTAGGAAATTGTGGACAATTGAATTGCAACCCAATGGCTGTTAAATGATCAACGTGTTCACTATGAAACCTAAAGGTTCTGAGTTCGATTCCTTGCGAGTGGGGGGGGGGTCGTGAATGTATACTGCTGACGAGTCTCATTTTAAGACGAAACGACTGTCCAGTGCTCCATCGTTTTGAATGGTTCTCAAACTGATGTCAGTTCATGATGAATATTATCCTAAGAAATTATTAATCATTTTAAATCTTTTTATGCTAAAGAATATGTTTTAAACAGTATGGAATTGTCAACAAATTCACTCCCTGTACAAGCAAAGCAATTATGGTATTTCAATAGTGTTAATCATAAGAATAGTACGAAATAATGGTGTTTAACGACTAGTTGTCGTCACTTAATCGTCTAGTCTGAAGAGAAGGGGAGGTGTCGAGGACCAATAGAAAAGCATATTGAGGTTCAGTGATTGTGGTTCCTTCGACTTAAGGGTCGCGTATACTGCACAGCAGTCTGCTCTGTTCTACTGTATCGTTGTCAAACATTGCCATTGAAGGTGGAAAACATGAAAAGGCTTCAGGTGGTTGACCATCGTTGCCCTCGTAGTATAGACCATATTCTGTGGTGACACTACGTGAGTAATACAGAAGCCAGGTCTAGAGTTTTAGGGACAAGATGTAAGTCAGTTGGTGCGGTTGTGAGCCTTCATCGACTGAGAGGGTTGGAAGACGTGTCACGTATACCTACTTGCCGTCTGCCTCGTCACACGATGTTGACTGAAGTAGGTTCAGGCTGGAAAAAGGCTCGAGGTGACCAGAGTAAAACATGGCACTAATGTATGAAGTCTTTGACTGTTTATTTTGAGCCATGTGGGGGGATGCAGACTGGCCAGTTAGGGTCCACGGGACAAGAGGAACCAGTGATTGGAGATTCTAGGTGATGTCTGGGAACCGATGTCAGTGACACAGATGTACGTGCACATTATCCCCATCGTAACGCTGTTCCGAATTTCACCACTTTCTCATTCTTCCTTTCTCTCCTTTCGTACTTTATATTTGTTTTGACTGAATTTTCTTATCTTCATGTTTCAGTTCACTGCCTTTTTATTTGATGTACTGATATGAGTTGTGGCAACTCGGACCGTTACGCAGTAATGCCTGGTCCTATGTTGATTTGAACGGATGGTTCCTTCGACCATGACGAAAATCTGCAGTTTGAGTTAACTATTCCAGGAATGAACAGAATGCATTCAGCAATCTTATGTACATTCGAGCAGTAGACGCTGAGTTACACTTATTGTTTGAGGGCTAGTGATACTACCTGGCTACCCAAACGTCGGCAGACAAGGGCAGGACTCGAACCCGCGACCCATTTGTTGAATGTCATCTCCCTACCTAAACCACTGAAGTACAGCCCCATTTTGGGAGTAGTAATATGATGTATTGTTGTGCACTTGAAGAAGCCCAAGACTTACCTTTTTATTGTTGACTTGTAAAAACAGAAGGTTGAAAACGCTTTAAAAATACGATTTGTCGACATATTTTAATGATTAAAACAAGTTCACATGGAGCAATTTTAATGTAAGGTATGTTCAATAGAAAATGTTTGGTAGTTCAAAGTTTCAACAGACGACCGTTCCTTCACATTGTCACAGGATTCTCACTCAACTGAAGACAATAACCAAAATGATGAAAAGACATTTCATAGAGGGAAATCTCCTCCGTTTCAAGATTATATCATTTAGTAAGTTTGTATAATCCTGTTCATCGCTGTCATTGAGGATCAATAACAATCTGTTACTAATCAATAGGGCGGGGGGGGGTGGTGCCAAACTGAATTTGATGAAAGAAAATCTTCAATCAACTGAGATATATTCATGCATTCTCTAAACACTGGATGATTTTGTTGAAACGTTACTTGTATGCGTGTGTTTATCATCAATTAACTATTTTCTGTATTATTTACGTCTTACTTTCTTTTTTTTTCTGCCTCTATGTTTTCAATGTCATCGATGTCACATTGAAATTCTACTCAAGGCAGATTTATATTTAGGCTTAAAAGATGTATTGGCCAGTTTTAAGCATCCATCATTGTGTGATTTAAAAATGGGTCGTCGAACTTATGCACCAGACTCATCTCCATCAAAGGTAATGATTGAATGTGCAAAATATAAATGGCGTGAACAAATTGGATTTTTAATTACTGGATTAAGAGTAAGTTTGTTTTTTTGAATGGAAAAAAAAACAGAATAAAATGCTACCATTTAGTTTCATCGGTTCTTCATCAGCTGCTTACAGCTTAAAATATTTAATAGATCATACAATTAAAGGATTTTAATATACTTTTTTAAGTTAAATGAAGTTATTTAACAGGAATCAACACAGTTTTATTAATAATACAAACATTAGAAAGGATTTAACAAGACATACCAAGCAGTTTCAGTTACTTATCCTATTTATCAGAGAGTTCAAGTTAAACTAATATGGATTGATAACTCTATATACAATGATCTGATACCCTGAGTTTGTCGTACGCCTTACATGTATGGTATACTGAAGATATCTAAACAGAATCTTCGCTTAAAACCTATACTATCTATGGTTAACTTGTCTCATCACAAGGTCACTTGTTGGATTGCAGAACGTCAACCACTAGTTACCTACAACCTAAGGGATTCATTTCACTTTATTGAAAATGAAAGTCAAAATAATATCTCTTATAAGTTCATTTGACGTCGTTTTTATTCATGAGACTGTTGATGTTAGCTATCGGTATCCTGATCTTTCTTCTTCCTTTATAGATTTTAAAATTTAAATGGTTACTTAGAGGGTTTCATCAATCCGAAGAAACTGGTTAGTGACGAAATCCTAACTTGTATACAGAATGCCGGTTCGGTATGTGCCAAGTTGTATCGTTTGTGACACCGATTGGTGAGGTATCCAGCTATCTATCATAGGACGAGTATGCTGCACTGCAGTTTGTTCTATTCTGTTATACCTCTGTGAAATATGCCTGTCAAAAGTAGAAGACATGAGGCGATTACTTTGTTTTGATCATAGGTGTTTTCGTAGCATTGCTGGCGTTTGGTGGAATCATCGTATGAAGAACGTTTAGGTCAGGCGAATGGTACTAGACAAGATAGGCAAATCGATTGACAAAGTTGTGAATCTTCATGGACTCAAATGGCTTAGGCATCAGGTGTTGCAGCGAAGACGGCGCTATTGAGGCACTGTGTCTGAGTTTAATAGTCCACACCTTCGTGAAAATGTATTCACCTGTGACTTACAAATTATTATTTCAAAAGCATAACTAATAAAAATACCAACGAGATGGCTAGCTTTAGTAAATACAGTTTTACATGATACAACATAGTGATAAGTTTATGCCACTAAAACAAACCATTTAACGTGTTATTTCTCGTTGTTGATAAACCAAGTCATGAATAATAGAGACGTCAACAAATGGTACTAGGCGATTGATACGAATTAACAAAAGCTGGAAAAAGTGAATCATTATAGATTCCAATCCGTTGGCTGAATGGTAGCGTGCTTCTCGTTAGACCTGACGATTCCTAAGATCATAGAAGTGAACTGTTGAGAGGAGTCACGTGCTAGAACTAAACACCTATCTAGTGCTTTGAGGTTGGCCTTAATCACTGATGAGAAGTACTTTGCAATTACTCATCCACAAAACCTTTAATCGAACTGAAGTTAGTTAAAAATCTAGTGTGTATCCAGATGAGTATCACTACTGTTCAGGTTAGTATACCGTAGGTTGCTTTCGAGCTTGAGAGTAGAACGTTTGACAACAAGTTGAATGTTACTCAAATTACATCAAATGCTTTGCTTCTTCTTCTTTTGTTTTCTATCGGCCATCTATCCATTTTAGGTTTTTAATCCAGATGTTAAAGAGGATAGCACATTTGATATATTCTTTGGACGATCGTTGGATCCAACCTCAATATACAATAACGGTGAGTTCAGTACGGGGCAGTATATCCCTTGTGATTTATCAGGGGTAATCGGATTTCAATTTCCAAAAACGTGTTGTAAATTGTAGCCTTTAAACTGACTGTGGTAAGATATAAATTGAATGATGAAAGTTTTATTATTAGGGAAGTGTTTAGATTTCCTGAAGGTTTTAGAAAAAAAGAGGGGAACTAATATCCTGTGGTTTTCTTGAAGATTCTCTTTGAATTATGTCTATCTTTCTTGTTTGAACTATCTCTACATTTTATCGGTTAGAATATATTGTCACTTTGTCCGTTACATATAATGATCATGGTTGATAATTGAAGGTGAGATGAAAACTTGCGCCACAACAGGATTTCAACCAACGACCGCCATTGGGTTTTGTGTGAACATACAGTCACGAATGGTTGAACATATGCTTTAAATAGCTGCGGAATGTAAATGACCTCGAATAGTTTGATAAGTGCAGGTGACAGACGTCATTCCTCATTGATTGTAAAACATATATTAGAAATTGGTCATAGGATTATAAACAATATACAGGCGATAGTTGTTACGAATGTTCCAAAAGAAGTTGAACACCAAATCAAGTTTAATAATCCTCTAAAGTAGGTTTGATTTATAAACACGCTACGATTACATACTAAAACTAACTTATATTATGGTTATACAATTGATATGAAGATAATCTTTACTGTACCGTTTAGATATAGTCAAAGATGAATACTTACATTTATCGAAAAACTTCTTATCCATACATCCAGACCCCTTTCTATGTATTCAGTAACAACTTGTAGAGATCGACTAAATTTACCCTGGTAAAATAGTGAGTTGTACTTTTCATACTATTCATGATGGTCATCTGACCTTTTATTTTCTTTCTCTCTTCATCTCATTCTGCCCTTGTTACCCATCTTAGTTATAATTCCATTGGTTTAATTAACCTTTCTATGTTTTATATGAATTATACAACAAGTTCATGTGTGTGTGTGTGCATGCGCTAATAGTTCATCACATGTTTCACATAGTCCTCCATCTTCACAGTACCGCTATTTAGATTAGAAATATGTTTAAACTTTTAACATGACTTTCCCTATGTTAGTGATAGATCATGACTAGCAGTGGAATCCAGGATGCGCATTTCGTCCTATTTGCGACTCGTCACCTGGATTCCACTGCTAGTTACGATCCATCATTAACATAATTAGAACAATGGCAATATCGAGGCATCCACATAGGGGCCCATATGCTAATAGAGACCGATCAATTCGGTACAATCAACGACGGTATCATATAAAAAACAATTATACTAATGACTTTCTCTGATTTAAACAATAAAAATTTCTACAGACAGATAACTTTTTAAGACAATGAATTCCCTTCATAAACTCCGACAAAACAATAAGATGTAAATTGTCTGAACTGCGTAGTTTGTATTTGTGAAAGACATTTCGAACACGCTGATCACATATACATGTATTACTCGTCACAGTTAGGTATCTACATAAAAATTCATGTTGATTAGAGATGAGGAAATGAGAAGAGGTCAAATAGGAGCGCCGATAAACAATGGGAATCACAGA